>CM053267.1:34209389-34809389 GCA_028583415.1 Protea cynaroides
AAACACCTCCAGCAAATGCACCTCCAACAGAATGAATCTCCCAAGGGTCAAAACTGGCCACCACAGGCTGATCACACAATTTGTCTTTTTCCTTTTTTTTTTTTTCTTTTTTTTTTTTTTTTGGGCTTAGTCTCTGACTAAGGCAATCGACTTATTGATTTCCCAGACCCATACACCCCTCGTTGTTTTTTTCTTTTTCTTTTTTTTTTGTTGAGACCCCGTAGGCCTTTGCTTTTCGAGACCCTTAGGCCTTTGCTTATCAATCTTGCTTTTTATGAGACCCATAAGCCTTTACTTTTCGAGACCCTTAGGCCTTTGCTTTTCGAGATTGTTTGCTCATTTGAATAGAGACAACGACGTGTAAAAGAATCTCTTAATAATGAAAAGAGAAGCCTTACACATAGCATCTTCGGAGGTTCTTGGAATGCCACGTGCATGGTATGACCGACCCCCCCCCCCATCGTCTCTAGGTGATACGACCCTGGTCTAGTAGCTTTTGCGACCTGGTATTGTCACACCCCAATTCTGACTGAACCAAAAGTGTGAGTAAACCGCTACTAAACCAATGATTTACACCAGGATCTCGATAAGATTGTATCCACTTATACAAACCATTGTACATAACCATAATCAGAATACGATTAAATACAGTGGAAGTCTTAAATTAAATGAACTGAGTACTTCTATTGATAAATAAAATAAATTAACCAATTATTCCAAGTACCAAAACGTAACTAACTAAATATCCTTACATCATTCATAAATCCAATTGAAAATAAATAGAATAAACAAATCAAATATCCTAGAGGTATAAGCAGAAAAGGCACTCGCATGAAACGTCATGCTCGTCCTCCCCTGCTTGCACTTCCAAGGCAGTAGCACCTCCATACACTGGAGCATCCATGTAGTCCTCGATAGTGTAACCTGCATCAACATCTAAAAATATGTATATATACAAGGGTGAGCTCACAACTTAGCTCAGTAAGAAAATTAGACAATGCAACACACATTATGGATGAGTAACATTCACATTATGGTCTGATTTTTAAGTTTGCAATGTGCTATAGAAAGGATTGGTGGCCACCGCACCTCCATACACTAGTGTGTGAATTCGTCCAATGGATCAAACACCACTGTCGTCCCACATGCACCCACCATGGAATAGAGATAGAGCTAAAGTGTCCGAATCACACACAACCAACACTTTTCCTGATGCCCTACCCATACCAACACGTAAGCCCCTGTTGGCGAGGGCTTGCAAATTGGGCTCACAACTAATCAATCATATATGTCATCACAGTAGGCCCTATCCCAGCACAGCTCCCTACGGCATAGAGATAGGACTAGAGTCTAGTGGCCAGGCCAGAGACCACAGTGCCACTTCCTCCCCCTAATACCCTACCCGCACCAAGCATGTTAAGACAGAAGCGATATGAAAAAGTGCTAGTGTTGTTGTCGATGAAATCCGTAAAGGAGAAACAGACAGTATGGAACTCCTAACAAGATTCAAGAGCTCCTTAAAGAGGGGATTCCTGAGGTGTGATTAGTTGAATACATTCCCAATGACTCCAAGAATCATGCATTAGTCACAGATAGCAGGTAGAATAGTGGTAGAGGAGACAGAAGAAAGAAACTACCAAAGAGAGACGAAACTTTGTTCTTAAATACTTTTCCATCCATTATCTCCTTTTTCCCTTCCAGGACTACATATATATATATATGTATATATATATATATATATATATATTATAAACCTCTCCTTTTGAGACCCGTTAGTTTCTGACAGCCACTGTTTGTGATTTGACTATATAGGGTACAGTAGGCCAGTAGACTTTCGACCCCTTAGTTCAGACTGTCATATCATGTCAGCCACCTTTCGACCCCCTAGTACAGATCATTACATCATGTCAGCCACCTTTCGACCCCCTGGTACAGATCATTACATCAGGTCAGCCACCTTTCGACCCCCTGGTACAGATCATTACATCATGTCAGCCACCTTTTGACCCCTTAGGATTGCTTTTCGACCCCTTTGTGGGCCAGGTTCTTCGGGGTTCCCAATCATTATCGTTGTCATGGTTCTGTTTCTAAGTAATATTTCACTATTCATCGATTCAAATCGAGATCTTTTGATCTAGCGGGTCAGATCAGAGTATTTAGCATTAATGGTTGTTGTCGGCATTTATGACCATTGATAGTGACCCATCAATGGCCCAACTACCCCTGTCTAGTCATTACCTCCAGATTGTGTCAGATCAGGGAGGGGTCGAACTTAGACATCTTTTAAGATTTACCATAATACCTTCCTTTTCAACGTCTTGGATGACCGCCACGTAGTCATATCCTGTGGTTGAAATGGATGCCATGTGGTTACTTTCTGTGATTGGCTTCCAATGGATATTTTCCCCCAACAGAACCCCCTTGTCTCCTCCATGAGTCGTTTCGTCCGGAGGAGACACTTCTACCGAGGAAAATATCTTCTCATGAATGCGTGACAATTTTTTCCCACCGCCTTTTTTCAGCCTTATGATTTTTGTCCCATTTTTTAAAAATTGAATGCACGTCCCCCAAGTCGGCACGTGGGCCGTTTTTAATCCCATTGAACCATTGCTTTCCGACTGTTGATCATCCCTCATCTCTAACTATACATCGTAACCGTCCACGTGTCGCTTACCCCTCAAGAGTTGCGCCTGTCCCTTCACTGTCCATCACTTCGTTCGAGAATCATTATATCTTCCTAGCTGGAGCCCATCGGCCTGTGAATCTATAAGTACCTCATCTTATTCCTTCTTTCCTTCTTTACGCATTCGAACTCTGCTCAAGCTTCAGCCGCGACATCTTCCCTCGTTTCTTCACTCAATTTTGCTTCCTCCGGCCACTTTGAGCCAAGTCGTCTTGTAGAATCCGGCCGTGTTATCTAACTAAGTCTTTACTTTCTTTTTACTTTTGTTTTCTATCCAACCCCCAATGGCTAAGGACAAAGCTGTTGTTGGTCGATCCTCCGAACCCACTCTGCGTAGATCTCCTCCACGATTTGCTCAGAGGGGGGAGGCTTCTAGCAGTCAATCCGAGCAGATTCCCTCAACTTCCCCCGAGGATGTCGGTCCACACTGTATGGCTTCCACGGTGAGGTCTGTGATGACTGATTCCAAACTGCACGACCTTAGGGCTATGCCCTGGGTCAGTAGATTTAGTGGCCCCCACTCCGGAAGACCGAGCATGTCACCCTTATTCCCACAAAATGGTGGTGAATCTGAACATGTTCCTCTCCGGCTTTCGCTTCCCCTGCCATCCTTTAGTTTTTGAACTCTTAGGGTTTTATGGCTTAGCCCCTACTCAGCTTACCCCCAACTCTTGGGCCCATATTCATTCCTTTATCATCTTCTTCCTTAGGTGTCGAGAACCCCCTACCTTAAGATTTTTCCAATTTTTATTTGATGTGGGTGTTCTATTCTGGCCCCATCGCCCAAACCAGCCGTAAATTCCTAACGGAATTTACTATTTCTTTCGTTGAAACCTGGACATAGTCCCAGCCATGATCGAGACCACTCCCTCATCGGTCCCCCACTGGAAAGAAAGATTCTTCGGGGCTTTGATCAGGAGGGGTCATATTCTGCAAGGTAAGCAGTATTTTCCCATCGGGAAACAGTGGCAGTTCATCGACCCTTCTGCAGTAGGGGTCGAACCTCCACTGACATCACTCGAAATGGAGACCCTTGAACGGGTGGCAAGTCGAGGGAGAGCCATTCAATTCAAGAATCTATCCAACAATCAGTTCCTATACCCGTATGGTCTAAGTAAGTTTGGAATTCTGCTAACCTCAATTTTCTTCTCTGCCTGCTTGATTCTAATATATTTCTGTTACCTTGTTCTGCAGTGGAGGATTTAGATGACAGCATCTGGGAGGATTTGATGGGGACCGAGCTGTTCAGGCATCAGCAATGGGAAAAGGAAGAGATAGCAGTCACTGTGGCCCGTAAACTGGCGGTTCTGGAGAATGCTGCTGAAGGCGCTCCTCCTCTTCCGTCGACCAGTGGCCCCTCTGAAGTAGGCCCTTCTTCCCTCGACCCTGGGCCTTCAAACATTCTAGAAGTCCCGCAAGTTCTTCCTTCTGTCAACCCCTCGCCTTCCATTGAACCGACTACTTTACCCCCCGTAATCGAGGTGGATGAGGATGGTAAGCATTTTTTTTTTTAAGATCTAATAATTTTTCCTTTCATCTTTTTTTTTTTTTTTTTTTTTTTTTTTACAGAGAGTGGCGATGAAGACACCGCCACCGTCGCTGAGACAATGCACCGGATGAAGCGAAGGAGGCTGAATCCTAGGGTTCCTCGTCGCATCTTTCCTGAGGATACTCCTCAGGATGTGCTATCGAGGATCCCCCCCGGGCCCCCTGCTCTGCAGGTGCTTCTCCCCGGAGAGGCTTCTGTAATCTCACCTTCCCCCGTGCCTCCTGCTGAGCCGACACCAGTCGACCCTCCTCCACCAGGATCTCCAGGTAATGAAGAGTTTATTCCTTCTACGGCAGCCCCCGAGTCTGGGGCTGTCGATTCTTCATTTGTTCCTTCTTCCTTTTCTGTTCCTTCTTCCTCTTCTGTTCCTTCTTCATCTACCCCGAAACTTTGTTCTTGAATACTTTTCCATCCATTATCTCCTTCTGCCCTTCCAGGACTACATATATATATATATATATATATATATATATATATATATATATATATATATATATATATATATATATATATATATATATTATAAAAAAATAAATATTATATAAAAAAAAAAAAAAATAATATAAATTATAAACCTCTCCTTTTGAGACCCGTTAGTTCCTGACAGCCACCGTTTGTGATTTGACTATATAGGGTACAGTAGGCCAGTAGACTTTCGACCCCCTAGTTCAGACTGTTACATCATGTTAGCCACCTTTTGACCCCCTGGTACAGATCATTACATCATGTCAGCCACCTTTCGACCCCCTGGTACAGATCATTACATCATGTCAGCCACCTTTCGACCCCTTGGTACAGATCATTACATCATGTCAGTCACCTTTCAACCCCTTAGGATTGCTTTTCGACCCCTTTGTGGGCCAGGTTCTTCGGGGTTCCCAATCATTGTCCCTGTCATGGTTCTGTTTCCAAGTAGTATTTTACCTTTTCGCCAATTCAAATCAAGATCTTTTGATCTGACGGGTCAGGTCAGAGTATTTAGCATTAATGGTTGTTGTCGGTATTTATGACCATTGATAGTGACCCATCAATGGCCCAACTACCCTGTCTAGTCATTACCTCTAGATTGTGTCAGATCAGGGAGGGGTCGAAATTAGACATCTTTTAAGATTTACCATAATACCTTCTTTTTCAACATCCTAGATGACCACCACGTAGTCATATCCTGTGGTTGAAATGGATGGCATGTGGTTACTTTCTGTGATTGGCTTCCAGCGGATATTTTCCCCCAACAAGTGTGAGGAATGATCCAAGACCCCAGGCCCTTCCCATTCCACACACCAACGAAAATAATCACATGCCTAACAATCACATCCTAGCATAGCGAGTATGCATGAACAATAATATAACTGAAAGTAAAGATGACATGTGAGTATGCACAAACACCATTCCACAGAATCATAATTATTAACAACGTTTTACTGTTATTAAGTTATTAGGGTTTAGGTCCGATTCCCTTACCTGACGCTTGATTACTAGCTTGCTCCGCGTCACTGAATCCAAACTTACTAACACAGGGTCCTACACGATATTAGGATTGAATTAGAATTAGTTTCTTAGGGTTTACGTTGGTCGAAAAATCAATTGGATCAAAATATACCCCTCACAGTGCATACCGATCGCAGGTACCGATCGCTGCACTGTGGGGAAAGGTGTGATCAGTATGGTCAATCGATCCCCCACAGACCAGTCCTCGAGAGGTATCGGTCGCAGTACCGATCGCATATGGTGCGACTGGTATGGTCGACCGGTATGCCTCCGGAAGACCACCAATCTTGGTGTTTACCTTCTGTCGATCACCCATTATTGGTTCTAGGGTTTCTCCTATGCATTCTAGGCCTGAGCAACGAGTTAAAATTGTTTCATGTCCTATTTAAGTCCTAGTTCCTATGATCTTTGCCTAGAATTCTAGGATTTATTGACTGTATTAGGGTTTGATGGCAGTTTAAGGGTTTTAGATCAATACCTCGCCTTGCATGGTATTGATCAATTCATGATTAATCATCAATAATGCTTAACTTAAAGAGAAGTTCAAGCACTACCGTTGGTTAGCAACTATGGTGTTCTTCGTCCTACGATGGCTCCTCTCCCACCTTTCTTAGCTCATTCTCCTTCTTCGATCTCTTACTCCTCTCTAAGGTTTGTGAGAAACAATCAAAGAGTTCTAAGGAGGTTTAAGGGTCCTTAAATAGACTTGGATAGAGTTTGGGAAGTTTTCCTACGTTAGGAAAGTCCCCTAGGCTCGAGATTTGGAAAGCGGGGCCCATGAAGATCCATTTTCGGATCTAACCAGTCTGCCCGTGTAGACATACCGGTCGACCGGTACCATCGACCGGTTCCATAGACCGGTATAGAATTTTATCCTAAATTTGATCCATTTTTGTACCTGATTGTCACCCACTCATCCCGTCTAGCCTGGTGATGATTGAAAGACCTGTTACGATGTGAATTAAAGGTTTAGATCGAGTTCATGGAGTGAGGGTCTTACAGGTATGGCCCCTCCCAATTTGGGGTCAACTTGCATTGTTGAGTGGGTGCAGTTATAGCCATGGAACATAGAACCAAGTCTCCCACTTGAAATAGATTCTCCTTGACCATGGAATTGTAATACTTAGCAGTTTTTTGCTAGTACGCTGTTATGTGTAGTCAAGCGGTCTCATGAACATCTTCTAGAAGGTTCAGGTCCACAAGTAAAATGTCTTGGTTGGTATCCTCGTTAAAATTCAACACTCGATAGCTTCATTCCACCACTTCGACCGGGATGACTGCTTCGGACCCAAAAGCAAGCTTGAAAGGAGTGACTCCTATGATAGTTCTTTTTGTAGTTTGATATGACCATACCACACTGGGTAACTCCTGTGTCCATAACTTTCTCTTATCTTCCACTCATCGTGCTAAGCCATGTAACAGGGTGTTGTTGGTTATTTCTTGTCACACCCCAATCTGGACTAACCAGTGGTGTGATGAACCATCATGAGAACCAACAGTTTAAACTAAGATCTCGTATAAGCTATGTCAACCATGTTAAACCAAAACACATTCCACAATAATAATCATAATAAATAAATAAATAGCGAAAGTCTTATTAATAAGGAATTGAGAGTCTACAGTGATAATTAAATATTTAACAAGTTATCTTCAAGTAACCAAAACATAATTAATATTGATTACAAGTATCACAATACAAAAGTTAACCACTAAGCATAAACATAGTTGAAACACTAGCTTGACGAGCCATATTCGTCCTCCACAGCTTGCACATCCATAGTCGTTGCATGTCAACACGTTGGCGTATTCATATAATCTTCAACCGTAACACCTGCATCAGAAACTAAAAAGAATTACATGCGTGAGGGTCAACTCTTCAACTTGAACTCAGTGAGTGAACAAAACAATGCAATAAACATATGCATGCATTTAATTTATATCTTTGGTCTGGTTTTTAAGTTTGCAATGTGCTATAGAAAGGTTTGGTGGCCTCCGCACCTCTATACATGAGTGTGTGAATCTGCTCAATGGATCAAACACCATTGCTATCACACATGCATCCACCATGGAATAGAGATAAAGCTAAAGTGTCTGGATCATACACTACCAACACTTCCCCTGATGCCCTACCCATATCAACACGTAAGCCCCTATTAGCGAGGGCTTGTAAACTGGGCTCGCAACTAACCAATCCTAATGCCATACAGTGTATCCAATGCCTTATCCCAGCATCCCTCAATACGTCCATAGAGATAAAGCTAAGGCCCCCCGATAGAGTCAGAGACCACATGGTCCAAGACCACCTCCCCTGATGCCCTACGACATAATAGTTTTGCTAAGGTAATGGCGATACGACGATGTTAGTGGGCAAGACTTGAGTAGAGATAGAGCTAGAGTCTAGTGACGAGGTCAAAGACCACCATGCCACGTCCTCCCCCTGATGCTCCACTCGCATCCAACAGACCAACTACACAAATATAATCACATGTATATTCCTAGCATCATCATCATCATCATGTTATAAATAAACAGAATTAAATATGCATGAGCAATAGTAACAGAAATATTGGATGACATGTGAGATGCACATTACAAGCATACAAGCATAGAATCAATCATGGCATTGGACTCAATAAAAGAAACAATTTGTTATTATCCAATTAGTTTAGGTCATGTTTTCTTACCTTTGATTGATGTTTGTTCCTCTCCTAAGCTTTGGAAGTCACTTTGAATCTATTAGGAACCTAAACAATTAATGTATGTAAGTTAGGGTTCAAGTTTACCAAGTTACAGTAGTCAAAGACCTTGTTTGGTCTTAAAATATGATTGTTGTTTTCCTACGGTCGATGCTATGGTCGATCCTATGGTCGCAATATATGCCACCATAGGACATATGGTCGATACCCTATGGTCGCATTACATGTGACCGTATGTTTCTTGAATTCTTTCCAAATGGCTGTGGTCGACTCTTTTCTCATCCCATGGTCAACCATAGCTGCGACCATACGTAGTCAAGTTAATTTTTACTTCTCATATGAGTTTCTCCTCATGGATCATCAATGGGATTCATCCTAAAATCATTATAAGGCCTTTGATCACAGTTTATCCTTATCAATTATCCCTAACCTATCCTCTCATGGTTTTGCTTAGAAATTCTATAACCAAAATCGTTACATTAGATTCAGCACATCAATTTGATGGAAAGGAACCTATCCTATCTAATCTATCCTACAGAGTTAAGTCTATACCTTAAGCTTGTTGTAGAGATATAGAACTCTTCTATGTAAAACCTTCCTCTCAGCCTTCTTCTCTAAATCTCCTTTTTCTTCTCTTCCTCTCTCTATTTCTCTCTTAGGTTTAGAGTTTTAATTTGGGTTCTAAAAGAGTGAGAGAGGCTAAGGAACATCCCTTATATAGAGGAAAAACCTTAATATAGAGTCCTCTTTCAATTAGGAAAGAATCCTCCTCAAATTAAGAAAGTTTCCTAAACACAGAGTCGGTTCTGGGATCTCACGATCGATGGCTACAGTTATAGAACCCGTCGATCGTAGGGTCAAAAACATCAACCGTAGGGTCCTGGATCCGAGATCTTCATTCTTACCATATGGTCGACCGTACCTACCCAGGTATGCAACCATATGCGTACAGTTTTGGGTGTTGAGTCGATTTTTATGCCTGGTTTGTGATCCATCTTCACACGATCGGTCCACTTAGTCCAGCTATGATGGAAAGACCTGGCACAATATGGTTAGATCAAGTTAGTGGAGTGCAGGTCTTACATTTCTGTCTGCCCATTATCCTCCGGGTGTGCCACTAACGTAAATTTATGGCCAATGCGATGGTCACGGTAGAATTTACTGAAGACTCGACTTGAGAATTGTGGATCATTGTCTGTAATCAGTACTTACGGGATCCCATACCTGTAGAGCACATCAAGTCTAAAGAACTCCATCACTTTAGGTGCAATAACCTTTGTCATTGCCTTTACTTTGATCTATTTGGTGAAGTAATCAACTGCCACCAGAATATATTGAAGTTATCCTTTTGCTTGTGGGAAGGGTCCCAGAATATCCATCCCCCATACTGCGAAGGGGATGGACGACGGGATGGGCTGCAATTGGGCACATGGGTGATGAGATATGGTAGCATGCTTCTGGCACAACTCACATGTCTTGGTGTATCTTTCACAGTCCTTCATCATATGAGGTCAGTGGTAACCCATTCGAATAATCTTGAAACAAATGGTGCGTCCGCATTGGTGGGCTCCACAGATTCCCTAATGTACTTTTGCCATATTGTACTCGACCTTCGAAGGGGGATGCAGCGAAGCAAGGGAAAAGAGTGAGATTTCTTATAGAGTACCTCATCATGAATGACATACGACCTCGCCTGGGCCTGAATGCATCGGGCTTCCTTCTTGTCTTCGGAAAATAGATTTTCCCTTAAATAGGTGAGTAAAGGATCCATCCAACAGGGCTCGATATCTACGATCATAACTTCGGCCACTGGGTCGGTGCTTTGTTGAGACAAATGTTCCACATATACTGGTACATCGAAATTGCTTAGATTGCTTAACCCCAGGTGAGAGAGTGCATCTACTTCTGTGTTCTGATCACGGGGTATGCTGACCATTTCAAACTTCTCCATGGGTTCAATTAACTGCTTCACAAGGGCCAAGTATTTGGCAAGATGTTCCTATCGGGCTTCATAGACCCCCGTGACTTGTCTTACAACCACTTGAGAATCTCCATGAACCAGCAAGTGTTTTACCCCTAATTTTCTAACTAGCTTAAGCCCAGCAACCAAGGCCTCGTACTCCGCAACATTGTTGGTGGTGGAGAAGCCAAATAGTACTGATGTCAATACCTTGAATCCCTCGGGACTAATAAGGACAATTTCGGCTCCAACATCTTTCTTGTTGGAAGCTCCATCTATGTAAATGACCCAAGAAGATTCTTCAGGGCCGAGAAAAATCTTAACTTTTGCTTCTTAAAGCGCGGTTCCGCATTCGACCCCTCTTCTTCGCCACCCGGGAGGGTATTTTCTATCAGAAAATCCACCAGGGCTTGTGCTTTGATGGTGGTCCAAGGTTGAAACTTGAGGTCAAATTTTCCTAACTCGACAGCCCAATTGACCATTCGTCCTGACACATCTGCTTTGAAGAGGAACTTACTCAAGGGTCGGTCCGTCAATACGGTGATGGAGTGTGACTAGAAGTACGGCCGTAATTTACAGGCAGAAACGACTACAGCGAGAGTCAATTTCTCAATCGATTGATACCTGGCTTTTACCTCTATTAACACCTTACTGATGTAGTAGATAGGATGCTGCACCTTGTCGATATCCTTGATTAATACCCCGCTGACAGCACATGGGGACTCCGCTAGATAAAGTAACAGATTGTCTCCCATCTCTGGCTTTACCAACAAAGAAGGGGAAGATAGGTACCTCTTAAGGCTTTAAAAGGCTTCCTCACATTCGGCAATCCATTCGAAGCCTTTAGATCCTTTAAGAGTCCTGAAGAATAGGAGACATCGATCAGTAGACCTGGACATGAATCTTCCTAGGGCGGCAATCCATCCTGTAAGTACTTGTACTTGCTTCGGTGTAGTTGGAGACTTCATACTTTGAATCGCCTCTATCTTTGCTGGGTTGGCCTCGATCCCTCTTTGTGACACCATAAACCCCAGGAACTTGTCGGACTATACACCAAAGGCACATTTTGAGGGATTGAGACGCATAAAATTCCTTCGTACTACTTCAAAGACTTCCTTGAGGTCTTTCAGATGATCAGGTGCCTTAGCTGTCTTGGCCAATAAGTCACCTACATACACTTCCATGGTCCGACCAATTTATTTTTCAAATACTTTATTGACGAACCTCTGATATGTTGCCCTCGTATTTTTGAGCCCAAAAGGCATCATAGTGTAGCAATAGGTGCCCTTGCTAGTGATGAAAGCAGTGTTCTCCTCATCTTTTTTGGCCATCTTGATTTGATTATACCCAGAATATGCATGCAAAAAGGATAACAACTCGTGTCCGGCAGTAGCGTCTATGAGCAAATATATTCGAGGTAGGGGGTAGGAATATTTAGGGCATGCTTTATTTAGATCTATAAAATCAATACAAACACGTCAGCTGTCATCAGACTTAGGCACTAGTACAACATAGGCCAACTAGTAGGGATAGTACACTTTCCGGATAAATCCTGCTTTTAACAACTTATTGACCTCACAATCGATGATTACTTGCTTCTCTACTGGAACGGCTCTTTTCTTCTGTTTGATAGGGCGTTGATGGTCGATCGGGGGATCCCTGACATATCCTCTGGAGTCCAAGCGAATACATCAGCGTTCACCTTCAGAAAATCAATAAACTCTTGTTTCTGTTCTTTTGGGAGGACTGAGCCGATAAGGAAGGTCTTCTCTGGATGATTGTCGTTGAATGGCACAGGGATGAGATCTTTAACTGGAGTAATCCGCTCCACTGGGAAGTCATCACGATATTCATCAAGCTGGATCACTTGTACTAGTTGATCTTCATTGAGTGCGGCCAGGGTGGATGCGTGACACCTCTTAGATACTAACTAGTCAACCCAACAGTATCCGACCCCCCACTCAGTTGGGAACTTCATGAGCATGTAGTAGGTTGAGAGGCAAGCCCACAGTTTATTAAGACCAGTTCTACCGAGGATATCATTGTGGCTCGAATGGGTATCTACCACCATCCTTCATACCTGACTTTCTTGGAGGATGATCCCCCTGGGTCTTCTCTTCCTTCTTTGACTTTCTTTCCTTTAGTTGACTCCTCCTCCACAGGCTCGACCACGATCGGAAGTACTTCCCACCGCATGTGCTCCTGCCAGACTATCACCATCATACACTCTGGGAGACTTAAGGTCACATATTCATCATCACTTAGCCCCAGATCTTACTCTGGTCCCACCTTGCCCAATAACCTCCAGGGGGACTTGCTTCTCGAACTATTCATACCCCTCTGGCAGTTGGCTCTCTCATTTTCTCATGACTCCCCCATGGCTATAAATCAACTTGGCCATAAACCCCTGCGGAGGTGACATAAGTGGTGGCAGGGGCCGACGCTCGACCCCCTCCTCCCTTCTAGGTGCTATCATTGGGGAAGGCAGTGGAAGTACTACTACTGGTACAGGAGGCGGGGTGGCGTCGGTCTAGGTCCTACAAACTCAGTCTATCGTCCATGCTGGATCAAATCTTCGATTAGGCCTTTCAGATGGCTGAATGAGTTGGTATCATGGCCGTGATTCTGGTGATGCTCACAATATAGTAATCGGTTGCTCACCTTGGGCTTGGATATCATCTTGGGGGGAGGGACTAGTACAGTGTCACCTCTCTTGATATTGAGAATCTTAACCATGGTATTGTTGAGAGGGGTGTACTCTGGTGCAGGGCAGGCTGGGTACAGTTCCTTGGCCACTTTTGTTTTCTTGTTTGCTTTTCCTTCTTTAGGAGCTTTCTCCAAAACTTCATTCTTCTTTCTTTCTCCAGCTACTGGAGATGGATTCACTCGTCTGGGTAACTCTGCTACGGCTTCTGCTCCCGATGCATATTTGTCACATCAACTAAAAATTTCGGTATGTGTTATGGGATGTTTCTTGTTGAGAGAAAATACCAACTGGGGATCCAGGCAGACTTTCGACAGGGTCAACACGACCACATCAAGTTACAGGTCCTTGATCTGTCCTATTACTCCCAGGAAACGGGTGATGAACTATCGAAGAGGCTCCTTCTCACCTTGTTTGATCGCCATCAAATGAGATAGGTTCTTCTTATGGGTTCAACTCCCCTGGAAATGGGAGAGGAATAAACTGCTGAGCTACTTGAAGGTCCCCACCGATTTAGGGGGTAAATTGTTGAACCATTTTCTCTCCACCTCCCTCAAGGTGGACGGGAAAGCTCGGCAGCATAAAGCGTCATGGTGGCCGTAAATGACCATACCAACCTTAAAATTCCAGGTGCTTCTCAGGATCTGTTTTACCATCATACCACCCTATATTGGGGAGGGCAAAGTTGATAGGAAGATGATGGTTCATGACCTCATCTGTCAAAGCTGTCTTTGTGGCATAGTCCTGGAGGGCATCAGCATCGACCCCCTACTCAACATGTTGTACCCTGTCCATCAGATCTTTCACTAGAGCTCGAGCCTGACTGTATTTTCATCACTAGCTGGTGTACTTCCTATTGAGGGAGTGGTTACCACTGGTCCGACTGGTGGAACCGCAGCGACTGACGGGATAGCTGTTGCTCTCTCCTCCCATGCAGCATCGACCCTAGCTTGGGCTTCTTCTTGGACTCGCCTGGCTTCTTCGACCCTTACTTGGTTATCTTCTTGAGCTTGTCTGGCTGCATCGACTCTCGCCTGGGCATCTTCCTTGGCACGTCTAGCTTCATCGATCCTTCTCTGAGCCTTTCGAGCCACGTCCTGCTCTATATACATTCTGCCTCGGGCCCTTCTAGCCCCATATCTCGACCCCAACCTATTCGAGACAGATGACCTTATTGATACTGTTAGGGACTCATGACTTCTCTCTATGATCTCGGTAGGGTCGTACTCTGAAACATACTGAAAGGGGGGCTCCCCATAATGGTCGCTTCTACCCCTGCCACGGTATGAATCTACTGAAGGGCTGGCCCGCATTGGACTAGGAGACTCAACTCGAGGAGCAGAGCGTGTCAGGATCTCTGTTGGACTTCTGGGACACCAACAGGGGGGATAGAGACAGCTGGCGCAGCTGTGGGTCATTGCTGTAAGAAGTCTGTTAAGGTGGCCAACTATTGCGCCAGCCAGTCAAACTATGCTCTGGTGACATACTGAGATGGGTCAGGGTGGGGGCCGCCGGCTCCTTCTGCGGAGGGATCCTCTGGTGGGATGTCTTGTGGGTTTGGACCTATGGGAATGTCCACGCACTCTTGGCGTATATTAGCCTATGTGCGACGGGCATGGATTTCCCAAAGGTTATAAGAACTTTTCGCTCTTCCAACCGGTGCCATGGGTAAAGAATAGGTGATGGATATAGATCAACTTAGAATGACAAAAGATAGAGGGAGAAAAAAAGGGTGGAGGTCAAAGGTTTTTTGAGTTCTTCTTAGTAGTCTCAAGGAAAAAGAAGGGAAATTTGGAAGGCAAAGTATGTCAACGCCCCACGGTGGGTGCCAATCTGTTGTCGAAGGATTTCATTCAGCCTCCCAGATCCAGCCACGTAGCTGAAACACAAACACAACAGAAAAGTGGGCGGGATATACCCCGGGGCCACTCCGATGCCAAAGTTAGGGAATTCGAAAGACGAGCATAATGGAGCTCTTAGTGAAACACTAAAGCTCCTTAGAGATGGGGTTCCCTGAGATACGGGAGCTTCAGTAAACTTCTCCTCTTTCTCGGTGAGATAGAACTTAGGGTAAAAATGGAGAAGAATGTCTCAAATGGTTGTGTTGGAATAATACCTAAATGGGGTGTTCTCCCTTTGTGATAAGAAATTCTGGATTTGGATCCCTTGCAGTCGATATTCTTTCACTACTTATAGGTCCGATTAGGGATTTTCCCAACAAACTCCTCCCCATCTACCACCATCACGATCAACTGTCGCCTAGAGAACAATAGGTTGGAGGGATTATGACCCCTTAGGACAGCACTAGGATGTCTGGACGGCCGCTTACGACCCCTCTCCACCTTCTTCGACCCCCTTTTAGTCCACATCCTCCATATCTTCTGACAACTGTTTTTGCCCTTACATTTTTACCGAGTGTACATCTTGTTTTTTGCTGATTCGGTCTCCGATATGGTGACTTGGCCAGTCAAATCTGCCTATATGGCATTTATGGTTGTTGTTGGTATTTATGAGCGTTAATGGCAGATCATTAAATACCCAGCTACCTCCATCAGTCTGTCCAATCATAGTCTGATCACCTAGGGGGGCTCGAACACGAGTTTATCTCTTATCCTCATGCTTTGTACCTTGGATACGTGACACGTGCCCCATTTTCCAAGGACTATCTCAGATTCTCCATCCACGGCCAGATTTAAATCCATGACTATTTTTCCCCAACAGGTGCCAAGAAGAGGAATGGCCTCTGTTCTTTAATCCTATTTTAACCTTAAAGTTTTTTTGAAATTAAAAAGAGGGCTTAGCTATCAGAGAAGGCTTACGAGCGGCTATTGAATGTAATGTTGATCATCTATAGGTTGAAACCGACTGCCTTGAGCTTGTTAATTTACTTACTGATTTTGTTGCATCAAGGGACCATTATGCCCAATCTGTTATTCAAGATGTTAGAATTCAAGCTTCAAGTTTTGTATCTATCTCCTTTTCTCATGTTTTACGGGGAGCAAATTCTGTTGCTCACTTCCTTGCTCGGAGGGCCTTAACTGTTACAGGGCAGATTAGTTGGCCTTTATCCACTCCGTGGATATCTGAATTAGGTAATTTGGATACTGCGACTTTGCTCGGTTTTTCTAATGAATAGATCTGTTTATTACCCAAAAAAAAATGTTGTTTTTTTTTTCTGGTAGGTAGAGCCCCCAAAAAAATGTTGTTCCATCGGAAAGAAACAAGGTTTGCTCCCAACTAATCCCGAATTAGATAAAATATCCAATGCATAGACTTCTATTGAGACAATAAGAGGTCATCTGAAGTCGAAATGACTTCAATACCCAAGAAATACGTCAATTGTCCTAAATCTTTGATGTCAAAATGGTTGTGCGTTTGGGCTTTAGCAATAGAGATATGGGCTTCATCGGTTCCAATTATGAGTATATCATCAACGTATACCAAAATAACTGTAAAGGTCATCATCAATGTATACCAAAATTACTGTAAAGGTCGGCCCATTTGAATATGTGAATAAGGAAGAATCTGTCATCGATTGAGTAAAGCCCATATGAATAATAGCACAGCAAATTTACGAGACCACTAACATGAGGCTTGTTTAAGCTCATAAAGAGATTTTCATAGACGACATGTTAAGTCGGGTTTCAAGGAAGAACCATTGTGAGAGGGGGGGGGGGGACTTATAAATCTCTTCATCGATATCGCCATGTAAGAAGGCGTTTTTAACGTCCAATTGATATAAAGTCCATTGCTTGGATGTGGCAAGTGCAATAAAACACCGGACTATGACTGACCTTGCCACAGGGGCAAAAGTTTCATGAAAATCTAAGCCTTAAACATGCTTTGTAACGTTCTATGGATCCGTCAACATGCCGTTTAATCTTAAACACCTATTTGCATCCAATTGGGCGTTTACTTTGGGGTAAGGATTCCACAGTCCAAGTATTATTATCGATTTGGGTTGCAATCCATCATTCATGGACTGTCACCACAATAGGTTTTTATGGGCTTGAGAATGATAACTAGTCTCAACTTGGGTGCAGTGACTGGTGAATAAAACCTTACAGGATGGACACATATCAGCAAACAATGAAATATGAGAATGAATAGAGTAAGGATTACCTGTAGCGATAGAGGTGATAGGTCGGGATGACTGAACAATGGAGGATAAAAATCCTCTCCCATGGCAGGAGGCTCCTGCGGCTGATCCAAGGACTGGGGATCAGTCGACCCACCTACCAATAATGGGGAGGTGGGGCGGCTAAAATCCCGCCCTTGGCAGGCGGCAAGTCGGCGGAAGAAGATTTCTACGCATGGGTATGCAGACAAAATCATGAAGTACAATGGACGGTCGCCGGGTAAGGGTAGAACGCCTGGGTACAAGTTGATTGTGGACTGGATTGTTGTCGGACTAGGTTGTTGGCTGGAATGGGTTATTGATCGTCTGGGTCAGTAGTGGATTGGACTGGGGATAGGGGATATGTGAGTGGGGGTTGGGCTGGGAGAATGGGGTGATTCTGTAGGATGTAATATAGGAACTGAGACAGGAGCAATAGAGTGAGGATCATTGGAAATAAAAGATTTATATGGAAAAATATGTTTATGGAAACACGGCACCCATGTCAGTTATGTGGGTCTAATGAAGATGCAAGCAGAAGACCGAGCATAACAGAAACAATCAAAAACTCGAAAATAGAGATAGGAAGGAGGTGTATTAAACAGGATTTCATATGGAGATTTTTGAGAAAGCAGACGAGTGAGGAGACGAGTGATAAGGGCTGCAAGCCCAGCTGCGTGGTTCCTGGCTTCCTGCTTCCTCTACGCAGCCGGGTCGGATAGGATTGGGCGATTCTTCCACTCCCATTCCGATTCCCATTTTCCAAACCATTTCACTTGGACACCAGAATTTGATTAGGTCTCGTGATTAGTCGAGACATAAAAAGTTGCTCAAGAAATGAAACGGAAAATTACGGCTTGGCAAAGTTTTCCTAGACAGGTTGCCTTCTGATTCAGCGCTTCAGTGTTGATCTTTGATTTGCCAAAGCAAAACAATTCAGGTATTTGATTCATAAATTTTAGTACAAAAAGAAGCACCTTACATGTTTGTTGTAATGTTCATAAGATATTTCTTGCTTTTGCTTCCAAGTTGATTTCTTCTGTATTTGTGTTGCTTCAGATGAACAACAATTCGTTTCCTTTGTCCACTCACTGCGCCCATGTAGTTTTTGCGAGTTGTTTCTTCATGCTTTTCTGGAATTTGATGCTTAATAACGTTGCTACTGACTCTTCTGTTAAATGGGTTCCAAAGTTCCACCCTTTTGATGCTACTGCTTGCTTTTCTTCTAATGCTGTGAAACCACATCAGCTGTGTTCTAAGAACCTTTATTGCCATTGACTGAAACACATGCAAAGCTTAGATATAAATGCTAGGAGTCTCTCTCCTCGCAGATCTATTGCAATTTCTCTCTCTCTCTCTCTCATATAAATGCTACGAGTCTCTCTCTCCTCACAGATTTCTTGCAATTTCTCTCTCTTGGTGGTGGTGGGTTTTTTTTTTTTTTTTTTTGGTGTTGGTTTTGGGGGGGGGCGCAGTTGTGTCATGCTCACTTGGCTTAACATACTATTCATATAAATCAGACTTGACAATATCTTCCATAGCAGCTTCAAGTGGTACTGCAAAAAAATAAAAAATAAAAATTCAAGTGGTAATGAAATTCAGAAAGACAAAAAATAAGGGGAAAAAATAACCAACACAAGGTTTTCACCCGCAAGCTGCATACAGAAATGTTTTTAATCCATGACCATGGAATTACTCAGTTATAATTAAAATTGTAAAATGGACAAATAGACTGATTCCTAGCACAGTGGAGTAGGAGCTTCACGTAGGGGTTCCATTTTATCTCCCTTGGTTTAATAAGATCATAAACTCACATGCACACCTGCTCCCTGATCCTCTTTGTTAACGTCCAAAAAACAAAAATTGAGGAACTATCCACTGCTCCAATTCTGATCTCGCATATTATCACGCTGAGAAATTTACAGAGGCTATATATCACTAGGGATGAGAATGGGTCTCTATTTCACGAGCCAGTTCCCTTGACAACATGTCAGCCCGCTCATCTTGTCCACCAGCAAAGCTATAGACCCTAAATGCCAACTGAAAAGCCCTCCATTGCATCTTCATGCATGCCTTCGACCGGTCATCAGCCTTGGATCCAGTTTCCCCATCGCCTGCTGCCTTTGCTTCTTTTTTCTCCTGGAAAAAAATGCCAAATCAAGAATCAATAATTGTTCTGAATGGTGGTCAAATCGGTGGTAGAAATAAGTGGCTATAGGAATTCCTCCTCATTGATTTTACCTTAAGTGCCAACTCCATGCAATTGGATGAGACATCGACCAACAATTCTTTGATTCGCACCAGGATATTAAAGTCAAAATGGATTTTGTAACTTTGAAATTTCTTACTGTCATCATCTTTGGTTCGTTCCAGTGCATCCAATTCTACTTTGATCTGTTTGTTCATGTGTTTAACAGTTACGCAAATTTGACAAATACGAATAAAATGACATTACATACATATATTTCTATCGAAGCAAACCATAATTTACCTTATTGAAGTAGTTATCAAATTTTTCAAGAAGCTGAACCGAAGGAGGCCCTATCTTCCAGTTCTCTAGGTTAGTGGCTATGTCATTCAGCCTTGAGTATAGTGTTGCTGCCATCCTTAATGCTTCCAGCTTCTTTGCTGGGAAATCTTCAAACCTTGATAGTACCTGCATGTCAATATTTTTAATGGTATGAGCTAATTGAAGGGAGTTTAATGATACTAAATAAATCAAATACCAGTGCTCATGCCTAAATACCTGGGTTTCATCTGTCAGCTTCTCAAGTTGTTGCTCAACATGTTGGCGGAATTTAAGCAGCTCAGCCATATCCTTTGTTTGAAAAGAATTAAGGACTTTTGTAACTTCCTGTATTGTTGTTGCGTAATTCTTGACGTCCTCCTCAATTTGTTGGAAGTAGGATGATCTGAGAGACCAAAGAAAAAATAGTTCAAATAATGACAGAGTGAGGGAGAAAGGAATAGAAGGAAAATCAACATCCTTTTCTCCAATAAAACAACTCCATTAATTAATTAATTAATTAATTTGTCAGTTAAATCTCTTATCCTCTGTGCCGTCCATAGTAATTAGCTTGTGACATGAAAACAGACCTCTTTGTCATCTCTGCCAATGCATCAGCCATGCTCTTTCCACCCCCGGAGGCCCCACCAACTTGACTCTTCTTCGCTTGAGATGATTTACCATCAAGACTGGATCCTTCAACCTTTCCTTTGAGCAATCGATACAGGTTACCCATGTGGCTTGATCTCTTCAATTTGGTATTTAGTTTCTTGGGACGCAGTGCTCTTGCAGCGCCAAGTCCAGGGGGTGGTGGAGGAGCTGCTCCATTTCCATGTGGCATGGGTGGTGGTGGCACTGATCCTTTTGATGGAAGTGTGGGTGGTGGGGGTGGGATAGCTGCTCCTGGTGGTGGTGCTGTTGCTCCTCGTGTTGGAGGTGGAGGTGGTAGTGGTGCTGCTCCTGGTGCTGGTGGTGGTGGTGCTGTTGCTCCTGGTGTTGGAGGTGGAGGTAGAGGTGTTGATGGTGGTGGTGCTGCTCCTGTTGGTGGAGGTGGTGGCGGACGTGGTGTTGCTACTGCTACTGATGGGGGTGATGGTGGTGATGGTAGTAATATGCTTGGCAGAAAATTGGGTTCTGATGGTGAGGTTGCTGTAGCATTGGGAGGCAGTATTGGTGGTGTCGTTGGAGCTACTGCTGAGGATACTTTTGGCAGTGATAGGGTAGAGGCTGTGGTTACTTTTTTAGGTGAAATTGGTGGTGGAGGTGGTGGTGCTGCTGCTGCTGCTGAGACATTTGGTGGCAGTATGGCTGATTGTGGAGGTGGTGACTCTAGCTGGGGTCCATTTGCTGCAAGTGATGGTACTGTAACAGAGGGCCCACTCCTTCTGGGAGATTCACAACTGGTGACACTCCCACCCTCATTTCTGGCCATATGATCTGAATCATACATTGTAATCTCTCGAGTTATAGTTGCAGCTTTGACTTCTCTGATCTTTTGTTTGCTCCCTGAAACTAGTTTTGCTTTGGAATTGCTATTTTCATCTTGGGCCTCTGACATAGGTTCATCCAATATCATCCTACTTTGATTCTCGGGGCTAGAACCTCGAGATGATGCATAAGAGAAACCATGGAAGGCGAGGCGCTTTACATCCATGGGTTTCAATTTCCCAACAGCCTGAATCCTGAGAGGCATGAGAAGAGGTGGTGAATAAGAGAAGTCTGCATAGTCTCTCCCCATTTTATTGGAATTACTGATCAACTCTGGAAGTACTGAAGTTGGGGTCTCTGGAGAGTGACAATAGAGGGCTTTGCTGTTTGGGGTATCTGGAGAGAGGCAATAGGGGGCTTTGTTGTTTGAGTATGATTCAGTTAAATTGTCTCCTAGACTCTTATCTCTCTTCTGTTCTTCCTCATCCATCACATCAAACATTTCTCTTGCTATCTTAATCATGTAAGACAGCTTCTCCAACACTCTATCACCTTGAACAAAAAAAAGTGTCAACTTCAGTTAAAGCAATTATTGGGCCTCAAGACAAATTTTTATCTCCTACATCATTGGGAAGAAGAATATATACCAAACTCCTGGGAAGCAATGTCTTCAATTTTAACATCTTTCTTACATCCAAAAGTGGTCAACCACTTGTGATTCTCAGTCCATGAATCTCCAACAGATTTGAGGGCATTGTAGAAGAAGGCCAATCCCTAAATGAAGAACCCATTTTTTCATTAGCTAATTGATATGGCATTTAACAATATTTAGACAGCCTTGATGAACATATGCAAACCTGTTGTACAGTTGCGTCATTCATTTTTGACATCTGAATGCTGGGTACAACTCTGGGATAAAGTTTATGGAGGTCATGAGCAGTCCTCATCAACAACTGCAAAAAAAAGATTTACAGAAAATTAAATTTCATTCAACTGCCAAGGCTGCTGAGCTATTCTCCTATGTGCTAGTTGAAAAAGATGCACAGGGGAAAAAAAAGGAATACTATGTACCTCCTTGATGGGACCAGATCCATCGCAAGGGGGAAGGTCAATTATGTCTCTAAAGATCAGGATCTTTTTCCTGAGGCCAACCATATACATCAAATTTCCTGCCCATCCGCATGAACTGCTTTTCATTAAACCTGCCATCTTTTTCTGATTTTTTGGTATATCAGATCTCTTGGCTACCTGCACCAATAAACTAGTCATTTATAGTACTGATTTGTCTCTTGAAATAAACATAGATAGTTTGCTGTATTCTTAAATGAATAAACACCGTGCTATGTTTTCAAATTCCTACATGAAGAAATTAATCGTTGAGTAGTTTGATAATGACTAATGACTGAAAGGGAGACCAAACTAAATATCTGAGAGTTGTGGATTGGTAATAAGGACTGGATGGGAGGCTTTGTTTATGATTGTAAAAGCTTGCAGCATGCCCTTCTAGAAAGATTATTTTTTTCATATTTTTTGTTTTCTTTTATCCTTTTTGGACAAATTTTTTTATTTTTCTCATTCATTGAGCTCCTCAGTTGATCAGTAGAACAACAGACAACATCTAATATAATTTGTTTATTGTCATACCTCAAGAGTTCAGGCAATATGAAGAAATGATATTGAATGCAGTTTGATATATTGTCCCAGTAGAACAGAGTACATCTAAAAAAAAAATATTTATTATCATAGTGCAAGAGTTCAAGCTATATGAAGAAATGATATGAAATATATTTTTTTGGAATATCTTAGAGGCCATAGCATCACCTAGTACTACTTTTATTTTACCAAGAATATTTTTGTTTGAATCTAGAAATTAGACTAGGCTATATAATCTTCCCAGAAAGAAAGAAAACAAAAAGTTCAGAAAATTGAACCTCAAGAGGGATGAGTTCTATATATATCAGGTTCAATTTTATAAACAAGCCCAGAATTTAATGTAAGGACCATAGTCACCATACGTTGCCATTTCATTACCAAAAGGATAACCATACTCATGGAAGGAAAAAAAAAAAACAGAGAACAAGCAAAGTCAGAGAAATCCATATTTTTGAATGGCCAGTAAATGTAGGGAGAAAGGGAGAGGTGGAAGGTAATATGGATATCAACATACCTCGTTTCCATGGGGCTTGCTTGCTTGAGGCTTGCGGGGAATCATTATTGGTTGAGGACGTGCCTCGCATCCTTGAGGCTTGCTTAGTTGAGTCTTGCGAGGAAAAATCGATACTGGTTTAGGACGCACCTCACATCCAACAATCTTGCGAGGAATTGGCATTGGTTGAGGCCGTTGAATTCCGGACGCCATTGCTAATCCTTGATCCTGCCTATCTACTGTGAGGAGGAAATGATGATTCAGAGCAAATGGGTTTCCATTTCTGATTGTATCATTGACACCATTCCTGGTCACCTCCCTGTATGAATGTTCAAATTTGCCAAGGGGAAGAAGGATTGGTATAAAAAGAAGGAGAAGAAGATGAAGATGGAGGAGGAGGAGGAGGAGGAAGGGGGATGGGCCCAGGCTTGTAGGTTGCAAACAAACAAACGTTCTAACTTCAAATTTCAAACTGCTATATTTTAAGTTAAAGGGTTGAAAGTATGAAAAGAAAAAAAAAATTATAACGTGGGGCGCACTATCTGGGGTTCTCTCTTGATTTTTCTGTTTGTTTATTGTTAATAGCAGCTACAGGAAACACCCAACATTCTGCAAGAAACAAGGTGTTGAAGGAGAGAGAGAACCAAAGAAAGAAGGAAGAGTCAGAGAGGGGAAATGAATAAACAAAAGGGTAGGTTTGTCAAATCTAAAAAAAGGTCATATCCAGAGAACAAGAAAACGCTGAAACATGTGTGTCGTTACAGCAGGGCAAAGAGGCAAAGACAACAAACGAGACTTTGTGCCTGTTTTTGGGGGGTGCCTCCTGTCCGTACCTGTAATGGATATTTCTGTTAGGGCCAAACCAATAGGATCCACATCGTCTCCCGCTTGGGTTTGGGTGGGAGATTGGGCGGCCCGGATGGATGGCCGCCATGTGGCACTCGGAGGGATCCGAGCCCTCCATCCGAGCCGACCCCCCAGTCGGCTCAGCTTGTTGACTGGGTGGTCGGCTCGGATGGAGGGCTCGGATCCCTCCGAGTGTCACATGGCGGCCATCCATCCGGGCCGCCCAGTCTCCCGCCCAAACCCAGGCGGGAGATGATTTCTGTACGAACCAATAGCGGTTAATCCATCCCTTACTTTTAGGAGTTTTGGAGAGCTAACCCGGGCCCACTACTAATGATTACTATTGGATGGACATTGATTGTTTTTTAAAAATTAAATTTGGGAAGAGGATTTCCCACGATGCCACCTTGGAGAATCTCCTATGCCACACAACACCACTATTACACTAATGTGGGTGTAAGAAATAGTATCTTCAGTGAAGAGAGAGAACAATTGAGTTCAGAGAGAAATATCAAGGATGTGAGAGGGCATAGGAATAGATCACCACACCACACTGACATCATGGGGATCAATTTATGTCAATCACGAGTCATGTTACATTATTCTGGACGAGTTCAGATCATCTTTACGTAAATGTATTTATCGTCCATAAAATGTGGGATCTACCATTAGAACGTGGGATCCATTGAATATGAATGATGATGAAATCTCTACGAAAATATCATATATGGAAATGAATTACTATCACTGTAGACCCCACTAGTTAATATTGACTGTCCAAATTTACATTTGCTTCTCTACTAGTTAGTTACTAGTCTTGGACATGGAGCGCATTAACAATATTAGTTAAGTAATCACTGGCTGTAAGAGAGAGAGAGAGAGAAGGGAGAGAGAGAGAGAGAGAGAGAGAGAGAGAGAGAGAGAGAATATAGTGGTGGACATGACGACATACTAAATTGGGAACCAAGATTCCTATTTACACGGGCGAAGCCAAATCAATTTTTCACTTACACCAGAAACTCCTAGCTGCCATTAGAAGAGGAAGAACCGTAATTCCATATCTAAAGGACCAGGTCAAGGATCATCCTTAATTCATCGACCTCATTATTCATGATGTTTTTCAGTGACTTCATCTTTGAATTCATGATTCCATGTGCTCTATAATTTCTTAATAACATGATTCTTACCACACAAAAAAAAAGAGGCAAGAAGCCGATCTTATTACTTCTATCTCTATCTCTCTCTTCCTAAAAACTTGGACCCATTCTCTTTCTTCAAGTGATCTGCTATCCATTATTCTTGTACTCCCATTTTTTTTCTACCGGCACATAGATTTCAATACGTCTTATTAACTTAATTTTGGTGGTGGCATTATTGTTGGATATCGGCGGGTGTCAATATTGATTCCCTTTCAAATTGGGTTGGCCATCACGGAAACCACAAATACAGGGATATTTGTGGAATTAAAGGGGAAGAGGTTTGCATGATCCGACGGCCACTCATGCATGGTGTCAACACTCTAGTGTTAGGACGGAAAACTCAATTTTGATATATCTAATTCAAAGACAAAAACCAAAAAAATTTGAAAATGACAATCATATCTTAAATAAATAAATAAAATAAAATAAAATAAAATAAGGAAAAAAGAGAAGAGAGAGAGAAGGAGGAGGAGGGAACGGTGTCCCCCAAATCAGTTGCTTTCTGAGTCATGGACTTCAAACTAAAAATAAGCAAGAAATCAAGGGACTAAAAATCAAAGTAATTGGTCAAATATGACCAAATACTATTATTATATTGGGAAGTAGGTTAAAATTAGTTATAATATCACATCACTACTAATCAATACGTTTAGGGAACAAAATCTCTGTCCCTCCCCCCTCCTCCTCCTACCAGTACTTTGATCACGTAAAGGTACAACAACACCTGTATATTTCTTCTAAACCCTAAATCCCTGAAGCATTATTTTTTTGGCGAAATTTTATTGATTATGGGATTCATTGCTCATTTATTGCACCCCTCCTTTATACTTTTTAAAATCCACAGACTCAGATGAATATTTTGATGGGTGATTTAATTACACTCAACTCTTTTTGTAATTTATAAGAAGTTTTAATTATTTTCCCCCAACCCTAGTGTGAGGGAATTTTTTATAATATAATAGGTATACAAGAATCGATATCTTGAATAGGACCCAAAAGGTCAGAGGAAGAGAGAGAAACTATGACGAGGAGGAGGAGGAGGAGGAGGAGAGTGTGCGTGTGAGTTATTTGAGAGGTTGTGAGAAAGAATCTCCGCAATGGTATTGTAGGCATAATTTTAGTTCACGGTTTTGAAAGGGGTATTGGCTATTCTAATGATAGAAGGGGACATGGCCGATGTTAAAATTAAAAGGTATTAAAAATTGAAGGTGTCGGATATTGTATCGATTAGAACCGGATTTCTAAAACCATGATTGTGGGGAGTCTTATTTCTTTTAACATATATAATTAGGGAAAATGATGGTCATGCTGTTGATATCATGTGTCATCTGATACTCTTTCCCCTCCCTAATATTCTTTTTCATCTTGATATGTGAGACCTCCTTAGATACGAATTGTGTGGTACCCTCCCATGCTCCCATTTCAGCAAGAGAGATACCTCTAATTAATTAGATTTTCTAATGACACCGATCCAATGTCAATGACTATTGACAATGATGATCGGTGTTCGTCGCATCAGCCCAAAATCCATCACCCCTCCAGTCTCAAATACCAAAACTATCACTCAGTATGTTATAATTTCATGATCAATATCAAGAGGGTCTTGACCCCGGCAATGTCAACAAAAAACAACCCCTAATTAGTTACTTTAATGTTGTGGACTTCAAACTGAAAATAAGCAAGGATTCAATGGACTAGAGACCAAATATATTGGTCAACATGACCACCTACTACTGATATTCTTACATCTCTGGGTGTAGCAGATTCTGTTTTTTTTTCTTTTTTTTTTTTTCATACCATAAATACGCTTGTATTCACCAAATCTTGTTGCTAAAAGGAACAGATACAACCATAATTGAGAATCTAATTCAAAACATTTACCCTGAAGAAATTCAAAATGGTTATCATATCCTATTATTTAATATGTGTTTAGGCCATAAAATATCTCCCTTTCTTTCTCTCTTTTATTCTTTGATCATGTGATATTTCTAGTAATCCCTAAAACAAGAGAAACTTGTGGACATGGCGATTCATTGCTCCTTTATTGAAGAATTTTTATAAGAATCATAAAACATCAATAGCCTTCTTTAAACTTCTTAAATTCCACATGGACTGATGAATCTTTTAATTACATTCAACTTGATGTGCATAAATATTACCAACCAACCAATGGCCTATAGGCCCTGTGCGTGGTGTGTAAATCTCTCATCTTGGGGCAATACCATTCTTACTACACTTGCAGGGGCAAATGTGATATTTACTGTGTTCTCAAGTGTACTATCGACATAAGCATTTCCGGCAAGTATTTACGAAGGCGGGGTGGACCCCATGTCACCCCCTATAAAATTATCAAATATTACATCAGGTTCTGAATATCTTACATCGCATTCCACATTTCCTTTTTTTTTTTTTTCCTATTTATAAGCCCATTTTTACTATTAACTACTCAAATTTGTCTTAAGCATCGAAGTCCGACCACTCTTGTTCTCGTTGTAAGCTAGGTCCTACCTTAAAGGAGAAGCTTGGATTTCAGCACGAACACAGCTCTATTCGTAACTTAAAAAAAGTTTTTATTGTTTTTGAAATAGTATATATAGTTAAAGAAAATGATGACCACATTATCAATTTTACGTATCCTTTCACGCGCACACACACACACACATAAGGATCCTCTGTCTGGCTGCCGTTTGGAAGTGAGGGGATCCAACAGTAGATATCATCGGGCACGTGACCTGATGCAATCCCAGCCGTTGGATCCCCACTGCCAAGCAACAGCCAGATAGAAGATTGAATCCTTTACACACTCCCTCCTCTTGATATGTGGGCCCTCTCAATTTCGGTGCTCCCATTCGCTTGGCATGGGAGATTTCATTCCACACGGACAGTATGCTGATTCCTGCTCACATAATCATGACTGTCCATCACCGTGAAGCTTAAAATATTAACTTTTTAAAAACTGATGAATCAAGGTTTTTTTTTTTTTTTTTCTCATTCCTTTTGCTAGTACCTTGTTTTATTTGAATGTTTTTCAGAAGAATAAAAAAAAGAAAAAAAAAAACACCATTCCGTTGCTCTAAATTTTTTAGAACCTTATGTCATTTGCTTAGAAAATGTAATGTCTTACTTATCCGTAAAAACCACTTCCCACCTTCTTAAAAATATTGCCTATCCCACCAACACTCATCTATCCCACCAACACTCATTAGACAATCCATCTCTCTCTCTCTCTCTCTCTCTCTCTCTCTCTCTCCAGCATCTCTATATTGAAGTTTTTTTTTTTTCTCTGGATATAGTAAAATTTTGGAAAATTTTCAATTACCACCCAAAATGAATTGACCAAATCATCTACTACTCAAGTTATTTAAAAAAATCACCTACCACCCAAGTAAGATAAAAGTTTATCAAAAAGATCCAAAAGCGTTAACAGAGTCGTTAGTTGTTGATGTCAGCCATTAGAAAATACTTGAACAACAATAATACCCTCACCCCTTTCTTCTTCCTCTCATCTCTCTATTATTTCTGCTCTCTTTCTGAGACTCATAAGCGAATAACACAGGAAAAAAAAAATGAAAAAAAAAAACAAAAGAAATTGTTAGGATTTGAATACGAAGGAAATAATAAAATTAGGAAAAAGAGAAGGAACCCAAGCCGATACAGCAAGACATGTTGCAGATTCTTGAGTCCTTCTTCCTCTTCCACTTATGGACGACTCTCTAATGGTAAACTTCTCCTGAAGCTTTGGAATTCAAAAACGTAAAACCCCGATTCAAAAAAAAAATCAAAAGTTCAAAACCTTTTATGTGTTCGCAACAGAAACCCTAATGATCGTGCCGTGATTTTTCGTTTTGCTCTTGTGTTCACTGGTGATGTATTAATTGTTGGCACAGGTAGGTCTAATTGGTTTTTTCATATTTTTTTTAATTATCTTTAGTTAGATTAGTTCTCATTCAAATGAACTGCGACGACAAAACTTTCTTCTTCTTCTTCTTCTTCTTCGGCTCTTCCCTTTTGTGCAACTACAATTCAGAAATGAAACAAATCAAGAAATAATGGAGGATTATATGTTTCAGGTATGATACATCAAGAAATAATGCAACATGTCCCGCTCCTTCCCAGCTCAATCGATTCCCAATCGGTTACTGTAACCTCAAAGAGAGCTTCTCTAAAGCCTTCTTCTTCGTCATCGTCATTGTTATTAAAACTGTAATCCGGAGTTAGGGTTTCTCTTTTTTGCTTTTGTTTTCTTTTTGATAAAATATTGCAAAGAAATAGAGCGAAAGAAGAAAAAGGTATAAATGTCTACACACAATTTCAACTCTTTCCCGTCAGTCCATTAAGTAACTTTGTCTAACTTGGGTGGTAGGTGATTTTTTTAAACAACTTTGATGGCAGGTGATTTGGTCAATTCTTTTTTTATGGTAACTGAAAATTTCCCTAAAATTTTAGTTCTATTGACTCTGAATTTTATTCTTAATGAAAATTGTCTTGCTTAATTTTCTTTCATAATAATAATAATAATAATAATAATTATTATTATTATTATTATTATTATTATTATTATTATTATTATTATTATTATTTGGATAGATAGACCTCTTCATAATTCTTTCTTAAAACCCACATTATGTTAATGTATTTACTTATTTGTTTGAGGTTTAATTGTTTTTTTGCTAATTTATTTTTCAATCATGCTTTGGACTTCTATTCCATTCTACTTGATATTAATGAATGATATTTTTCACCTTATATGTATTTTTTTTTTCATTACTCTTATTGTACTTGACTCCATGCATTGCATCAGACTTGATATAGCTCAAGTATGAATAATTTGAATAGAAACATATCATACATTATAACTTTTATTTGATTTTAACTTTGTATTTAAAAGTAGCTAGAGGGTTCACAAAGTACCCAAAATTAATTTCTTTCTATATTGTTTTAATTAACTTTTGTATAAAAAAATAAGTTTAAATGTTGCTGATCTGTCAGGGTCAAATAATGTAAGGGATATTGTAATTAACCCTAAGGTACATCATGTATACTTTTTTATAGAATGGTAATTTTGTTACAAAAAAATTCACATGCAAGTTTATCTCCTACATTTATGGTGGTCAATATATACATAATTACTGGATGAATTTGACTCTGTAGATGAATTCTTTGAATTCGGATCACTTGCATGTACATGTACTTTTCATGGGATCCTATCACCATCGATGTGGTGTAGAACCCACCTCTAGAGTGTGGGATCCATTGGATATGAATAGTGGGATCTCAAGAAAGGATACAAGTACATGCAGGTGAACTATTATCGAATTCGTCTCTCCTTTTATAATTCTTTCTCTTACGTCCTTTTTGACCAAATTCTCTAATTAGCAAGGCCAAAGTCTAAATTTTTATAGGGCTAGTATGGCAGTTTTGGATAGTATTTTTAGAATGGTGCAAATATCTATTACGGTATACGTTGCAGTAAAAAACTAGGGCACTTCCTTCAAGCAGATAGTTAGACCTATAGACAACGAGGAAGTAAAGAGGTCGGGTTCTTGACCCGAGGACTACTCTGATGCCTAAGTCAATACGCCGAATTGTAAGCAAGTATGGAACTCGATATTATGGAAATATGAGCTCCGAGTAAATAGAGTCGTAAAGAGTGCTTAACCTGTACCTTTGGAACTTGTGCATGTCATATTTATGGAAAGATGTACTAGTATTTAAAGTCGTATTTTCCCTTGAGTTAGTGAGTTAGTCGTCTTGCAGTTTTGTCTTACGTGTCATCGGTTATCCTGGAATCTCAACGCACATTCTGACATGTTCAAGAGGTGTGCGGAACTGTTGTAACCCCTTCGAGTACGTATCCTGATAGTTAATGTTTCATGTATTGTGCTGCCTAGTGTCAGGACATCCGACTTTTTGTGCTATCGGCCTCTATATATTACGGACACGTGTTTACCAACATGTTGTTCCGTTGATTTGCCATATATTCTAATGTCCATAACATGATAGATTGGATATAGCTGAAATTGTATAGACAATCATCGAAGACATAGTTGGTTAAGTGGCAAAATAAAACTAAAAATCTAGAGAAAAAATAAAACTTTAAAAAAATTGAACAACAAAAAATACAAGCGAATATACTATAAGAAGGCATATGGATGAATATTTGAATATGAAATTTAATATGTAAACCATGTACATCATTTCTTAGATATCTATATATACAGTCAAAATTGCCGTATTACCTTTTCATATGGACAAACTTAATTGGTGCCCAACTAAAGATATTCTATAGTCTTGCTAGAATATAAAAACTTTTTTTTTGGTAAAGAATATAAGAACTGTTGACACCTTCTATATATTGATTAATAATTAAATCGTATTTTATTACCAATTTATAGATGTTAGACACTTAGACTCATAAATTCTATAATCTCATAAGAAAATTAGTATTTTAAAGTTTTCCTTTTAATAATAAATAAATAAATAATTCAATTACAATTCATGAATTAAATCTAATAATAATTAAGATCTTGAATTGGGTAAACCTCACCCAATCATGATATCATAACTAACTTTGAAAGATTTGAAGGTCTAAGTTGGCGGTTGGTAATGTGCATCTTGGTGGGTTGTCATTTGTGAAGGTCTGCTAAGCCAAGGCCCAAGTCAAATGGTAATATGATATTCTGACATTTGAAATCTCTACGTTTCATCCTCTCCCCTCTTCCTTTTATTTTTAAGTCAAATTTTAATTAGTCACGTGTTAAATTTTATAATCTATCAAATATCTTTTGATGTATTGGATGTTTATCCATGTATGTCTATGCATGTCTATAGTACTTTGACTATTATCATACACTAAAATGTGGTTAATTTTTGTTACTAGTTTTGTTCATGTATTTTTCTATCTAAGGTTAATCGTATCCTCTATCCATATACCTTCTTTTTTTTTTTTTATTAATCTTCATTGCTTACCTTTTAAAGAAAAAAAAAATGTTTAATGAACCCAAATGGGAGGAGGGAGGCAAAGAAAAACCTTTCAAGAAAGAAACTTTTATATTTACATTAAGGTTCCTTTTATTTCCATGTAAAATGGAGGAATTTTTTTTCCTATAAATTAGAATTTTTCACAATTTGTTTTAATATAAAATATAAAATGCACAGAAAATTTTACATGTAAAATATCATTTCGCATTTGCACGAAAACTTTTACAAGGAAACAAACAGGGCCTAAAGAAGCCTAACTCTGACCAGACGTTGTTCTGCCGTGGAGAAAACTTTAACCGTTTGAAAGGGCCGTAAGAACACGACCCTTTAAACAAACTCATCAGGTTTGTATATTACAATTGAAGCTTTTCCTTTCACATCTCCTCCTACATCCCACCCTCCCGCATTCCATGTTTTGAATTTGCAGACCACAGAATCTAGAAAAACCAAAATTAAAGAGGGACGAAATAGAAGACTGGGCTGAAGTAACTTTACTATCAGGCCTTCATTACTCATAATGAAGCTGATATGCTGTATTTACTTGATATGATCCCAACCTTCTTCTTTGGAGTGATGCTATCAACGACCAAGGAACAATTAACCAGAATAACAACCTGCCTCATTGGAAGATCTCCTAACGTGACAGTCACAGGGACCCTCACCATGATGAGCAAAGGTATTCTCCCAGTGGAGTTATTATCCATGAAAGTTGTCTGAAGCCCAGGATCAAACTCGGATCTCCCTTTCAATACAACCTTCATCATGGTTGTGTTCTTATAGCCCTGATGGAAAGCAGGGAGAGGACCAGAACACAGGGTTGAGTCCGAGTAAACCACGACCACCGAGCTGTCCTTACCGTAAGTAATGCCAATCTTTTCATTTGGGTTTTCGGCCTTGACATTGACAATGAATTCGGTGTAGAGGCTGAAGTCTTGATGGACATTGAAGGCTCCAACATCCAGGCCTTGGACCTTATAGGAAGGGACCTTGGGGTGGTACAAGTTAAAGAAGAAGTAAGTGAGGCCTACCATAAGGAGGATGAGGATGAAGAAGAAGCAGAAACAGCAGCATAGACACTTCATGCATGAGCAACCTCTCTGAGGGGCTGAATACCGGGGGACGTTCCGGCGATATGGCTGTGGTCGCAGGCTGCCGCCGTTCTCCGAAAGCATTACATATTTTGATGGATTTTGGTGGTGACCATCATTCATGTATGAACTATCTGAATCCATTGGGTATACCCTCTGGCTATGATAATCCATATAATTGAATTAGGAGAGGAAAGAAGAAAGAGGAGAAGAAAGTGAATCCTCTTCTTCTCCCCCTGGAAATCAAAATGGTGGATCCTCTGTTGAAACTTTGAAACGAACGAGAATGTTTTTTCTTTTTCTCTTTTTCATTAATTTTTTGAGGTTGCCGTTAGTCAAGGGATTTTTGTTGCATGTGTGTGGACACAGGCTTTAATGGGAGGGGCGCCCGTTTCTTTAGCCAATTCATCTCATTTTCACATTTCAAACCATTTTCTTCCTGTCTTCTCTATTTTAGACCTAACAGTTTTATTGCACTGACGTGGCAGTTTCTTTTCATGTGTTTTTTCCAGTTTCATGGTCATTGTATGTAAGGATGTAAATGGATAATTCAGATTCAATTTGCATCCCATATCCATTTATCTGTATACAAAATTAGATAATCCGGAACATAATCTTACCGGTTCATATAAATTACCCATTAATAATAAAACATTAAGGCTGCATTTGATAACGTTCTCATCTATTCTTGTTCTGAATAGAAAGAGATGGTCTTTTTCTATTCTGTTCTGAAAATAGTATTCTTTAACTGTTCTTTTGGCCTTAAGACTGTTTGACAAATATGTTACAGAATTAGTCAGAGAAAACTGTTCTGACCTGTTGATGTTTGGTAAAACTTGTTCTAAAACACTTTTTTTTTTCCAAATGATTCAGATATTACAAAATTACCATTAAACCAATATCTTACCAAATATGAAAATGTTTAGAATTCTGCCCAATTTGGATTTGTCTGAAATAATTAGATTAAAAATGTTTGAATTCAGACCATGCAGAATATACCTGAATGAATAGCAGTAGCATACTTAAATTCTGAAGAGTTTTTTGTTGGCCTTTGAACTTTATTTTCATTATTGTTTAATTTGCGAAAGTTCTCTTAAACATCTGGATGACTGTAATATTAAACATATGGAAAATTTTGTGTGGAATTAGAACATAGATAAGCAAATAACGCAAATACTACAAAACTGAAGGACTTGTACGTTGACTTAGTTTCTTCTTAATCTGAATTTTCAGGTTTCATTAAGAAAAATTTCATGCAATCTAGTACTACACTTCATTTACAAAGAAAGTTCAAACATGTAGACAATGGCAAGATACTGCATGAAGTTAATATCACATCTGGAAGTTAATATATGCATCATGCATCAGCTTGTGCTTAGCTTGGGAATGCCAACTTCTATGGAACCTATATTGCTTCATATATCTACTTTAAACTCTATTCTAGTTTTCGTTCACCTTACAAAAAGAGGGCAACAACATACCTATTTTTATCATGACATAAAATTCTTACATTACATCACCATTTTATATAATTCATAGCTGAAAGTACATCAATCTTTACGGCCATCAATTTTCCCACCCTCATCTTGGAGGCTTCAAACAGATTGTTCAGTTTCACTTCTCAGTGCATACAAGATTCTTCCCATTTTGTTGCTTGCTCAAATTATTTTGCACCCAAAAACTATTAACTGGACAGGAACAACAGTCAAATGAAGACATTCAATGCCCCAAACTTAAGTCAGTGGGATTATTCTGAAGTCCAGTTAATCTAAATTAGAATCTGGAGGGAAGGTAAAATCATGCACGCTAAGAAATTTGGACCCGAATCTAATTGGTTACTGTCGCTGCAAACTAAGAAATTTGGACATTTGAGATTCCGCATATCCTAACAAACAGCCAATTGATCTCAATGGCAGAGTACGGTCAAAATTCAGACAATAATGAACTGTCGTAGAATCCCTGATTTGGAAATTTCTCAAGAGCATAAAACTAATGCTTAAGATGATCTTGTCACAGAATTATGAAAAAATATATGGTCCGATCACTAGCTTCCAATAGACAAAAATTTTTGAAATAGAATATGTAGCCAAGAGCTGTTCGAATCTGCAGCCTCTAGCTAAATCTCCACACAAAAGCATCATATATACGAACTAAATCTTCTTTTAAGAAAAGCAAACAGGGGTAAATATTCTAAAATCACTGCACAATAGCTTCTTCACTGTAAAATCATGTTCCCAAAATCATAATGAATTCCAAAAAGTTATGTTACACGATCCATAATACTATAAAAATGAACATAGATGGAGGAATGCCGCTAATCCCTTTCAATTTCAGAAATTGGTGAAAACCCTAGGTACCGAATTTCTGCAATTATTTTTGTGAACACTAGGTACCGATTCGGATAGAAATACGAGGTACCGAAAGAGAGAGGAGGAAGCAATCACTGAAACTAACTCACCAGGAAATCGAGGTAGAAGCAAGTTGCAGAGATGGAGATGCAGAAAAGTTGTAGAACCGTCAATCGTCGTTGGTGGAGCTCCTACGAAACTGAAAAAAAAAATAGCAAAAAACTTGCAGGTCGATGTTGAGAGAAAAAGGCAGGTGAATGAGAAATGGAGGGAAATGAGAGTAACGTACCTAGTTGTAGAGAGTGGTCGATGTTGAGAGAGAGAGGCTTCTCTTCGCGCAGGTAGGTCGAACAAAAGGAAGGAGGGTTTTGGTTACTATCAGAAATCTTGAGATTTTGAAAATCCTATCAGAAATCGAACGAGAGGGGGAGAGAGAGAGAGAGCATACCTCCACAGAAGGTTTCGCAACCACGGGAAGAATACGACGGTACGCTAAGAGCTTGAAGAAGGTTCACACTTGAGAGCAGAGAGAGCTTTTCTCACAGATGTAGAAGAGAGAGCCTTTCAACGGAAGAGCTCTATTTTATCGGTCACACTTTTGGGTTTTGGCCTTTCCAAAACCGTTCCAGAATGTAAGAACATGGTTTGACATGTTCTTAAATTTATGTTTTGAAACCAAATTTCCATCCAGTTCATTCTTTAAGAATGGAAAAATAGACCAAATTCTCTTGAAGAGTTACCAAACGGTACCTAAGTAATCAATAATCTTTCACTGGTTTAAGAGAACGAGGAAAAGAAAATCTTGAAAGGCTCTCTTTGGTATAGTTTATATTTATGATTATAAGTTATTTATAATAAATCATTTATAAAAATAAATTATGGATCATGTATAATAACCGTAAACATAAAGAAGTGATAATAGATTATCACAATAATGATAAACACATAATCTATTTATAGATTTTAAATTATATCAATTTATTTTAAATATAAATAAGTACAATAAATCATATCAAACAACTACATGTCATAATGTATTATATAATTAATTATATAATACATACCAAAGAGAACCTAAGACAATTGAGAATGATGGACTAAGAGAGAGTCGTGTCTGCTGAAGGGAAGAAGGTCCGGCCAGTTGTAAATGGATAGTTGAAAATTCAGATTTAACTCACATCTATATCCATTTAGGGATAACCGGATACAATCACGTCAGGAACATATTCAATCCGTTTACATACCTAATTGTAAGTCCAGTTTCAAGGCGGCAGACCAATTAGTTGAGGCGAAGAAAACGAATAGGCTAATTGAACTGTTCTGTTTGGAAACTCGACTCAGTGAGCCGAGTCAGGAATAGGCTAATCTTTTCATCATCAATCGGATGAACTGACCTTGATTTTCCCTGAGGTTTCGTTTGGTTCAATGGGAAAAATAATTTCAAAAGAAGCTCAAAAGCTATAAAATTTATTTTTATTGGTATTCGTCTTATCAAACATGACAAAAAAGCATATTTGGGCATGATGAATAAAGGAAAGAAATCAACAATATAAGTAATAGAGGTAGTGTCCTCCATGTTTTGGTAACTATATGATTGATCACAATACTATCATTTCATTTTTGAAAAGCAATGCCTCTCTTGCTTTAAATTTTAAAGGTCTATTTTCAATTCTACCAAAAAAAAAGGTCTATTTTCAACATGTAATTCGTCATGCATTGATGCTTAATATGAAAGGAAAACTGATTTTAATATGATCTTGTATGTAATTGCTTGGATCCTGTGGCTGGAAAGAAATGCTTAGTGTTTTAGAGATTTTCACAGATATCATGTTGAGATTTTAATATTAATCTGTAAATCAGAACTTACTGTGTCCAATGAGAATCAGAGGTCAGACTGGTTTTAGTGAGCTGAGGTTGGAATTTGACTCCCGCCTGTGTGAGGGAGAACCCTTGAGAAAGAGCTGAGTCAAAGGAAATGCATCTCTGGCTGGCACTCGCACTGAAGCTCTTCACCCCCTGCTGACCTGTCTTGTATGCACCACAGGAATGTAACCAAGTTCAGAACAAATGATCATAGAAATGGTGATACAAATTGTGAACCTACTTTTCCAACAGAAGGTAAGTAACAAAGCCAAATATCATCATCCAGACATGCACTATAAAGAATAACTTACAACGTGAAGATACATACAAACTAAATCTTAAAAATAAAGTGGCCAGTGCCACAAAACTGTGCAGGTGACCCTAAGAGGCAAGCACACACAGACTCACTGGATCAAGATATAAAATAAAATACAACTCAAATAGAAGAAAAACACCCTTTCACCTTATCATTACAAAGGCCATCTACTACCAGATGTCCATTGATGCAGGTCATGCATCAATTATTCAAAAGAATCAGTTACATATGAAAAAAATCGATTTAGTAGCTTTTGTCCAGAGCTGGTCACTCCTTGGTATGTCGATTAACTCTCACAGAAATTATCTGACTTTATTGGAACTTGGCTTCTCATCCCCAGCAGCGATCCTGGATGCAAGACAATCTATGGTTGAACTTGTAATGCTGTTTTGGGCAGACTTAACCTCTTTGTTTCTGGAGTTGTAGAATGACTCAATTTCTTGTCATGCTTTATGGAGGTTATTGTTGTTTTACTGTCCAGCGAGGCTCTTCTAGGTATTGCTAAAGCATTGCCATTAGCAGCACTTCTTTCAGCAATTCTTTTTTGACGTTGAATCAATAATTCCTCCATTTTCTTCCGATTCTCTTCTTCCTGTATTTGGAAGGAAAGTTCAATTGCCTTTGAAAAGTGGAGGGGGAGAAGTAAAAGAACAGTAGAAAAAGAGCAATAATGAATTAAATAGCTAAAACAGTAGCCATTTAGTACCTTCTCCATTTTGCTTTTCTGTACTACAGTTCTGGCTCCAGTGGATGATTTCTTGATCCTCGACATATTCTCAGATTTGCTCTTTACTAGAGACCCACGTAAGGATTTAGAATTTGTTTCTCTCCCTGAAATTTTTGTTTGAGCATCTTTACTGTTCTTACTGCCAGTGCTTTTACCATTAGAGGCCAACTTATCATCAGCATTATCATTCTTTTCCACACTAGAGCTCTTTTTTTCAGATTCAGCCAATGAAATATCCCTTCCATAATCTATTTCGGGAGTCCAAGGTGCAGCAACAGACTCCACTCCTGAACCCCGTTCAAGCACCATGCAAAGATCATCTGGCTCATAGGTAAGTGCAACCTTATCTCTTGAAGGATCCGTGGAACCATTTTCATGGGGGACAGCTACAGCAAGGTCTGAAACCATTATTATATCTGTTGTCCATCGAGAATCACATTGATCAACTATTGATCGATCCTGGACCATGAAAGAGTCATCAACAAGATCTTTTTTACTTTTCACAATTTGGAAACCACCACCATGTGGTGTTAAACTCCGATCTCCATCAAAGATGAAATGATCAATGGTTGCATCTTGGTCTGCAAATGTTTTGGATTGATTCATAACAAACCAGTCTTCAGACTTTTGAGTCTTGAGCACAGATGAGTCAATAATACATTCAGACAGAGGATCCTGGAGGTTTCTCTCTGACCCTCCTATTCTATGAGGAAATAACAATTCCTCATTGGTGCAATCCTTTTTCTTTATGCCAGGGCGGAAATTTTCACTCCTTTCAAAATTGTCCATGGGGATCCTACTCTCATTACCTGAATCTCTTTCAGTCATAAGGAAAGAATCAGTGTCCGCAGGTCGTTGCTTTGTTTTCTTCTCTGATTCCAGGTCTACTACAGTGGTAAATGCAGATGGTGTTCCCTGATCAGAGCTCTTGATTTCCAAATATTCACCTTGGACATTTATTGTGCACTGTTTTTCCACACCATTGGCCCTTGGCTCCTCATTTCTCATCACAAGGCTCTGAAAGGTGTTCCAGTTCTCAGAATTTTTTGCTCCTCCTGAAGTTTTTGCATCAAAGTCATTCTCAAGATCCTGATCAGCAGCAACATTAGATCCATTCAGAAAGTTTGCATGTTTTTCTTCACCTCTCTTCTTATGATGATGTGGGGTTGCTTTATGGTGCTTCTCTAAAGAACCAACAGCTTCCTTTACCTTCTGTCTGAGAGAATCTCCATCAATGAATTCATCCTCAAGTGAAGAAGAATCATCAAATTCACTATCATTTTTCCCTTCTCTTCTCTTAGGGTTGATGTAATTAATGTTGCGTATAACAACCATTCTTGACGATTTATTTTTGTGCCTTCTTTTGTGCAGTTGTGTCTGTTCCGTTGAATTCTTTAGTTCCTGGTCCAAATCTGAATCTAGGTCACTGCCAGAGGTGGAGTCACCGGGCTCAGTTTGTCCATCTTGTTCTAAAGTTTCATGTCCCTTCCCATTTGGGAGTCTTCCCTTTCGTCCAGAAGATGATTTATGATTTGAATGGTGATCTGGTTCTAGGACAGGACCATGACCACCATCCGTATTTGGAGACCAATGCATATTTCCCTGATAATATGGAGGGAAAATCTGCATCCCATGGATTGGGTACCCTTGATACGGAGGCAATTGTTGTGTAACTGGCCCTTGGAAATTGTACATGTACGGAGGAAGCTGGTTTGCCCATGGCATTGGCACTTGATTTTTCACAGCTGGTGGCACCTGACCTGATAATTGCAATCTATTAGTTATAAATGAAATTCTTTTATATAACAGATAAACCAGTAGGCCCTTGGAAAGAAGTACCTATCTTACCTCATTATACTATTTTTTAAACTTAATATAATGTCCCTTAAACCTCAAACATGACAATCTAGAAAAACATTTCAATTTTATACACATATATGCCATGACTTTCATGGGATTAAAGATGTTATATCTACATTGGGAAAGAAAGTTTTGATGTTCTCCAGGCTATACTATAGACCTGAAAGTCCATGAAATTCACAAAATGCAAACCTTGGCTCTTCACACTTTCTATTTCCACACCCCCCCCCCCAAAAAAAAAAAAAAAAAAAAAAAAAAAAACAAAAAAACAAAAAAAAAAGAAAAGAAATTAAACCTTTGTTCTAATTTGTTACAAGTAGTCCCCTGTTTTGCTCTTGAATGGATGGCATGGTCCATCCTTGAGGTGATCAACCAAATAATGAAGCGAAAAAATCATGGATAGACAATCACAGGTAGACCATCACAAAAGAGATGTATGGTGCGCACGAATTTATGGGTCAGATTTGGGGATTGGATCGGCCACTGCAAATACCAATACAATTCCGAATCAGTCGTCCAAGTGTTGGCCAGCATTGGTCGAGTTACAGAAAACAGGGGTAGACAGGGTAATATTGTATCCCTGTATTGGCTTAAAGTCAGATGGGCTTGTCACTCGGCCTATACACCTGAGACAATCCTGAATCCTAAATCCATGATCATGGGTCCTTTGCACATATATTAAGCTCACAGGTAGTGAGTGTGAAAAGGGAAAGGGGGTATCATACCTTGGTTATTGTCTGAACTTGCATTGACCGTGGTTGAATCAGAAACTGAGCCATCTAGTTTCCCATTAGAGAGAGAAATTGGCATGATCCCAGGACTTGGATTGCTATCATCACTTGTAAGTATGATTCCTGATGTTCCCAAGTACGGAAGTTCTGGTAGAGGGCATGCCTCCATTGCTGCTAATTCATCCATCCAAAGCCCATCATCATGCTTTTTATTACAGAGCTCCTTAAAATTTAAGCATGCTTCCCTACATGACACCATAATTTAGAACTTAAAATGCCAAAACTTGAGAAGCAAAAGGATTTTATCACCCACACCAACGTAAGGAGAGCTAATGTGCAATCTAAGTTGCAGCACATGGTGGCGAATGATTTCTCTAACCATTGCTTTGCCAGCTCCAGAAAAAGATTCCGTTTTAAAAAGATTGTATGCACCGAAATCATTGCCTACTAATAGAAAAACAAGGATTGAAGTATGAGCTATTTCCTAAAGTACCCAGAATCTTTTATCAATAAAAAGCTGTACTTTCTGTTGCTGGATATTCATGAAACTATGGAGGGAAACCCAAAAAGCATCCAGTATCTTTTCAATAAGAATATGACAACCATTATCAACTATATATCTTTAGATTATAAATTTGATAAGACTGTTACTATATCTTTAGATTATAAATTTGATAAGACTGTTACTATATCTTTAGATTATAAATTTGATAAGACTGTTACTATACCCAATTAAAATGGTTTAGAGTAGTTTTCATTTTGCCTTGAGTTAGATTGATTAGACCCAATTCAGTCAATTGATCCAAGAACTGACCCACTGAGTCTCTTCAATTCATAACTGACCGATCAGTTCAGCTCAATTTCAATGAGTTGGAGAAGTCAGACATATATGCAAGGATTCACATCGACTAACTCATACAATTTCACCAAGTTTTTCCTACCTCAGTGGATTGCATGTGGAAATTCAATCCTTGATAGTAATATGACAAAGCCCTTCATCTACTCCCCTCCCTCAAAACAGGGAAAAGTGGGGAAAAACTACCAAGAAGTGAGAAATGTGATTGATCCAAAACATAAATCAACACATCATCTACTTCCATTCCTCAACCAACTCAAAATAAAATAAAAGATCCAACACTACGCGATATTCAATGAAGATTATGTTCATAGATTGCTCATAATTTTATGGCTAAGGTTGATTTGCTTTTATTTCTTAAAAAATAAAATTCAACTTTCTCCAGCTTATCTTATATAAATGTACTTCACCATTATTATATCTGAGTTTCAGTCATACCTTAAGCGGGAAGCTCCAAAAGCAGCGGCAAAGGACAAGAGATCATCTATACGGTCCATATCAAATCCAGCAACTAAAGCACAAGCATAAGCCATAGCCTGTTCTTTCCGAAGCACTGCTTTCCGAGTCTCCATAAGACGCTTAAGGCAAAGTCTGTTTGGTACCAAACAATGAAATAAGCAACAAAAGTGAATTTGATGTACTGAAAGTTAGAGGGGAATAATCAGATCTAATGAATTACGATAAATCAGAAAAGGATGATTTACTTGGAGTTTTCTTCTTGTACAACATTAACGCTGTCACGAGAGTTGGATTTTGACTATAACCACCATCACCATGGAAATGTTCAAAGTTATTAGCCGTGCTCATGAGGAAACATCTTGAAACAAATATACTGTCATAGGTTTGTAAAACACTGAATTACCTGAGAGGAAGTAGTCGACTTCTTGGAATAGCCATCAGCACTTCTCACATTGCCTGTGAAATAAATCCAATTCAAATTAGTAGATCAATTCATTATTTCAAGTAGTGTGTAATGTAAACCGAATTTCAAAAGCAAATGAAAATCAAAATTCAATTTTTATTTGTGAGAAATCCACTTTTGAATTAACGGAAACGGGAAGCAGTTTGCACAGTCAATTCAATCCAATCGAAGGACTTCAAACTTAAGCTGTAGAATGAAGATGCTTACATATGGAAATTCAGGTCTGAGCATACCTTCTTCTGCTTGACCTGCGGCAGTTGGATTTGACAACTCATTAGATTGAACCGAGGAATCAATCTGTAAGATCTCCCTTTCGATCGTCACGAACCTCTCAAGAACTTCAGGTGTGCTAACAAACCGCACAAACCTGTTCGAAATTCATGACAAATGAACAAATCTGTAACGTATAATAGCACATAATGGGTGCAGAAATGTCCCTCACATTCACATATGGTATCCGAATTTAACTTGGATGAGTCAACGAGGACCTTCCTACTGAAGGAGCTCTTCCCCAGAACCAAGCTGAAGCAAGGTTGGCTCGGCCGAGTTCCGAGTAGAACATATGATACTGATTGTTCTTCATTGAATAAACCATGAACGAAAGAAATTCAGGGATCTGAGTCCGAGTAGAAACTGTATGGGAATTGTGTAAATTCACAGCAGAAAATAAATAGCTGATTTAGAGAAATACCGTTCCAAAGTGCCCTTGGTGAACCAACCGGCGTCGCTGGGGTTGGAAGCGCGAAGCGTAATGGAGTAGCCACCCTTGGAAATCTGCTCCTTGGCGCATCTAAGATGGGAATTGAAGGGCTCAACTAGTCCAGATGCTAGTTTCTCCCTAAGGCCTCCGGAAAAGACAACAAGATCACACCTTCCAAATTCAAAATGCAGAAGCACGTAAAACACAAAGAATCATCAGAATCCGAGCATATAATAAACTTAATAGCCATTTAGTCCTGTACCTGGTTCTGGTTGGGGTGAGTTGGAACAGAGCATACTCAAGACGAGTACTTGAATCCATATTTTGAGAAGGAGAAGAGAGAACGCTTCAAATTTGCATAACCCAGAGAAGATGATCTTGGAACCTGAGATATGAACAATTTTACTATACTCTATCCAATTTTCACTCTCTTCTCAGTCTACCATTTGCATCCAAAGCTTCTGTATTAGAGGGAAGACAGAGAGATTGGGGGATTTGCCAGCAAGAGATGATGAAGCAGCACATGGAAAGAAGATTTGACGTTTGGGAAAGTAGGACCCGCAAAAGGCATAGCTAATTAGCCAATTGTCGACGCAGCTCAATCTCAGAGTGTTGGATCATGAATGCATAGACGGATGGATGGATCAGCATCAGCATTGTATCAAACTCCATTATATCATCATTGAATGATTTGAACCATTGAAGTTATTGGTTGGTTGAGAAGTCTGTTCACATCTATATTTTCTTCTGCTTTTCTTCTGTTGTTTTCTGTAGGCTTGCGATTGAAGAGAATGGGGCAAAGCAAAGAAGTAGGGAAGTGCTGACGCCAGACAGCGAAAGCTCAAATCTTGTCTCGTGTAGTCGTCTCGCTATTCGCTTAGCTTCGCTGTCACACAGTCATAGAGAGTCGTAGTTGTGCAGTGACCCACCCAGTGGACAAGGAATAATACAGCTCTCTTATCGTCTCCTCAAAAATAATAAAATAATAATAAAAATGGACCCACACTTTTTGTCCTCTCATCTAAGGGTGTCCACAGCCGGTTTCCGTCCCGTCAAGTCGGTGTTGGATTTTTTTAGAGTCAATCCGAAACATGTTTAATAAAACGTTCTAGCTGGAATGTTGGATGAGTTGCAGTGTGAACGATAACAACCTAGCTGATCTGATTTGATTTTTTATCGAGCTTGACTTATCAGGCTAGTATCGATTTGGTTTGATTCGGTTCGGATCCAATTGAAAACCTTATAGAAAACTTATTAAAACTGAAGTAGTGAAGCAAGGGTTATAATATTTGGCATAAATTTGTCTGTTCCAGGCCATTATTGGGTTCAAGCTCATCGATCTAATTTTTTGGGCTCTTATCGGATTAGACCAGACTAGGATAGTAGAATATATGCAATACCTAAACCCGAAACACGATCAATAACATTTTGGTCTGGTTCGATCTCCAGCTAAATCAGTGCGGCTAGGTCCAATCAATCAGTTCGGACCCAACTTTGACACCCTTAGTTTCATCCATTATGGAAATGGCAAATTACTTGTTTATTTATTTATTTTGTAAGAGTACAGACAAATTTGGTATTACATGTTGTCCATCTATTTCCATTCGATGCACAAAACAACTGTGCACAATACCTTTTGTCAAATATAAATATGGGACAAAATTTTACTGCATCCCCTGTGCCCTCTCACAAGTGGGGGTGTAAAATGATCGCTCTGCCTTGGTCATTTGACCATCTCATGTGAGAAGGCATAGCACGCACAGTCACATGAAGAATTATGCCCTAAGAATATTGTAAACTATAATTTACAATCTCACGTGAAAATATGAGGCTACGTTTGATATGCATTCTTGGAATGGAATGAGAATGCATTTCTACAATAGAATGAGACTGGATTAAAGAACGAGGCATTTCCATTTTAGGATCAGAATGCAGAATAGACAAAACAAGCACATTCCAAAATGAATCACATTCACCTTAATGCATTCGATGATCTAAAAAAGAAAATGCATGTCAAATACTATTTATGTCATCCTAAAAATGCGTTCTTGACCTAAAATGCATACTAACAGTAGCCATAATCTACTTGTTATCCTTGGCATCAAATGATTTCTTTAAAGACAACTCCTTCCTTAGTTTGGTCAGTTCCCTTAGAATGCAGATACCTTTAGTGTTGGATAACAGAAGGAAAAAAAAAATCAAACTATTTCTTTAGCTAGAAAGTACTTCCATCTTTATTTTTCTCTCCTTTGAAATCTAGATTCTTTTTCTTTTTCTTCTCTCTCCTCCAAATGGTTCTTCTTGTACTTCCATTTTCTCGGTAGAATATAAAATTCTAATATGTCCACTTAGTTTGTAGATCTATCTCATCTTTTTTTATTTTGAAATTCCATTATGGTTTGATAGTTTACCTCAAGAGATTCTTTTTTTTTTTTTTTTGGAATGAATATAGAAATATGAAGTCTTGACTCTTAAGTCACGGAAAGATTTGATGGCACTTTCACGCAACTGTAAAGTACCAAAAATAAAGTGACCTTCTATCTTTTGGTTCATGGTTTCAGGCCCTTCATTTTTTTACAAGTAAAATTAAGAAATCATGAAAAAAATGAAAGTTCTTCCATCCTTATTTCAGTAAAAATAAACCCGAGAAGCTACGTAATCTATGCACCTATGAAGTGCCGGTCGCTCACGCTGTTGTGTGTTAGCATACTTTGATGTGTTCGCACAAACAACAATCAAATTACTGCTCCCTTAATAGAGTCAAGGCAATGGTGTTCCCGAAACCATACGTGATATCGATGACCATAATTAACAAGGGCCCTGTATGGCTGTATATTGAAGAGTCCTACCAAAGGAAATGATGGCCTTGTGGGTGAAGAAAACTTATTCCAAAAAGTTTTGTTTAAATAAATCTTTATAAAAAAAGATGTTATACCAGAAGGTAAAAGAATTTTTTTATTTTTTATTTTTTTTTACAATGACAGTGAAGAGACCACCTTTAAAGTAGTTGGATAGGATTCAAAAGGCAGTTTCAGGACTTCCTACACCAGGGGAGAAAGGATGATCACTTGTTCTCTATTCTCTAAATTTTTTTTTTTTTACCATCATAGTTTTAGTAATTGATATTAGATTGATTGATATTGGTTTTGACATCAATCGATACTGATCTAATACCAATTTTTTAATATTTCTATTACCTCGTAAATGGTCTATATCGATATCTAATCAATTTTGATATCGACCGATAGTGTGTCCAGTACCAATACTTTTGAACCATAGACGGAGAAGCATACTCCAAAATGGATGAAAAGACAAGGGGGTTTACTTCTATATGTTATATTTGGTTTGTTAGTACTTCTCTTTCCAACACCTTACTTGCTCTACCATCCTCTCTATTCTCTCAAATTACTATAATAAAAATGTGTTTCTCTCTCTTAATCTCTATAATCTGTCAAGAGTATTGTATTTGATGCGACATAATAGTACACATTATTATTGACCCAAGGTCTGTTATTTTTTTCTACATCATAAGGTATTTATTATGCTACATAAGTAAATGATGTGTCCATTCTAACCCTTTAATGAAAAGAATATAATCTAGATTAACCACATATCGATCTTAAAAATGTTTTTGGGGTTAAAAAAAAATCAATTATACATGATATCCATATCCTATTGTTTGCGGATAGAGTTTTCTGTAAGGTTCATTGAACCACTCTGATTATGCACATGGTTCATGGAACCAAAATGATTCCTTTGTCTGAGGTCCTCATCCCCTGTGTTCATAGTAGTGTTTTTTTTTCTTTTAAATTGTCCCTTAGGATGAATAGAACTCTGTCTGACCATGGGCTTTCCCTGTCTCTTTCTTCTGCCCACTCACATGGGTTGTGAATAAATTTTTTAGCCTTTATCGGATACTTATGTTAATTTTCTTATTGGTTTTTGTGTTGGTCATAATCTACACAACCTGACAGGAAGCCTCATATATATATATATATATATATATATATATATATATAAAATTAGTTAAATTACTTATAAACTACATAACAAGTTGTAATCAATTTAATTATTGCATAAAGTGGAACCTCATATCGTTGATGGTATGTCATGTGTCAACAGAGATGACCCAACATTAACTTGTTACCTATCAAACCTTGAAAGTTTTAAACTCATAATACTTTTTAGGGTAGAGTTTCCCTGGGGGAGTGGGGAGTGGGGAGTGAGGAATGCGGGAGTGGTTTTTAAAAATGAGTTTTTATGGATGATTGGATAAAGGGGTGGGATATTTTCGAAATTTCAAATAGCGGGGGAAGAGGCTTTTAACATTTTTTAGAGTGAGATGTTTCAAATCAGATCATGGGTCTCCTTACATGAGGGGTAGACTATCACACCCCAAATCTGGTCTAACCAGTGGTGTGATGAACCGTCAAGAAAATCAACGATTTAACTAGGATCTCGTATAGACCGTGTACATCTGATTAAACCAGATACATTCCACAAGCATAATCAAAATAAATAAACAATAGGAGAAGTCTTTAATACTAATGAACTAAGTATCTAACAGTAATAGCATAATTAATTATCCAATTATCTCTAAAGTAACTCAAAACATAAAATAAAATAAGATAACCAAATAGCTAAACTAATCGAAAACATATGAATTGCACTCGCACGACGGATCATGCGTCTGTTCCATATCTTCCACATCTATCGCCGCTACATGTCCATACGTCGATGTGTTCATGTAATCTTCAACGGTAGGACCTGCATTAACAACTAAAAATATTCGACGTCGAAAGGGTGAGCACACATCATGGCTCAGTGAGCAAACAAAACAATGTAATAAACATATGCATGCAATCAATCCATATCTTTGATCTGATTTTTAAGTTTGTAATATGCTACAGAAAGGATTGGCGGCCACCGTACCTCTATACATGAGTATGTGAATCCGTCCAATGGATCAAATACCATTGTCGTCCCACATGCACCCACCATAGAATAGAGATAGAGCTAAAATGTCTGGATCAAATACTGTCAACACTTCTCCTGATGCCCTACCCATACCAACACATAAGCCCCTATTGGCGAGGGCTTGCAAACTGGACTCACAACTAGCCAATTCTAAATGTCATCTAGTGTATCCAAGGTCTCACCCCAGCATCCCTCAATACGTCCATAAAGATAGAACTAAGGTCCCCTGACAGAGTCAAAGACTACACGGTTCGAGACCACCTCCTCTGATGCCTTACGACGTAATAATTATGCTAAGGTAATGACGATACGACGATGTCAGTGAACAAGAATTGAATATAGATAGAGCTAGAGTCTGGTGACCAGGATGAACCACAATGTCACGTCCTCCTCCTGATGTTCCACTCGCATCAAGTACACTAACCACACACACACAATCACATGCATATTCCTAGCATCATCATCATCATCATATTATAAATAGACAGAAATAAATATGTATGAGCAGTAATAACAGGGATATTGGATGACATGTGAGATGCACATTACAAGCATAGAATCAATCATGGCATTAGACTCAATAAAAGTAAACAGTTTATTATTATTCAGTTAATTTAGGTTTTGTTCCCTCACCTATTAGAAATGTTCAATCTTCTCCAAACTTTTTAACTCACTCTTGAACCTCTTGAAAACCTAAGAAATTTGTAAGTTCTAAGTTAGGGTTCAAGCTCATCAATTTATAGTATTCAATAGTCCATACTAGCATCAAACAGACCTCCAAAAACTGAGTGGTCACAGGGATAACTACACCTATGGTCTCAGTTTCTGCGACCACAGGGTGTGGGGTCGATACGTGTGGTCACATATCATGCGACCACATCCTCCCTAAAAATTTTCCGATGACGTGTGGTAAGTGGTGTTGGCGGTGTCAGTGGTAAGTGGTGGGTGGTGGTGGTGGCGGAGGCGGTGGTGGTGGGTGAAGGGTGGTGGTAGTGGTGGTGGGTAGTGGGTGGTGGTGGTGGCAGTGGCTGTGGGTGGTGGTGGCAGTGGTGGCTGTGGAGGGGTGGTGGTGGTGATGGCAGTGCCAGTGGTGGTGGTGATGGCAGTCAGTAGTGGTAATAACTCCGGAGCAAGAGAAATAAATTTTTTTAGCTCCAGTTGTTTTGCTCTCATAGACATTTTTAGAGCGGTTCACTCCATGGGAGTCAAAACTTGAACCACGTTTATCAATTGTCATTTTATTCCAGATTAGCTCCGGAACTAAGAAATAAGGAGCTGGAGTGTTATCAAACGGGGCCTAAACTTGCTGGAGAATCAGAGCTTTCTCTACAATTCCTTCTCCTAGTCTTCCTCTTCAATTCTCCTTCTCTTCCTACTCCTCTCTTTCTCTCTCTTTCAGTTTGGGTTCTAAAAGAGTGAAAGAGACTAAGGGACGTCCTTTATATAGAGAAAAATATCCATATAAAATCCCACTTTGATTAGGAAAGAACCCTCCTTCAGATTAGGAAGGTTTCATAATTTCGGAGTCAGTTATACTATCGTGTGGTCGCACGTGGGGTCGCAGAATCCGTCGACCACACGTCTCAAAACTATGACCACACGTTTCAAATTCGAGTGGTCTCAATATTTCAAGGTGTGGTCGACCATACCTGTTTAGGTATGCAATCACACATCTCAATTAGATGACTTATGGATTGAATTACATACCTAGTCTTGTGGTTTCTTCACGCATTTGGTCCGCTTGGTCCGACCAAGATAGGAAGGCCTAATACAAGGTGGTAAGACCGGATTAGTAAGGTACGGGTCTAACATATACTAAAAAAAATTTCCTTACATTTTATGTAGTTATCCATGTAACAATGGATTGTGATATTAAAAAAAAAAAAAATACATGATAATTGTGGTTATTTCTTCTTTAAGGTCTTTTATTTTTATTTTTATTAATCTAAACTATTTAGAGTCGAGAGAGTGCACACTAACCCTTAAGAGTCCTAGTATACATGCACGGTCATATACAGAATGTATGTTATTACAAAGAGGGTATTTAATTAAAATAGAGCTCGAAGTTCGACATGTGGCTAATCTTCATCATGTTCTCCCTATCTAATGATCGTAATGGACATATCATCTGCCCATGAAAAATTAGATGCCTTGTAAGATTAGAAAAAATAACCACCCCTTGTGACAATAGTAATTTGCCTATTTTTCATTTCCTTCAATCCAAAATAAATAAATAGAGAGTTTTTGCCATATTTATGGTCCCATTTTGGATTTTCTACTATTTTAAACCACATGAGCGTTTTTCTTTTTTTTTTTTTTTTTTTTTTTTTGGTAAAAGGAAAATTTATTAAGAAAATAATAGACAAGAAAGAAGGCATCAGTTACAAGCAAATCATGATGCCAAGGAGAGGGATCTGACCAACTCACCAACCACAAAATAGTCAGAGATTGAGAGCCTACTGACTCTCAACTAGGGAATGAGCAACTTGATTAGCTCCCTAGTAATGAAACTAAAAGTATATTGAGAAAATTCAGATGCCAAAATAGAAAATATCATCCAAGATTAGTTGAACTTAAAGTATCTCCATTAGAGAAGCTTTGAAGGATGGATTTTAGGATCTCAAAACAATCCGATTCCACCAAAATTGATTCAAGACCTAGTAGAGAAGCCTTGAAGGATGGATTTTATGATCTCAAAGCAATCCGATTCCACCGAAATTGACTGAAGACCCATCTCAGAGGCCTGCAATAAGGCAGATTTGATAGCAAGGGCTTCTCCACATTTAGGCATAGGAAAAGAGGAGGCCAACAGTGTGTCAACGGGTTGGTCCGGGCTGAAATGGTGTCAGCTCTATAGCTGGGGTGGGTTGTGATAGACATAATAATTAACAGGGGCGGTCCGGTGTCAGGTTGTTATCGGGCTAGGCTTATCAGGTTGATTTCGGGTCTGCTCGGTCTGGACTGGGTTTATTGGGCTTGTTGGACTACCTTTGCATGTAACTATTTTCACACGATAATATTTTTTTGTGGCTCTTTTTGTTCATATTTAATACAATTATAAGCGGTTGAGTTTTGATTGATTTTATAGGCATCTGAGCATGGATAATGGATTACGTATTTATATTTATCTAGTTAGAATCGTTAAATACTTGATTAATTGGTTATTATTTGAGTAGCAAAAAGAATCGATTTGGGCTAGCTCGAGTTTCTTAATGGGCCTTACTAGTGCTCAAGTTGGGTATTATCGGTCCGGACTAGCTTGTGCTTCTTAACAGGCCGGTATCTTCCTATTTCGGCCCAGGCAGAAACAGTATCGGGCTTTACAAGCCCAGACCGAAACCTATACATTAAGGGCTCTGTCCGGGTTGGGTTCGAGTTATATCAGGCCGGCTCAGTCCGTGCTACCGAACTTGGCCCAGATTTAACACCCTTAGAAGCTATAGAGACAGCTTTACATAATTCTCTACTATAATTCTTGAAAACAAAACCCACATCTCTTTTGAATCTAACAAACTAGCATTAATGTTGATGTTAGGGAAAATTTCACCCACTCCTGAGGTATTGGTAGCATGTTAAATGCACCAAATTAATTATGTATTTCTTTACTGACTTAATTAATAAACTGTAAATAGAGTAAGCAAAAGTTGATCTCACAAAGAATGAATTGATGATAATTTATATTTATCCGAACTAAATATACTAATTAATACTAAGAAAACACAATAACGAAGGGGGATTTTTGTTGGTTGAATCAAATTGAAAGTAAACAAACAGAATTTAAATAAAAAAATAATTAGATGAAAAGATTCAGTTCTTGATTCAATATCCATTTGTACATGCAATGAGTAAAATTAATCGTAACGTTAATCTCTTCCCCCAAATCAAAATTAAAGACCTTAGATAACAATAAGCTTTGTTACCAGACTTTTTCCTTAAGTATCTCTACTGAAACAAGCTCTTCAGAGAGATCTAACCATTAAACAATACTGAATAAGCTCTCAATGTTTAATTCAATGGTAGCATTAAGAGAGTGAAAAATAGATCAATTTAAGCAGTAATCACACACAAGCGGGAATTATTTAACTTAGGTTATATTATTCATAATGATGAGATGAAAACTTGAATATAATCATCTACCACTTTTGCTACTTGTGATTAGAATCAGGACGATTACGTATCACAGACTCTAGATCTAACAATTAATATTAATCTAATTGATTCAGTAGGTCATTACTGAATTATTCAGACAAATATCATAGATAAAGATAAAATAATAACATAAGCAATTCCAATAAAGAGAGAAGAACAACGTTACTTAAAAGCGATTATACTATTGATATGAGTTTGGGCTTCAAAATCCCCTTGAACTGAATAAGAAAATTAGTCAGACATTACAATCCTTTCAGAGAGAGAAAAATTTTCAACAAAAGAGAGAGAGATTCATTATCTTCAACACTAGTGCTCTATATATAAAACATGACAATCCTTTGTAACTTTGAATTCCATCTTTGTATAGGATTCCTTCTCTATCTAGAATTTTGAAATTGTAGAATTTTCTTTCTTTCTTGGAGTTTTCTATTGTAGGTTTCCTAACTTGAGTAGGAGACTTTTTATGAAAATTTTATCCACCATTGAATGCTTTAATCATATCGTACGATTGCTCTGATTCGGATTTGGATCAGATTTTCGTATCAAACTTTGAGGCAACGTTTAGAGGTCCAAACGAACTCGGATTTTTCTTCATGATACCATTCCAAAAAGGTTGAAATATCTTCTACAACTTTTCTGAAGATAACTTTTCAATTCTGAAACTATTTTCACGTTAAAAACCTACATGAAGCTCAGAACATCAATATTAACAAAGTTAAAATTTTCTTATCTTTTAGCAATTAATTCATAAAGTCTCTAAAATATATCAAATTAATAAAATTCATTCTATTCAGTTCAATTGGACATAAAACACATTAAAAAAATATAGTGCAAAAAGAATAAAAATATAGAAATCACACACTTATCACCTATACCTATAATTCAACCACCCCCCATCTTGGCCCATAATGTCAACCAACTCTCCTAATTTGAAAAATAAGTATCAACCATACCATGTCATTCCGTTAGGTAATGTGATGTATCTTCACTATTGTTTTAATGGCAATACTTTCCTTGGGTTTGTAAAATATCAATTTTTGCCCTTTTGTAAATTAAGTAAAAAGATGCAATATTACCTTCTTCTTTTTACTGTTTGTAAATTACTTCATCGTTTTACTTTCATTGTTTTACTGTTCGAAGATGAGCTCATACAAAGAACTCTCTAAAGATCGTTGGAGATTTTTTTGCCAAAAGATTTTTCCCTCGTTTTTGGACTCTTTCCGAGAGCTGGAATAAGGGGAGAAAGATTAATACCCAATAGAGAAGTTCGTCTCCCTAAGTAAAATGCCTCCACCCAACTCTAATTATGAACGCTTGCTCGTGAGATTGTGAATGAGAAAGAAACCAATGCTTCTCTATTTTTTTCATTTCTACGAGAGAGCTGGAGAATATTCTGAAGGTGTAGTTATTGTGTCACAGTCATTCAAATGATCAACTCTCCTAGTCCTCTAGTTAGAGGGTTACAGAAGGGAAGGGACAGTTGATGGTGGAATCCTCTTATTTTGCTCCCGCCATTCGGATAGTTGTCGATGAACGTGAAGCCCCCATACATAGAAAGGTCAGCTCCTATTTTATTTGTCTCTTTTGCCCTCTAGTATTTTGTTATATTTCTCGTCTCGAGGCATATCAGACGTTTGTATTTTTCTTTGCGCAAGGATAACCGCATTACGAATGAAAAGGACGTAGGAGGAAAAGCCCTATAATTAGAGAATAAAAGAGAAGAGGGTAATTGAAGAACATAAATGAAATGCAGGAGAAGAAGATCAAACTGGGGTCCGACACCTACTTGTGAGATGAAGGGTATTTCCTAGCTTTCCAATGTAATTGAAAGCCACATCCGTATGCTGGTCCCCTGCATCTCTAAAGACATCTCCCAAAACAGACAACCAATTATTGAAATTCAACAAATATCAATGAAACCATAAACCCATAAATTCCAAGTCCCTTAAGAATCTGATACCAACAGTATCAGACATGGCTTCTTCGAGGGTAGCCGACCTCTTAGTAAGAGAGACGAAGATGGGAAAAAGAACAGAGGAAGATGAGATAGACTGTAAATGTTTGATGTCTCTTTCATTCATTCACTCCATTTAATACTTTGTTTCCTATTACATTCTCTCTCCTATTCAGTTTCTAACAACATTCTGTTACAATGGCATCGTGAGCTTTACACGTGTACTCCCTTTTGGGTATGATCACCTCTTAGCTGTGTGATTATAACATTGCCATCCCCATATACGAGAACCTTGTCCTCAAGGTTCTGCTGAAGGTGTTGTTGGTGGCAGAGTGCAGAACGGGCACACCCTTCTGTTTCCAGGTCATCTTCTTCTTAATGCATAGGAGAAAGTCCTTATGCCAGACCAGATTCTGATTGTCCTATCTATCACGATACGTTTCCTTATCTTCCATCATTTCTTTTGGCAATGGCAACACCAGCTACCCACTTACCTAGAAATTCAAACATTGGGAAAGGAATAACATTCCATGGTAAACCAATAAAAGAAAATCATGGAGCCAACAATGGTGGAAAAACATGCTTGTAGAGTGGTCCCACATGGTTGTCATTCATAGTGACAATATCACGAGTCTCCATCAAAGGAAAATGATATTTGTATCATGTCCAGTGTAGAACAATATCAATCGAACTCCCATCCTGAAATACCATAGTGTCGTCTCCATGAGCCTTCTTTATCATATAATGAAGCCATATATTTTCATAGTCAGGTTGCTTTGCAATTGTTTGCAATTGTTGCATTTGGAATAGATCTTCTAGTGATACGAAGTTCTTTAACTTGTTCTCGCAATGTCCTTGGAGACATCAGCACCACTAGAAGAATTTCCTATAAAAACCGCAGCTTCATTATGAAACGAATCAAGGACACGATAATTATGGCTGTGTATTTGCCTTCCAAGCCGTGAATCAATTCCTAGAATTTCTACAATATAGAGCTCTGTAAAGTAGCCATTACAAACAACCACAGCATCATAAAGCTCATCCAAATCGATTAGCAAATCGTCTCGATTAGCTCCAGCTTTCTTTCTTCATCTGACGATCCATTTGCAGACTGTGGTGCACAAGCTTTGAGTATCATTTCCAGTTGCTCGGTATGATAACCAATTGCTCAATTTAATCCACCTAAAAGCCATAGACCAAGACTCTTTCAAACCTTCTTTGACCCATAAAAAAGCCTTGGATGTTGCATTTCAAAGGAAACGGCAAAAGCAATGCCTACCACCGTGCTTGAATCTGGCGTAAGACCCTCTTCCTGCATCTCTTGGAACAAAATTAACGATTCTTTGGGACACTTCGATTGTTCATAAGCTGTTATTATTACAGTCCAGCAGACATGGTCTTTATTGAACATTGTATCAAACACCCTACGCCCATCATTCGTTTCACCGCATTTGGCATACTTGTCCATCAAAGTGGCTTTGAAATATAAATCCGAAAGTATGACCATACCCTGCTTCAAAACTAACATAACAGAGGAAATTGGCTCCAGAGTGATATGATGCTCAAACAATTTCTCAATTGCACAAGTGTTGGACTTTATGTTGTCATTGTTGGCAACTTGACTGATGTGACAGTGTTTGTGAGCATACAGTCAAAGAAATGAAGAGAGAGAGTGTCAGTGTAGGAGAGAGAATGTCAGTGCAGTGGCAAAGATGGAACAACCTTGCATGTATGTTCTACAATGTTCTACATGTGTTTCAGATGGCTTGCAGCGAGTTAAATGATATTCTACATCAAGTTTGATGAGAGAGAGTGACTGTGGACCCCACTAGTGATGTGGCCGAGTTTCTGATGATGCGACAGTGTTCCTAAAGCTTTTCTGATCATGTTCATGTTTCTCGTGTTTTTGGAGTTGTGGCATTGAAGAGAAAAATTCAAGAGAGAGAATAAGAAGAGAGAGAAAGAGGAGAGAGAAATGTGGGTGGGACCCACTATGCCTAGGTGGCATGCCACCACGGCAGCCAGCCTGACCAAGGGCCGTGGCACCATAGGCAGCAGCCACCACGTGGTCGAGGGCCAGCCGTGGCACCACATGGCCAGCCGTGGCACCACATGGCCAGCCATGGCACCACATGGCTAGCCATGGCACCACATGGCTAGCCATGGCATGCCTAGCAGCAGCAGGCCCGCACAGCAACAAGCCCGCAAGGCAGCAACAGCCGCAAGCCTACTGCCGCATGCCCATGCCGCATGCCACGCACAAGTGCAGCAAACAGCCGCAAGCCTACTGCCGCATGCCCATGCCGCATGCCACGCACAAGTGCAGCAATATGTCGCGCATGGAATGGGTGCGCAAGGCCCCTAGCCGCTCCCCCAGCAAGGGCCTACCAGGTGTTCGACGAAATGCCAGGAGAGAGGCACTATTCGGGCCATTTTCGTCAAGTTACAAAGTTAAATGCTATTCGGACGGCTCAGAATGAGCCACGTCGTCAAGATGTATAAGACAAGATGCAAGATAAGCGGTTAAGATGAAGACACGGAGTCCAGATCCTCATCTAATGGCCCATAAAAGTGCGGGATCTAGTGGGTTACGACGGACGAAATTTGAACCCATCGCGTGCTTCTTGATTGGCCAAATGCAAGATAAAATGGTGCATCGTGTTATATAAATGCGCCGCTTTGATTCTGTGTTGCGCACATATGGTGCGGAGGCGGAACAGATCCAGATTGAAGGGTCATCGTCAGCGTCGATCATCGTTGATGTGATTTGACCAGATCTAATGGACGATATCTAATCCCGCCTTTTTAAGGAAATCCAATGGCCGATAGAAAAGATCCCTTGAGCGCCAATTGAAACTCGACAGCGTAGGCACGGGCGGCGTTTCCATGCGGCGCGGGTGTACGGTATGTCTCCGAAAGATTCCATTTGGTTTAATCTCATTGGCCGAACATCAAACCGACCTAACTTCTTCATCCGAGCTCCAAATCGGTCCGTTCAAGTAACAGTGCCCATATTTTTGGATGCTCTACCTATTGGAAGCCGTTGGGAGTCGAATTAGGGCTGAGAAAAATCAAAAATAGGATTTTGAAGCATAACAAAGGGTTTTTCTAGGGTTTCGTACCTGTGAGAGTGATGAATCACCAACTACCTCTTCTCTGTCCATCAATGGAGTACTAAATCCCTATGAGAGATTAGTAGAGCTTTTATTTTTACATTCATGGTGATTATGGATTGTGTGGAAGAGATTGGAAGCCTGTCAATGAGGTGTGCTCTGTTAATCGATCTCTATCATCATTGAAGGCTGTTGGAGAGTACTTAAGAGCAGTGGTGAAGCTTCAGAGATATTGTTAGCCATTCGAAAGCATTCTTTGTGAGATTTTCCAAGTCCCTTATCTATTTATGCTTTCAATTTATTGTATGCTAGCGTAGGTGCAAATTGTTGAATACCTAGCTAGTGGGGGAAAATTGTAAGGCAAATTTATAAGCCTAAAAAATTTGTTATTTGCTTCCCGTGGGTGTGGGTTAAGCGTGGTGTGCAGCGTATGCTGAACACTGGTACTTGATACCTAAATTTCTGGCACATGTGTGCCCTCCTAGTTTTATGCTGGGTAAATTGGGTCTATATACTCTCTGCTGTGTAGACAGCAAAAAGAAGTGTATTGAGTATATACGGAGCCCGTTGGGCATTACTCCGTGGACTAGCCATCACACACTGTGTTGGTAAACCACGTATATCCTGTGTTGTGAATTGTCTTTATTTTCCTATATATTTTTGAGTGCGTGGAATGACTTGCAGGATGGGTGTGCAAATCTGGTAGACCTGGCCACTGAGTGGTAGTGAGGTAGATTTTCATGCGCTTGTGTGGTGTGAAAAGTTAGGTCTCCATCAGCTCTGGACAATAGTAAATAATTAAGGAGAATTTTCAGACACTGATTCACCCCCCTCTCAATGTCATTTCAAGTTCATCAACAAGTGTCATGCATATCAAAACAAATTGGGATGAGTTGGAGTTCTTTCTTGGTGATCGTGCAAAGAATTCCCATTTTCTGTTCCTTGGTACATGCCTCAAAGATCCTTTGGACAAGGTAATTCCCAAAAGGATGGACCATTAACTCGTTCGCATGGTCTTTCAACTCAGCAAAAATTATATTACTCTCTTCTGCCCTTCCATCCTTGAACTTGTTCTGCAATAACCGAAAACCTTGTTGATTCTTGGCCACTACGACCATCAGGCCTCTCAAATCTTCCAAAGATGAATATTGCCAATAATGTAAACTCTGATTAAAGAGTGGGGATATGTTTGGAATGTCCGTTTCCAAGAGCTGGCCATGCTCTGTAGCGCGAGTGAGTATATGCTTTGTAGCGCGAGTGAGTGTAAACGCAGCCGTCTGTCTCGCGTTGTCTTCTTGGAGTCTTAAGCGCTGCAAGTTACGAACAATTTCTTGCAACTGTTGATAAAACGAAGACCGAAAGCCCTTACTATTACCGATCATGATACCATGACAGCAGGGTTGCCGAACATAGAAGCACCAGAAACACCATGGCCATACGAAGAGACAACCGAAGAAACAAAGGAAGACTGCTGAGACAATGGCATAAAAAGAAGGACGAGCAAAAGTGGAATCAAGAGAATGGTGAGAAAAAGTTTCAAAGGAAAAGGGGTTCTGGGTGGCAATAGGAAATTTGGGGTTATTGTTGTAAACAAGAACAGGGAAGGAGAGGAGGCGGTGGGCAGTAGGTAGAGGAGGGGGCCGGCCATGTAGGTGAACTGAGGTGGTGACGACGAACTCGCCTCATTGAGCACTAGCACACCCTGAGAACATATCTTCATTAGTGTTATCTTCGGTGAAGAACAAGTATAAGTCAGTTTCTTTCCAGTGCGATTTCACCATATCCTGTGCCCTAATCTTATTTGTCGGCGATGAGATCGTCGTTGTCTTTGCAGCAACAGAAATACAAACCCTATTGAAATGTAGAGGAAAAAATTTCCCATCAAGGGAGGGTTCTTTTGCTAGAGGAATGGATTGGGATTGTAGATGAACGAATTTTGGGTCTCTAACGATTCTAGTTAAGAGGTTGGATGGAAGGGTCGGACTGGGGTAGGAAAAGGGAACATGAGGTGGCGGAGAGTTGGTGATGGTAGGGTTAAGGATTGGGGATGAAACCATGGAGGTTGGACTGGCATGGGATGAAGGAACCAAGAGTTGGGTGATCGGTACAAAGGCCGGTTGTAGAAGGTTGGGGACAGCCAAGATGTCAGTAGGGGGCAGGGAGGGGGCCGTCGACAATCGCAGTTGCAAGAATCTATCATGCTTCTCCTCTATGGAGGTCATGAGTTGAGAAAGCTCAAAGAAGATCTGTCGATGTTCATTCATCCACACTTGATGAGAGTCCATGGGAAAACTCTCAATGAAAGCACCAAATGATACGAACTGTATCAGAAATGGCTTCTTCGAGGGTAGCCGACCTCCTAGAAAAAGAGACAAAGAAGGGAAGAAGTACAGAGGCAGACGAGATAGACTGTAAATGTTCGATGTCTCTTTCATTCGTTCACTCCATTTTATACATTCTCTCCCCTATTCAGTTTCTATCAACATTCTATTACAATGGCATCATGAGCCTTACACATGTACTCTTGGGTATGAACACCTCTTGGCGACATGATCGTAACAGAATCCAAATAGACCCAACCTAGAATTGCTGAATAAACCCAGAGCGTCATCCGAAGACCAAGAAGTGCTGACGTTGGAATGGACACCGATACAGATCGGGACCCCAACCAGCTCCATGATCGATCACTAGAGACGGCGCCGACGAGAAAGACAATCGAGGCAAATAATGACCCTTCTTCTCCTTGAGACCTTACCATGAGAAGAGATGAGAACCTAGTGACGAGTTTAAAATTAAAAGGAAAAAGTCTAAGTTTTTTTTTTAATAAAAGTCTAGTCTTTTTACTACAAGGGTAAAACAGACTTTTCAATTTTTCCATTAGAAAACTTAACCTCATAGGGTGCGGTTGACATTATGGGCCAAGATGAGGGTGATTGACTTATGAGTATACCTCAGGGGTGGGGGGCGAGGGGGTGAAATTTTCCCTTCATCTTAATAACACCAAAGGGAGGCGGCATCCACGATTGAGGTTGAGGCTTCAAAGCAATATGATTTGGCTAAAAATTAATTGACAAGTGGTGAATAGAATATTACTCCTCAAAAGCATTTTTTGCTTTCCTAATAACCTTCCTAGGAGACCAATTCTTGTTATTGAAGATAAGATCATTCCGAGCTTTCAAAATAAACCAGCACAAAAAAGTCACCAAACCAAAAAGTTTGGAAGCATCATGCTTTGGTAATTGCCTCAAAGAATTCCAACTCGGAATCCATTGAGGTAACGTTTAAGTTAGGATTCTCAAAAATAATATATGACAATGAAGATCGTACCAAATTGCTTCGGAGAAGGGGCAATTTAGAATGATATGGTCTATATTTTTTGAATTCTTCCCACACCAGCGACATGCTAGATCAGATGAAATTTTCCTCTTCAAAAGATCCTCACCAGAACCCAATCTGTGATTATGGGCTCATGGCTCTCCATAAAAAGGATTTATTTTTCACACCTCATTAGGGATGAGTTTCCAATGCTCGATCTTAGATGTAGAAGGAAGAGACAACTCAACTCTATATTGCAAATTAAATTTAAAGTGATAGGCAGATTTAGCAGTCAATATACCACATGAACAGTTGATCTTCGCCAAAATTGACGATTAATGGATCAGCCGTACACGTATAGATTAGTCTACGTATCAAATTACAAACTCAAATTCAACTAAATATACATTCTTATAGTTTTCATCCATGATGTATCTAAATTTTTAATGTTTTATTAAGCCACTTGATGAATTCTGTTTCTATTAAAATTTAACATATAGAAAATGGTTCTTCGAGTTTATTTGTCCACAAAATTTGGTCTCATCCAATTTACAACGTGGCGAATACTTAAAATATTATCAAAACATCCCTTTATTAGTTTACCGTATATCTCGGGTTAGCACTAGAATCTTCAACACCCTTGAATATTTTCTTTCTAGAATGACTCATTTTCAAAATAATTGTATACAAAAAAATGTCAAAAGTCAGAACAAATACAAAAAAATTTGTAGAACGGTTCATCCTCTAATTTCAAGATTTTATTATTATTATTATTATTATTTTGAATAGATAAACTCTCAGGAGAATTAATTGTTCTAATTGCCAACTGAGCTAACCTCTCGGCCATCTATTATATGCTAATCAGTTTATAAGCCAAAAGTCTCTTATATGGGCTAAGTTAAACAAGTAATTTAATAAAAAAAAATCTGAACAGTATGTAGTCACAAATATATTGTTCTGAAAAACCTCAAGCTACCAGAGAAAAAGTCATATTGAAACTAAACTGATTGTTAATAGATGACGGACGAGCATTTAAATAGAGAAGATCATCAAGATTCATGATTTGGTGTTAAATTTATTTTAATTTTAATTCCAATAGATCGTGGGGATCACTTGAATATTTTTTTATCAATAGATACTTGGTATATCGACTCAAAATCCCCTTGATCTATGGGAACGTGGAAATAAAAAAAGTCTACATAAGCCTAAAATCAGTGAATGCTGTTGTTGCCTTCGTTAGGAATTTTCTTTTCCTGGTACAGTCCAAATCGAAACCAGACCGGATCGGCCTGTTAAGAAATCCGAACTCTATACTCCGAACTGATAATACCTAACCTGAACACTGGTAAGGCCCGTTAAGAAGCCTGAGCTAGCCCGAAACAATTCTTTTTACTGCTCAAATAATAACCAATTGACTAAGGATCTAACGATTTTAACCAAATAAATGCAAATATGCAATCCATTATCAATGTTAAGATATCTTTAAGATCAATCAAAACTCAACCGCTTACAATTGTATTAAATTTATTGATAGAAATAAAAAAATAGTCATATAGTATGGGCGCGATAAACCCGCTAAGTCCGAACTGGACTGAGCCAACCCGAAATCGGCTCGATAAGCCCAGCCAGATAACAAACCGACACCGGACCAGTCGTTAGTTAACTTGTCCAGCGCAGCCCACTCTAGCCCGAACCCTTAATGAACATGTTTTGGGCTAGACTTATAAAGCCTGACATCATTTTGACCAGGACCAACCCGTTGACACCCTTAGGATGAGCGACTCCTTATCTTTTTTCCTATTTTATTTTACTTCCAGATGTTTTAGGAAGAAATTGAAAATTTCTTTCAATTCAAAAGGAAAAAAAATGTTGAAATAAGCATAAATAGGAAGAAAAAAAAATCCAACGAAAGGGGAAAAGTTCTCTGTCCTGTGGTATTGTTTTCGTGCTAACACAGATGTTTATGGTAATTCAAACACGGGCATCCAACTAAGGGGATGGAGTGGTCATTTTACCCATCCTGTGTTTCAATGCACGAACACTGACGAGACATGAATCATCCTTCTTCCACCCACAAATGAAATTAGGAGAAAGTTTTTTTTTCATCCACATAGAAAAGATTATTATAAGTTTCAACCTCAAGATCAGAAGGGGATGGCAAATTTCAGCCAGATTTTATTACCGGAGTCTAACCGAAGTCTGACCAAATTATGCCTGAATAAAAGGTGAGCTGTAGCGTCTTTGACCCCGTTACCATACTATCTACTAGACCATTTCAGTTTGACTTCGAAGTTTTCTTTTTTGAATAGATAAACCAGTTGAACCTAGAAACTCTTAATTGTGAGATTTTGGTCCTTGCCAATGTTTTGGTATTGAGGTGAATTGAAGAATGTAAGGAACATCGAGGCCCATTGCCAAGCATGGTGGCAAGAATGTCTATTAGCTGAGCATTATGGAACATCATCTCATAATAGACCCGCAACATTGAAACGTGAGACAAAAGAAGAGGACATTCGCTCTTGAGCGTCAAGTTGTAATAAATCAGGAAGTATGTAGTGTTGGCCTTCATATTGTAATTGTTGGCAAATTAGACTAACTAGGTCCAGTTTAATGAGAGAGAGTGTCTGCGGACCCTACAGGCGATATGGCAGTGAAACAAGTGATGCAGTTTTGTTACAGGTATTGTGAAGCATGACAGAGGAGAGAGATTCAGAAGAGAGAGAAAGAGGAGAGAGAATCAGAGGAGAGAGAAATGGGGCCAGTGGGACCCACCAAGGTGGCATGCCACCAAGGCAGCCAGCCTGGCCGAGCACCACGGCAGCCAGCCCAACAAGCCAGCCGCATGGCACCACAAGCTGGCCAGCAGCACAACAGGCCAGCAAGCAGCACAGCAGGCCCGCAAGCAGCACAGCTGCCCCGCAAGCAGCAGCCAGCCGCACAGCAGGCCCACAAGCAGCAGCATGGCACTGCCCGCAAGGCCCGCGCGCGTGCGCTGGCCCTCTTGCATGCCGCGCACGTCTTCCAAGTGTTCGACGATTTTCCAGGAGAGAGAAAACCTCTCTGGAAAATCGTCCCTGTAGCAAGTTTAACAAAAAAAAAAGTTACAGAGGCCATTTCAATTATTCTCAGGGGTATTTTGGGCAGTTTGAAAAAGCCAAAATCCCATATCAACGGCCCAGATGAAGCCACGTATACAAGATTCAAATCGGATGGTCCATAAAAATGCGGGATTGCGTACATCAGAGTCGGCAGCGTCAGATTCTATCGCGAGTGTTCTGATTGGCCAGACACAGTTTAAAGATATGCGCCGCATCACACGGAAGCAGCGCAATGATCCAGTGTGACGCGCTTACCGTGTCGCGGCGCTCTTGATCCAGATCCTACGCTGGATATAAGATCCGAAGTTCGGAGACGCTATTTGTGCGGATCTGACGGACATCAGAAGATCCCGCCTTTTCTACTCTGATCCGACGGCTAATTTTAATGATTCCCTCCTTGGCCAATCAGGTTGTGACACACAGGCGGCGCGGCGCGGCTACGGTGCTTCGCAGGCGCACCAAATGAAGCCGAAAGATTCCATTTAGAATTTTTTAAATGGCCGAACTTGTTTTTGTCATAACTTGATCATCCGGAGGCCAAATCCGACGATCCAAATTGCACCGAGCTAGGTTTTTCATGCTCTTTCTATTGGGAATGGTTTGAGAACCTTGTGGCCGCGAAAAACAGATCTGAAGAGGGTTTTTTTGAAGAAAAAGAGAAGAACTTCATGGTTTTTGGTTTTTCTTGCTCTGGAAATTGAAGACAATTATTTTCCATCTCTGTTCATGCTGATGTCGATACACTGATGTGTTTTTGAAAGCTGGTGGAGCTTGGTTGCATATGACAAGGGATAAATTGATTATCAGAAGAAGAAGAATGTCGTCAGTTGTCAGAAAAAATTGGTTGTGAGATTTTCTCAACTCCCTTACTGTTTATTGAATTAATGCATTGTATGTTAAAGTAGGTTGATAATGTTGAATGCCTACGTTGTATGGGAATCTATTGTATGCTAGCATTAGGCAAAAAAAAGAAAAAAAAAAAAGAGAAGAAAATATTGAATGCCTTGCTAGATTGGGATTTAATTGTAGGGCATCATTATAAGTCCCAAAAATTATCTTAGTTGTGGTGTGTTCAGTGGGTGCTGGACACTGGCTTTATGCCTGAATTCTGGCGTTGTTACGCCCTCTCAGTTTTATGCTGAGAAAATTTAGGGTGAGCATCCTTGTCCTGTAAAGGGCTAAAAGTTGAGTATTGAGTAAATACGAAGCCTATTGGGCATTACTCCGTGGATTAGCCATCACTCACTGTGGTGGTGAACCACGTAATCTTTCTGTGTTGTGGTTTGTTTTAATTATATACTTTGTGAAGTGCGTGGAATGAATTGCAGGATAGGTGTGCAAATCTGGTAGACCTGGTCACTGAGTGGTTACGAGGTAGATTTGCATACGATTATGTGTGGGGCAGTCTGGTTCATCATAAGCATTGGGCAGCAAAGAAATATCAGGGAAAAAGTATTCACACTGATTCACCCCCCCTCTCAGTGTCATTCAAGGTCCATCATGTAGTAGGGTTTATCCGAAAAGTCAACTACCCAAGTTAGTTCTCCAATGTTGTAATAATGCCAAAGTCAGAAGGCCGATGCCACATTTGTATTGATTTCACTAATCTCAATAAAGTTTGCCTGAAAAAACAGCTACCTCCTATCTCGCATAAATCAATTAATAGATGTCATTGTCAACCACGAGTTATTGTGGTTCATGGATGCCTATTCGAAGCATAATCAGATAAAATGAATAAATTAGACGAATCTTCTTGCTGAAGAGCTCTTCTAGATACTAATCTGGGAAGACGAGCCAGAAAAGACCTTCCAATCGGATCTTCCTTGCTAGGTGACCAGAAAGAGCAACTAATTGCCTTCCTTTGAGCAAACACAGGCGTATTAGCCTCTTTCATGATGTCTCTAGTGGTCGACTCTACTAGTTTCAAACGTTTCAAACATCACACCCTATTGCCCCGTACCCTTAATCCCTACAGCCACGTACCATTGTGTAGTGCTTGCGTGGCACATCCCAATCCCTCCGCAGGAAGTATGTAGCAGGGTTTATTCGAAAAGTCAACTACCCAAGTTGGTTCTCCAATGTTGTAATAATGCCAAAGTCAGAAGGCCGATGCCACATTTGTATTGATTTCACTAATCTCAATAAAGTTTGCCTTAAAAAACAGCTACCTCCTATCTCACATAAATCAATTAATAGATGCCATTGTCAACCACGAGTTATTGTGGTTCATGGATGCCTATTCGAAGCATAATCAGATAAAATGAATAAATTAGACGAATCTTCTTGCTGAAGAGCTCTTCTAGATACTAATCTGGGAAGACGAGCCAAAAAAGACCTTCCAATCGGATCTTCCTTGCTAGGTGACCAGAAAGAGCAACTAATTGCCGTCCTTTGAGCAAACACAGGCGTATTAGCCTCTTTCATGATGTCTCTAGTGGTCGACTCTACTAGCTTCAAACGTTTCAAACATCACACCCTATTGCCCCGTACCCTTAATCCCTACAGCCACGTACCATTGTGTAGTGCTTGCGTGGCACATCCCAATCCCTCCGCAGGAAGTATGTAGTAGGGTTTATTCGAAAAGTCAACTACCCAAGTTGGTTCTCCAATGTTGTAATAATGCCAAAGTCAGAAGGCCGATGCCACATTTGCATTGATTTCACTAATCTCAATAAAGTTTGCCTTAAAAAACAGCTACCTCCTATCTCACATAAATCAATTAATAGATGCCATTGTCAACCATGAGTTATTGTGGTTCATGGATGCTTATTCGAAGCATAATCAGATAAAATGAATAAATTAGACGAATCTTCTTGCTGAAGAGCTCTTCTAGATACTAATCTGGGAAGACGAGCCAGAAAAGACCTTCCAATCGGATCTTCCTTGCTAGGTGACCAGAAAGAGCAACTAATTGCCGTCCTTTGAGCAAACACAGGCGTATTAGCCTCTTTCATGATGTCTCTAGTGGTCGACTCTACTAGCTTCAAACGTTTCAAACATCACACCCTATTGCCCCGTACCCTTAATCCCTACAGCCACGTACCATTGTGGTGTGCTTGCGTGGCACATCCCAATCCCTCCGCAGGAAGTATGTAGCAGGGTTTATTCGAAAAGTCAACTACCCAAGTTGGTTCTCCAATGTTGTAATAATGCCAAAGTCAGAAAGCCGATGCCACATTTGTATTGATTTCACTAATCTCAATAAAGTTTGCCTTAAAAAACAGCTACCTCCTATCTCACATAAATCAATTAATAGATGCCATTGTCAACCACGAGTTATTGTGGTTCATGGATGCCTATTCGAAGCATAATCAGATAAAATGAATAAATTAGACGAATCTTCTTGCTGAAGAGCTCTTCTAGATACTAATCTGGGAAGACGAGCCAGAAAAGACCTTCCAATCGGATCTTCCTTGCTAGGTGACCAGAAAGAGCAACTAATTGCCTTCCTTTGAGCAAACACAGGCGTATTAGCCTCTTTCATGATGTCTCTAGTGGTCGACTCTACTAGTTTCAAACGTTTCAAACATCACACCCTATTGCCCCGTACCCTTAATCCCTACAGCCACGTACCATTGTGGAGTGCTTGCGTGGCACATCCCAATCCCTCCGCCTCTCATGCACTGGAGTTATAAGTGATAATAGTTGAGCCGCCATTGAAGTTAGTGTTCCAACCACTGAAGTTCATGGCAGGAGAGACTGCTCAACATGAGAGGAACTCCTTAAAAGGGTGGATACATTAAATCATCATTAATGGCAGTCACATAAGTTCCTCAATTGTAATTTATGGGGCATACATATGGGTCCTCTCCAGTCAGTTAAAAGTACTGATCTTGAAACAAATTAGAGAGGAAAGCTGTAGGGTCCACCAGATCCCACACGGCCACACCTATCACTTTGTTTCACCAGTCCAGTACGTACATAGGAATATATATATATACGGTCGATCCATAACCAATGGTCCAATACATAGTAGTCTAGGGGGGTAGATATTTTAGAATTTCAGTGTATCTTGAGATATTAAAGCCACCTAATAACTCTAACTCTCTCAAATTTAATGGAACGGGCTTTTACTCACTCAAATCCGTCAGAAGTTCACGTAAAAGTTTCATATCATCTGAATCCACCAAAAACCTAGCGTCCACTTCCGTGACAGATCAAACCCCAACTAAACTAGCTCATCATCCCATGCTCAACCCTGTGACCATCTTCTCCTCTCCTCCCTCTTTCATGTGATCTTCTCCAGCTTCTCTCATCTCCACATACTCCCACCTGTGATTCGCTTCAATACCTTCTTCTCCAACCTTAGACCTTTAAATCATCTACAATCTCCCTCTCATCCCTATCCATTCTCACCACTACCAACACAACTTACAGTCTTAACTTTGCAAGCCCAGCAGCCATGAGGAGTCTTATATCCATTGTAGCAGTCCTGATCATTCTCCTCTTTGTCCCAACTTTTGTTTCCCCCCGGAAAATCAGCCGCCATTCAGTAAGGCCAAGAGGTAGAGATGCAGAGATGGAGAAGCCTCAATTGTACTGGGAAATGGGAGCAACAAAAGCAAAGACAAAGGGAGCTGATACACTTCAAGTTGCAGGATCAAGCTTGCCTGATTGCTCTCATGCATGTGGGTCTTGTACACCATGTAAACTAGTAATGGTGAGCTTCATGTGTTCATCACTTGCAGAGGCAGAGACATGTCCCATGGCATACAAATGCATGTGTAATAATAAATCCTATCCTGTTCCATGAGTCTTATCCCTGGCCTTCTCAGACACTTTTTGTTATTGGAGAGTCTTTTATTGCTTTCGGTTATTAGGTGGATGAAGCAAATATCAAGCTCTGTAACTCTGTAGCCTCCTCACCCCTTATGTAATTCCTGTGATATATCATATTTCTCAGTTTTGTTATGTCGAAAATAATCCGTCCATTCGAGAAAATTAGTGTAACCCTATGCACAAATCGAGAAATGATCCAAATTTTTCTTTTTCAAAACCCCGAGGGGTTAGCTGAGTTGGTAAGGTTCAACACCTCACAATAAAGAGGGTACAAGGTGTGGCTGCGGCTAAGGGCATAGTGTCAAGTTTCCAACTTAAAAGTTCGAACTAGTAAGTGGAAGGACTCTCCATATATAAAACCACATCATTCCAATCTCATTAGCAATGTGGGACTATTCCCAATACTCCCCTTCACATGTAATCCCACCATTAGGTGGTATATATGTGGTAGTATATGTGGCAATACATGACACTTTTCAGGTGACTGATCCCTCTTTGGGTGACATATAGTCCCTCTTTTGGGTGATCGTCCTCTTTGGGTGACCATAGTCCCTATTCTATGCAACTGGCGTCCCTCTTTCGGTGACTTGGCCTCTTTTTTTTTTTTTTAATTTTTTTTATAGGATTATTATGAAAGGGAACCTGAAGCTCTGATACCATATCAAGTTTCCAACTCAAAAGTTCGAACTTGTAAGTGGAGGGACTCTCCATATATAAGACCACATGATTCCAATCTCATTAGCAATGTGAGACTATTTCTAATACATAGCTCCTCTAAAATACTGGTGTGATTAAACACGGGGGAGTTGTCGGGTCCAACGAGTTCCACTGACCACCCCAAAACACTTACATAGGGGTTTCAATAATGGTTTGTTTTTCTATATTTGTATATGTTATAAGATTGACTTAATGGGCTCTTATCCGTCCATTATCCAATTGTTATTATTCTCAATTCGCTCGATTCAGTTAGTTTGGGTTAGTCTTACGGATCAGTTTGATTTGGTCAGCTTTTAGTTTTCTTCAGTCAATCCAATCCCAATCCAGTAAGACTTCAATACAATTTGATCTGTTTTTTCTTTTTTTTTTTTTTTTTTTTTTTTTTGATTGGTTTTAGTTAGTCTCAATTTTAACAACCTTACAAAACCCTCTTTTCCTATCAAAGGGGTGTCTTCATCAATGGTTATGCTAGCACATTTTGTAGGATCACAAATTTTTTTGGTGTAGACAAAAAAAAAAAAAAAAAAAAAGAGTTACGAAGGGGTTTGAAAGAAATCCGAGAATGAGGTGACCCAAAACCCATTGCCGGCCATGTGAAGAGCCCACAATGAATTTGGAAGCTATAGAATGAATTTGGGTCTAAAATTGAAAACCTTACCAGTCGGAGAAATTAGTCGGAAAGCTACACTATCTCTGGAATCTTGATCTCCAACTCAAGTATCTGTATCCTTTTGTGAGTTTATCCTTATCCTTATGCAACTGTCTTTTCTTATCATTTTAGGAATATCACTATAGATGATGAGGTCACATGAAATGTTTTGGAGAGTGATTTGAAGAAATCCGAATGGACTGCCGGCAAAACTTTTTGCTTATAACTGTAATAACTGTCACGCCTGGTTAAGGGGAAATGAATGGTGAAGCCCAAAGCTGCTAGGGGTCTCTCTCTCCCCCTAGCTCTGCGGTCCCCCTCGTTAATGCCACCAACTCGTCTTTGATTAAATATAAAAAAAGGGAAATTAAAAATAAACAACAAGGGAATAAAAGAAGGAGAAGAATGGTGCAGAAAAAGACCCTCTTAATGGTAGAAAGAGAGGGTCAAACTAGGTTAGATGCTCCTCCACTTTCTTCTCTCTTAGGGTCGGCCCTACCAGCTCCACCAACTCTACCAGCTTCACCAGCACCACCAACATAGAAAACGCAAGGAGGGTCTTCCCAGGATCTTAATCTCATCAACACATTCTTCTTATCATCTCCAATATGGTCACAGGTGCCCCTTGTTTCTTCCCTGCAATCATTTACAACTGCTTTTATGATTTCATCTCTACTTCTTTCTTTTTTCTCTGTCCTTTTTGTCTTTTATAATGTCCTCCACTGCAGAATGCGATTCTGTCGCGTTTTCTCGACCTATTCATCAATCTGTCAACGTTAGAATTTGATAACACATTGAAATCTACAGCGTTTGATAAACAGAGACCATAGGGCCCATTGATTGCGCCCTATCTTTTTTCTTTGCTTTCTCTTCTTTTTCACTTTTGTTTCTCTTTTGGGTTCATCTTTTACACTCATGTCTTTCTTCCCTTTCATACCTGTCGGGTAATTTAAGGCACTGGAGATCAATCTGTCTTACACCTATCATTCCTTTTCTTGACCATGTGGCTAATTTTTTTTATTGGAATATTTCATGGCATAATTTTGTAGTTAGTTGAATGTAGAGACAATAAAAATGATGAGAGCTTGAAATTGGAGCAGAGCATGGGTTGGTGCAATCATTTAGTCTTTTTCTTCTTTTCCCCTGCCTTTCCCTTCCCTTTTCGTTTGAAAGGGAGAAGGAATCTCATCCCTGACGTCCCCTGAGATGAGATTGAAGCGTCGCCAATGCATTCCATCCTGTTCTTCTCTTCGCAGGGTAAGGCCCTTTGCTCACCTCTTCTACCTTCCCCCTTCCCCACTCTTGGGGCCACCTGACCTTACCCATCTCTTTCTCAACGGAGCGTTGCCTAGCCCTGCAAAAGAAAAGGGGAATGAAACTTTCTTCCTTCACGTTCTCGTATAGGCTTCAATAAGTGATCTTATTCATTTATTCTAGTGTAGTATGGAGCTTGGTGGTCATTCTATTCTATCTACTTCGGAGTTCAAACAATGTAGCTGTTGACTTAGTAATGTTTCCGTATACTTGTTTATTTGGGAGAGGGGGTGGGGGGTTCGATTAGCATTACCCTTCCATGTATACAATGTTGAGGGGGGAGAAAAAGTAAAGAGAAATTGGATGTAATACTGGTTTCCTCATGTGGAATCTTTATAATTTGTGTCCATGAACTTCTTACAACAACTTATCTAAGTTGATAGTGTGATTGCGTAGTAGTACTTTCTTTTTAAGGAACAAAAAGGGTTAACTTGATCGTTGAATTGTTTCTCTCAATTTATTTATTTTTCCTTCCTTTCTCTCACTAGTGCTTCTAAATACAGGTTGATGAAGATGAAGGTTATTGGAGGCGAAAGGGCAGACATGAAGAGGTGGCTTGGGCACATAATCTTACTCATGTAATATCACATTCAGCTCAATGTTTTTGTAAGTAAAACATTAAAAATTGCTATCACCCCCTTTGTGAGATTCTTTATGTTTATTATCTTGTGTTGAAGATAATCAAGAAATATAGAGAAAATTGAATTTAGCTTTATTATTACGTGAACCCTGACCTTCAGTTTGTAATTCCCTTGTTTGCTTATTTCATATTTTAGTTTAATTTGTGGTAAAATAAGGAAAAAAAAAAAAAAAACAACTTTTTGTTGCCCCCACCTACCTCATTTAGTTAGTATAAATTCATTCATCACAGCACCTTGTATTTAAGACAACTGAAATTGACTAACAGAAAAAGTGTTCCAATTGAAAGAGACTGATTCAAATGGAGTACAGCAGATCCAAAATGAAGTGATAACCAGCTGAACAGAACAAGCTAGAGTGCTAGGTTTTGCACCTTTTTTTTTATTATTTATTATTATTATTTTTTTTATATTTACCTTAATGATTTCCTTGTGGGTATTTCATAGAAATTTCATCATTTGAAACAACATAAGTAAATAATTTAAAGTTATGGTCCCGTGTGCATATCTACTGGTTATTTCCAATGGATGATTCTTATATTATCCCAACATCACGAGGAAAAGTTGACCCCAAAACCGGAAAATTTTTGTTGGTCTATTTGGAAATTTTTTTTATTTACTTTGCCAGTGTTTCTCACACTATGGTCCCAAGGTCAGATTAGGAGTTGTGTTGGGTTGGCAATCAGCATAAAACATTTAGCACCCATTTGAGCATGAACCTTGTTGGTTCTTTTGAGCTTTTAAAGTTGAAGGGGCAGTAGGAGTCAAGGAGCCTCAAGTAGTTGGCAATATATTTCTTGATTGATTTGAGCTTAGAAGCATTCTCTCTCTCTCTCTCTCTCTCTCTCTCTCTCTTCATAAACCATCTAACTGAATTCCAGTGCTCATTTTAACATTCAATTCATTCAATTTGACAGAAATGCTTCTTTAAATCACTGACCAGCATCTGGTGGTTGTAGCTAATGCTATGGTTGGATCACGATCATGGATAGGAGGACTCCTTTATCGTTCAAGCAATAGGCGACATGGAAATGATAAAATTCTTGACTATCCTTTCAGCCCTCTTGAGGTAAATATGATATCTTAGTTCAGAGAGTGGTTTATCTTGCAATGAACCAAATATTTACCTAATTTCTTCTCTGTTGGATTGACTGATCGTCAGACTCATGTGTTGAAATGCTGTTTTGCTTTTTCTTCTGCTTCCAAAACCTTAAAATTGGCTTACTTTAATGGTCACCAGTTAGAATTAATGATAATGGAGTTTCTGAATATTCATAGGCTCGTTGCACTTTGGTCTAGTGTTAAGATATGAAAGATTGTTGTTTTATTGTGTATGCTGGTACTCTGTCTCAGAACACTGTCTTTTACCTTTTAGCAGGAGAAAAGACTGGAACGGCTTCAAGAACGATTGCAAGTGCCTTTTGATGAGACTCGCCCAGATCATCAGGTATTGCCTTCACGCCTCTCTCTTTCACACACACAACCTCACCCCCCCCCCAAACCAAAAAAAAAAAAAAAAAAAAAAAAAAAAAAAAAATTGATGTAGTTGCATTAGACATTAATCCCGTATGGAGGCCTATATGCAAACTTGGGAGGCCCACAAGGTGCTGGTGGCAATCCAATGAGCTGAAATTGACCGTTAGTTATTTATATTGTAGGTTGAGCCTTTTATTTTCTTGGGTTTCATTGTAATGTGCCTAATTTATAAGCCCCATATAGTGGGGATTAAGTTAGTACACGAAATTAGAGTCTTAATTCAAGTGTTTTGAGTTAGATTATGATACTTATAGCTTTTAAGAATTCTGTTTTGAGTTTATTTAATTTGTGATTGTGGTTAGGAGTCTTTTTATGAGTCAGTTTGGAATTTCAAAAAGTCTTTATATATGTAATACATCTCCCATTATTTATGATGGTTTGAGTAAAAATTTTAGAATTTTTTTCTTTGAGAGTTTTGATGCTGTTGAGCAGTGAATATAGGATTGGTGTCCCAAATCTGATTTCTCTACTTCTTCTCCATTGATTACAAGGTGCGATCTTTCCTTGATCTTCGTCTTTTCTGTTCTTTTTCTGATTCTTCTATTTTCTTTCTTGAATCTTTTGTCAATTGATTCTGCAGTTTTTTAGCTTTCCTACTACCAGTAGGTTTGCTTCACACCTCTAAATCTATCCATCAGATTTAGATTTTCTTTTGAACTTTATGGGGCATACTCCATAATTCCCACATTCCCCCATTCCCCCATTTTAAGGATATATTTGGACCTCATAAAATTACACTAACTATTTCCTCATCCCCCCTCCCCCTCTCCCCTCCCTTTACCGTAACTGGATCAGCAGTATTTTCACCTTTATCATTTTGCAAGCAAAATGACAGAAAGTCTCTTTCCGTTATTTATATTTTATCTAGCCAATATATTCAACAAATACACATCATTTCTTTTGGTTGGTATTGGATTAGTGGATGACTGTTAAGATGTACAAATCCGTTTAATTTAGGGCTGCCATAGAATCTTCTCTCGATGAAGAATGGATACTTTGAATGTATAAAGAGCATTTAATGTGCCCTTAAACTACTTATTATTTGACAAATTTGAGGTTTGGCATGATGTTTTTCCAATGGTTTTGATGTTCTTTATCGTGTTTCTTCATATGGACAGGAGGCTCTCAAAGCATTGTGGGAGGCTGCGTTTCCAGATACTCATCTTGAAGGTTTGATCTCTGATCAGTGGAAAGAAATGGGGTGGCAAGGTCCTAATCCATCTACTGACTTTAGGTATAACTTTTTCGTAGTGAACGCTAATTTCTATCTTTTATCCTTTTTTGTCTTCTTTGGATAATGTAATTTTATTTGAAATAAAAGTCAAATGAATGGGAAGATAAATATGGCTGATCAGTTGTTCCCCAGAAAAGGAAATATTACAGGATGGGTAGATCCAAAAAAGGATAGTATATGTACTTTTATAGTACTGATCAACTAATGCTTCCAGACTCTGGTTTACGAGATTCCCTTTCAATTGATAGTAGGGGTCTTCACCATCAGCCTTTCCACCCGCATACCTTGCTCATAAAGTTTCTAATATTCCGGTTTCTCCATACCGAGCAGCTCACCATTAAGGGGATGAGTGCCCCCTTGTACTGCAAAACTCAGCTGCAAGAGCCCAAAACGGCCAAAATACTTTACATTAAGAGTCACAAGCATGTAGCAATAGGGAAGAAGAGGGAAAGTCATCAATAGACTCCACTTGCAGTTCATGCAACTGATTCTGTGTAATTCTTGGTTTTCACTTGCAGTTGTACTAGATATATAAAGAAAGGACGAGAGAGAAGAAATATTTACTCTCCCTTTGTGGGAGATCCTGCGGTTCTTAATATTGCAGTCTCTAAATAAAACATTTATCTAATCTCAAAGAAACAGAAATTTATGGAGTGTTCATAGTTGTGGCCAACATCTTCCCTTTAGTAAAGCTTGGCCTACAACTATAAAATTTTTTTTTATTGATACTTGAAATTAAAGGCATCAATTTTTTTTAATCAGAAACTCAAATGTAACTTTGGGACCCTGATTGATCATGATCCCCTTACCCAAGTTGTTCCATGGTTAGTTGTATCACAACTACTTCTGAGTACAAAAGTGATCCTGAAAAACTAGAAAAAGAAAATGTGATTATCTCAAGAATAGATCAAATTTCTTTTCTTTTCTTGAGACTTGTAATGCTACCTGTTACAGTTTAAACAAACTCCATATGACATTATTAAGTCTTCTTCTTTTCTGTAGGGGTTGTGGATTTATTTCACTAGAGAACTTACTGTTTTTCGGGAGGACATATCCGGTATGCCAAAAACTTTATTTTTTGACTTTTTCTGGAAGAACTATCTCAAGGATACTCTCCCCCCCCCCCTCTCTCTCTCTCTTTCCTTTTTAACTTATTTCGTCCTTTCTCTCCATCCCTTGCCCCCCCCCCCCAAAAAAAAAAAAAAAAAAAAAAAGGATAAAAAATTGTGCATGATATTTTTTACTAATCCTCATTAAAATCTAAATGAAGGCTTCTTTTCACAAGTTACTACTCAAACGGGGTGGCAAGCGAGCTACTTGGGAATACCCATTTGCTGTTGCAGGCATTAATGTGTCATTCATGTTGATTCAAATGTTGGATTTATTCTCAGGTTAGTGACAGAAGTATTCTGTACTGTATTGAAAGCATGCTGAAGTTATATTTGTGTCAATATTATTGTTAGTTATTTAGTTGAGTATTTTACAAGACAAGAAAAGCAATACTGGAACAGATCCGCCTTGTCAATTGGCTCTTTGAGCTACAAGCCTACAAGAAAATTGTGAAATTTGGATGCACCAATTTATTAATTCCATGTTTGGTATGTGATGTAAAACTTCAGAGGAAAGAGTAAGAATCAATGAGTTTGCAAGAGCAGGAAATGAGAGGACCTTGCAACATATTCAATTCTTTAGAATAATCAATATGAAACATATATTGTGACTACATAGAGCAATCCCAAAGAAAATATAATTATCAATTTCATTAAAATGAGACCAATCATGCTGATTGAAGACTGAGCAAACCCTGTTAACATTCTGTTTCTGCAATGGAAACCAATGATCTAACTGGTCACAGACCTATGGCTTGGTGCCTTGGTCCATTGTTGATCCCGATGTTGGCCATTTCTTATTGATCTTTTAATTTCTCCCCCACCCACCAAATTTGAAACACAGCTTTAAAGCCCCATTTGGGGAAAAAAATGAGGCATTAATTTGCTGATTAGAAGGCTTGAAATGGGCTTGTGCCCAGCTTTATTAATTCTTAACTACAACCATTAAATCCATATGAAAGTGAGTTTTGGAGGAAACAAGCAGAACAGGGGAAACGATTGAAAGACTGAAAACATTACGGTTATGAACAAAAAGGCCAAAGATACTGGATGAAGAATTTCAATGAAGTGCCTGTTTCATTTTGGCTACTGAAATTTAATAAAATAAGAACTAAACCATGCAGTACTACTGACATTTGCTGCAACTAGATAATTTCTTCTGCTGCCTGCTTGTTGGTTTCTGTACTTAATGTGATCTTTTCTTGGGACACTCTTCTGCAGCAAAACCCAGATGTCTCCCGGGAATAAACTTTGTGAAAATCTTATCAGGTAATGATGTTACTGATCATACTACAATAGATTCATGTGTCTTTGAATCGAGGAAACTACATTTGTTGATCCATCCCTCATCAGTCATGGTACTCTAATCATAAGAAAATATACCTCATTGCAGAAGATGAAGAAGCTTTTGATGTACTATATTGTATAGCATTTGAAATGATGGATGCTCAATGGCTTGCTATGCGTGCTTCGTACATGGAGTTTAATGTCTCTCTCTCTCTCTCTCTCTCTCTCTCTCTCTCTCTCTCTCTGTACTTTTTTAATGTTCTGGCATTTCAGTATGCTAATTATTTCTAATAATTCATTTTTCTTTACCTTCAGGAGGTATTACAAATAACAAGGACCCAATTGGAGAGGGAACTGTCTTTAGATGATCTACATCGAATTCAAGATTTACCAGCTTACAACCTCTTATACCAGTAGTCTCTTCTGTGGCTAACCTGTTAAAAATTTTCAGGAACTTCCGCTTAGAGTTTCCATATCAAACCTGCTGTGAAGCTGGTGTTATCTTGGCACTAGACGGGCTAAAAGAGAACATCTAAAGTTTGGATAGAAGCAGTTCGCCAGATGAATTTGCATACGGTGCACCCTGGGTTAACATCTGGCTTATTGTGAACCTTTGGCCTCTGCATGGCCCAAAACCAGCTCAACAGATTCTATAGTCCCCTTTCTCCCCCCTCCCTTTTCCCCCTTTCTTGCTGTAAAAAAGATAAATCAGGGTTAGGAATCATCAAATTGGTGATGATTGTGTAGGTTATAAACCATGAAACAAGTGCTTTTATGGATAGATAGTCACAACTCTTTACAAGCATTGACCTTATTTGTGCAAAATGGGTTCGTTTTGTTCGTATTGTAGTAGCACACTAGGTGTGACGTTAAGATTATCATATTGCAACCTGATGGTCAGGTTCGAAACATGGAAAGAGCCTCTCTGCATTGCAAGGGTAAGGTCATGTATTAGGATGCCTTTTTTTTTTTTCTTTTTTTTTAGTTGTACCCTAGGGCTGCGTTTGGTATGTGTTCTTGGAACACGTTTTGAAATGTTAAGAACAAGTTCTGGTATACATTCTCATTCCCAAATCTTAACTCTTGCTTTGGTTATGGTTCCGCGGTGGAAGACGAGATTCAAATCACAATGTCGTTGTCCGCCAGGGACCAGTCTACCACCGCAGCAATGCGGTCAGTGTCTTTGCTAGTGTCTCAGGGGTAAAGAATGCAGAATTCTGGCTGTCGCCATCTTAACTGTTGTCAGTTGGCTTGAATTACTGATAAATTGTGGTAGAACAAAGATGATGTTTGAAATCAAGGGAGAGAATCTATTCTCAAAAGGCAATATGATTTGTGTAATGTGAAGCATGGAATTAGAAGAGCTCCCAACATCCTTGTCATTTTTTTTCTTTTTCTAACTTCATTTCTTTCAACTTCTCCCCACTGGCTTCCGGAAATTCAATGTTTACTGTTCGATCTGAAGCCTGATGTACTGTTGATCTCATTTGTAATCTGATAAAAGAGGCGTTTACTCATATTTGATTAACTACCAAAACAGATGGATTTTTGCCCATGAGGAGTTTGATAAAATGCATCAGGATTCAAAAAACAAGAATGCATTTTAGCCAAGCATGTGTCCAAACAATGTTCTCATTTTCAATTAATAATGTATTTTACATTCTGTTAATGGGAATGCATGTTTTGAGAACGGAATGCATAGAACTAGGAGGATAAAGAGTTCGGAGTTGCCTCAGATAATAAAGACAGTGAATTACCTTAACCACAAAAGGATAACATGCAACAGGTAGATTGGTAAAATGGGTTTTGCATAGAACGAAAGAGGAATAAAAAGAAAAGGAAGTGAAAATTTCTAACTCTTGTAATTTTTACTATACATGACTATGTAACTAATTTTAAATTATTTTATATTTGGTTATTATTTACTTCGCATCTAATTTCCTGGCATTTGAAAATTTTCATCTCTTCCCTTTAATTTCCCTTGCAACCAAATAGAGTTATAATAATAAATAGAATAGTTAATGGTAACTCTGCCATGGGAAGAGCTGCTTCTTTCTTGTTTGATGTGGGATGGGGGGTTTCGATTCACTAGCGCATACTAAAAGTGCTCTTCGAACCTTGATTGGTGGATTAAGAGGCTAACAACATGGACTAAATGGCTTCCACCAAAGGAAGTTCTGGGTGGTGTTGCAGATGTTCAACAGCTTCACTCTCGCTATTTACTTTGTTCTTTTGCCATGTTCATAGGACCTCTTATAGCTCACCACTCTTCCCCTTGTCCGGTGCCGGTTAGCTCACTCAGAAGCCAAACTTGGTCTTCGTGTTCGCGGTTCAGGTTTTGGGTCCCCCCCTCTCTTCTTTCCCAGATGATTTTCAAGTCCTTGTAAACCTTTTTTTCCCTTTTTCTAAATAAATAAATTTAACCTTTAAAATGGGTTTGCAAAATAATAATAATAATAATAATAATAATAATAATATAACCAATGCAAACTTTTTCCATTGTCAAAAGATAATAAGAGTAATAGTTCTTCTGAGCAATTTTAGGAGGACCACATGATCGGCTAGGTAGCAGCAATTCGCGAGCGGGTTTCCTGACATCGATGCCACGTGGAAATTTTTTTTTTGGAACCTGGAATTTAATTGTTACGATTTTGTTATTTAGGAAAAGTGCCCATGTGCAATTGTCTCATATGTGTTAAATATGAGAGAATTGCACTCATAATTGCACTCATATTTAGGGTTTTCGAAAAAAAATAATTGAAATATTATAAAATGGATTGTATTTGATTGAGTTAGCCCTTAAAGTCGGCAAGTGCGTAGTGCAGTCCATGTCTTCAGGATCCAAATTCTCTCTTGCGGCAAGAGGGTCCTGTGGCTGATCCAAGGGATTGGGGATCAGTGCTCGCCTACCAATACAAGGGGACATGGGCCGGCTGAAATCCCGCCCTTGATAGACGGCAAGTTGGCAGGAAACGATTTGATTGCATGCCTTTACTATTCAAGGGTTAAAATTACCACATTATTTGTCCACCTGGCTGAAAATGGTAGATTGTTTGGAAAAACCCTTTAAAATGGGACTTTAAAAAAATATTTTACTAGTATACAGTACACAAATAATTTCTAATTAGTTATTTGACTGAATTAGCATTTAAAATTCAGAAAAGGCTAATGCAATCCAAGTCCTCCTTATTTAAGGATCAGAAGTACCACATCATTTGTCCACGTGGCTAAAAATGGTGGATTCTTTAAGAAAACCTTCCAAAATGGGATCATGTAAAGGTAATTTTTCTAAGTAAAAAATTAACTTATTTTACTAAAATACAATACACAAATAATTTCTAATTAGCTATTTGACTGAATTAACCCTTAAAATTCGGCAACTGGCTAGTGCACCCCATGCTCTCTCTATTCAAGGTTCAGAATACCACATCATTTGTCCTCGTGGTTAAAAAATGATGGATTGTTTAGGAAAACCTTTCAAAATGGGGTTGTGTAAAGGCAATTTTTCTATGTAAAAAAAAAAATTTATTTCATTTAAATGTTGTTATCCTACCGGCAATGCCAACAAACTGCTACATCTACATTACATTACAGCTACAAATAGGGAGAGGAAGAAGTGCCTTAGGCACTCGAGGTGATAGGAGGTTTTGAACCAAGGACCTCCTTGGCCTTGCCTATACCCACTGGTTGGCTACCTACCACACTGCTGGGCAATGTAATATTTTTGTTATTTATTTATTTATTTATTTTTTTCAATAAACAATGTCAATTATTGTCTTTGTCACAGGTATGGTCTCTTAAAAAGGACATTTCAAATTTTGATTTTTTTTCTTTGCTGCATTCAATTGGAACTTTTGGTTGGAAATTCTCCCTCTTTCCTAACAATATTCCCTCCCCCTAAAGAACTAAGATTGTGTTTGGATGTCAAGAAAATAAAATAAGAAAACATAATCATATAAGAATAATGATAAGGCAATGATGAATTTATGTCTCTCTCTCTCTTCTATATCAAAAATTTTATCTTATTTTTTTTCTCTTCTTGGCATCCAACCATAGTCTAAACGTGGCTGAAGGGAAAAAATTATCTGACTTCGATGACAATCCCTTACCTGGTAGACATTGATCGACTTGGTCCATGCATGCGGACTACTAATCTGGCACCACTTGATTTTCTATATTTAAACAATGCAGTTATACAAGTTACATAGACTGATTCATAGTTTTTAAAACTGATAGTAGTCGAACAAAAAATGCAAAGTTTCTATTCTCTTTGATTTAAATGAGAAAACTGCAGAAGAAAAATGGTTTTTGGTTTTTTGGGTTGGACCACCAGATAATGTCCTATTGTGGCTTAGGCTGTGTTTGGTATCATTTTTGTTTTTTATTTTTATTCAAATTTTTAATTTTGAAGGGGTTTGGCATAATTTATGAGTGCTATTTATGAAAAATAAAAATAAAAACAAGTCAAAGTTCAAAAAGAAGTCTCAACCTCAACCTCTTTTTGATTTTTGGTCAAAAATTATTTTTGTTGTGTTTTGCGCAAAACACTTAAAACATGTGTTAAAATAGAGGGTTAAAAAAGTAATTTAGTTTCCTTTTATAAAATCACCCCAAATCAAACCCTCAAACACTCTTCTCGTTGACGAACGGAAGTAAAGCACAGAGACGCAGACCTGCAATTTTGTCCTAGAGATGGCTCTGACGGCGACGACGACGACGACGACAATCATTCCAATGGAGGCGACGTCGTTTCTCCAAAGACGGTTCCTGATTTGATTTCTTTCCATAATCCCTATGTATTTAATGTGGGTTCTTTTAAGGTTTCATTCTTCTTCTCAACTCCTTCTCTTTCATCATGGTCTCTTGTCTCCATTGAAACAATGGTCGCTATCTCCCTTATTTTCATTTTTATTATATAATTTTTCCTTCTTAATGTTTTATCTCCCCTTTCCTATTTTTTTTTCCCAATTGAGATTGGATCACTTGACAGAGGAAGAGGAATATACGCTCCATGACAGAAGAAGATGAAGACTTTCAAAATCATTTTTAGAGATAGTATGTCAAATCTGTTTTTCATTCTACCATCTATTTTTATTATAGCTACTAAACAACATTTTATTTTTGAACAAAATTTATTTTCAAAATGATTTTTGTTAAATAGATAAAAAACAAAAACAAAAATGATACCAAATATAGCCTTAGTTTGGGATGATGTTGCATCCCCAATCTTTGCATACATGGCATTAGGTACTAAATAACTCCGTATTTGATATAAAAAAAAAAAGAAAAAAAAGCTCTGCGCTTGCCATGGAGCTGTTATAAATTATTATAGACATGGAAAAGAAGAACATCAATAAGATTTCCATTAGATCACATTCTTGAAGAAAATTTTTTTTGGTCCTCGATGGTGCAGCATTTGAGAAGCTCAAATTGACTGGTATGGTCTCCAGCAGGTGTGGAGAGAGCAAAAATAAGTACACAAATTTTAAGATGTAGATTCTTCAAATTTTATAAATAAAATCAGATTTACTGAATCACAGAATAAGAATCGAAAACCAATGCATAAACCATAGTTATATGCCATGAAGAATTTCTTAAAATTCAAGAAGAATTTCATAAAATTCATTAAAAGTAAAAAAATGTAAACCAACATGATCCAACAAGAAAAAAAAAAAAAAAAAAAAACATAGTTATGTTAGATACCACCTTTGGCATTACCTAATCACCCTTTTCCCTACTTGGACCCCTCTAATCATATTCTAACTATATTGATCAGTTACACTATTCTCTCTTAACTACTAACATAATCTCTTAATCTTGTAGGTTGTCAACGTTCCCTCTTTCCTCTTCTTGGCTTTGCCATTTCATCAGCCTTCTGTGGGTGGTTTATTGTAACAGCTACCCTTCTCTTCTTGGTATGTAAATCCGTATCTGCAATCTCGGAACAAGCTACTCCCAATTCTGATCACCTTGCCACTTTACTGGTAAAGATATTTGAATTGAGGAATTTCTCAGTATTTCATTCACTGTGTCGAACTGCATATATAGAGTTTACATTCATGTACAGGTATTTGAGATTGGGTTTAATCTCTTATAATTAGGAGATGCTTTTATAGGTATTTGAATTTAAATGGCTAGAAAAGGTCAAACACCGTTGAGAAGAATCTTCATTGTTAAGAGAATATAGCTTATCATCCCCCCTCTAGCTGAACGGGATGTGAAGAAGATGAAGCTTACCTTGAAGTAGATGGAGCCGAGTAGCAGAGAGACCCTTTGTGAAGATGTCAGCTACTTGATCAGTAGTCGAAATGTTCTTAACAGTGATAGCTTTCTGCCCAACTAATTCCCTGATAAAATGATAGTCTATGGCAACATGCTTTGTGCGAGCATGAAACACAGGGTTGAAGGCAAGAGAAATGGTGGAAATGTTATCACACTAGATTTGCGAAACGGTAGTGAGGGGGCAGTGAAGCTCACGAAATAAAGAGCATAGCCAAATCAGCTCAGTAGCAGTATGAGATAAGCATCGATATTCAGCCTCTGAAGAGGAACGGGCCACAGTGACCTGTTTCTTCGCACTCCATGAAATGAGATTTGAGCCGAAGAACACACAATAACCTCCAGTCGAGCGCTTGGTTATCGGACACCCAGCCCAGTCACTATCACAATAGGCATTTAAAACCATTGGACCAGGCGTCAAATGAAGACCAACAATAATGGAGCCTTTTAAAAATCTGAGAATGTGTTTCACTGCAATGAGATGACTTGCTGTGGGAGACTGAAGAAATTGGGAAACCTGATGGACTGCATAAGCGACATCAGGCCGAGTCAGTGTCACATGCTCCAAGGCCCCGACAAGGCTACGATATTGGGAGACGTCGGCCAGTGGGGCGGAGTCATCGAGGCCCAGCTCGGAAGTAGATGTATGTGTGGAAACTGGTTTACAGCCAACCATATTGGCTCTTTGAAGTACCTCAAGAATGTACTTAGCTTGATCAAGATAAAGGCCAGTGGCAGTTCTTGTAATGTGAACACCAAGAAAGTGAGACAGAGGACCGAGATCTTTCATTCGAAAATGGGAGCCGAGGAATGTCATCAATTGACGTAGGGATGCAGGGTGGTTGCTTGTTAAAATAATGTCATCGACATACAATAATAGGTAAATGGTGGTCCCAGTTGAATGATAAATGAACAGTGATGGATCTAATTGAGAGGTGGAAAATCCATAATCAATCAATTTGGAAGCAAACTTAGCATACCATGCGCGAGGGGCTTGACGAAGACCATATATTGCCTTGTGCATATGACAGACATGGTTGGGGCGTGTAGGATCAGTGTACCTCTGAGGTTGCACCATAAACACCTGTTCTTGTAAATCACCATGTAAGAAGGTGCATTCCACATCCATTTGCCCGAGTGCCCAATTATTTGTGACGGCAATAGAGAGGATGAGACAAATTGTGGTAGGCTTCGCCACGGGACTGAAGGTCTCAATAAAATCAATGCCAGGTAGTTGTAGAAAGCCCTTTGCAACCAGCCGAGCTTTGTATCGACTGATAGTACCATTGGCATTTTGCTTGATACGGTATACTTATTTGCATGTAATAATGTTCATTGATGGTTGGTAGGGAACCAGTGACCAGGTGTGTTGCTGTTGTAAGGAGGAGAATTTCTGATCCATAGCATGGCGCCAATGGTTAGACTTGGCCTGTGAGAAGCAAGAGGGTGTATCCAACAAAGAAACAGTTAGTGCCTGGGGGATGGGGTGAAGGTTGTGAGAGAAAGCCTTTCTCTTAAAATTCCCAGATTTGGACCTGGTGTGCATTGGGTGGACCGAGGTAGTGCTTGATGGTGGAGCAAGGTTGGGTGGGACCGAAGGAAAAAGAGGGAGGGAGGAGTTAAGAGGGCTGGGTGGTGGGGCAGGAAAAGAATCCCCAAGTGGAGAAGGGGACGGGATGGTGACATCAGGTGGGAGGGAAGCTATGGCATCGTTAGTGGGGACTGGGGAAGAATGTGCTACAGTGGAGACAGAGGCACGATTATGAGCAACTCCAAAGAAATCAGTGTCAGAGGAAGGGGGGGGAGTCAGAGGGAGGGAAATGAAAGGAAAATGAAGCTCATCAAATACGACATGACGTGATATGTAAACACGATTGGTTTTGACATCGAGACACCGATAACCTTTGTGAGATTCGCTGTAACCAAGAAAACAACACTCAGTGGAGCGGTATTGGAGTTTATTAGAAGTGTTAAGGACGCAGTCATGGAAAGCATTTGCAACCAAAAATACGAAGATGCATATAGGAAGTAGGCAGGCCAGTAAGCATAGTATACGGAGAAGTGGAGTTATTTTGGACAATCGGCATTCTGTTGATAAGATAGGAAGCTGTAGTGAAAGCCTCCAACCAAAACTTGGTGGGCATATGAGCGTGTGCAAGGAGTGCTAAACCTGTCTCAACAATATGACGGTGCTTGCGCTCAACGACACCATTTTGTTCCAGCATATAAGGGCATGAGAGTTGATGACTGATACCATGTGAATCAAAATAAGACTTAAGAGCATTACTTGTAAATTCGTCACTACCGTCAGAATGAAAGATTGTGAGGTAGTAGTTCAATAAGGATTCAGCTCTTAGTTTGAAATGAACAAAAATGTCATAAAAGTCAGATTTCAAATGCATGGGAAAAATCCAAGAAAATTTTGAATAGTTGATGCGTGTTGAGCGCAACCAAAAATAAATTACTCTACCTACAATGAATAGTAATGATAAGTAAAGGTCGATCTACAGAGACTAGTTAATCAAATTGTCTACTTACCAAGAAAAAGAGGGGTTTTCTTCTACAATTTAATTGACAACAGAATTAAGTAACAAAAATTTGATGGAAGATGATGTCGATTCAAGGAAATTTACTCACGACTGCAAATTGATCACTGACCTATATATATATATATATATATATATATATATATATTATTCTCTATTCAAATATTTAATCAAGGATTATTAAAAAGCCAAACAATTCTTATCTTCCCTAATTTCATTAATTTGAACCCAGCACACAATTTAATTCTTATCAATAAATCAATTGGTATTAAGCAATCCTCATGAATTTACTGATAGCATTACACTTTTGGAGGAAGTTAAAGATGAACAACAATCTAACAAGCGTCAGATTATTTAATTCATTTTATGTTTTCTTTAAGAAAGTAACAAAAACTTAGATCATAATTGTTCTGCTCAATTGCTACTTTTCCTGAACACCATAACAATTACGGATTATGGATTCAGATTAACTATAAACCACACAAATCACTCAATTAATAGGCCTCTTAATAAACTGAATCATACAGTCATTAACTTGAAAAAACCAAGAAACACAGATATTTGAATAGAAGAATAATTAAAATTAAGAACAAAGTCTCACAATATTACTAATCGAATTGAATTCCCCTTGAATCGACTAAAGAACTTAGCTAGACATGATAGAAAAGAAAGACAAAAGAAATAAAATTATCTTCTCAATAATTCTTGGATATCCTATTACGCAGCCTTTACATTGCTTAAATAGTTAGAGTAGAGAAGACTAAAACTGATATGTCTAGAATTGACAACCTTATTATATAAAAATAAAGATTAAACAAAATCTTCTTGCTTAGATTAGATAGAGAATTATTCTATTATTAACCAAATGCCACCCCTAGACCTGTCAATCTTTGTAATATTCCATAGAGGTATATATTCTCCTCAAGATTTCTGTCAATCAATCAAATCTTTCCAATATTAAACCTTCTATGTGTGGTAATCTTCCTTCTCTGGTTTGAATTCAAATCAGCTTTCCAGATTAGATTTTTGGTTCACATTTGATTTCTAGAATTCTTTCTACATTAAAAACCTACATGAAATTCAGAAGGTCATTATTGAAAATATCAGAATTTTTTTATTTTAAACATAAATTACCAATATTTTTCACCAATGTCTTATAAATAAGGAATCATCACAAATGAGTACCATAAGACATATAATATGTTAAATAGACTAAATATAAGGAAAATAAATATATAAAATTATGAATCCATCAATATTCATCAATGAAAAATACATAATAATGAAAGGATAAACAAGAAGAAATGGGGAGAAGGACCCCAAACATCACAATGAACAAGCTCAAGAGGGCGAGTTGTGATTGAGGTCGACTGTAGAAAAGGCAATTTGTGACTTTTTCCCAGTTAACATGATGAACAAACCCCTGTTGACTCTTTATTTGAACAATGTAAATTATTGAAAATTATTCGTTGAATGGTTGATGAGGGATGTTCGAAACGGGTACGCCACTGAGAAGGAGAGATGGTGGAGCCGAAAAATGCTTGTGGTGGACTTGAGAGAGGACGAAATGGGTAGAGACCATTTTCAGCGAGCCCTTGATACAGAATCTTCCCCGTGGAGTTGTCCTTCACACAATAACCAGAAGAATTGAATGAGAATGTGCAATTATTATCATTTGTAAATTTATGAATAGAGAGCAAATTAGTAGAGGCAGATGGACAAAACAGAACTTTGTTCAATTTAAAAGAGTGACCAGAGGAAGGTAAGAGAGTAGAGCCAATGTGAGAAACAGAAAGACCTTGACCGTTACCGACTTCAACGGTATCAGTACCATTGTAAGGTTCAGTGATGTGAAGATTGTCTAGATCAGGTGTGAGGTGATGAGATGCTCTAGTGTCGGAATACCAGGTGCTGTTATTTGGCACTGAAGATGATATCATGGCGGTAAGCTTCTCTGGAGGATGTTTGCCTTGATAGGTATAATCCATCCTATGCAAACAATCTATGGCAAGGTGGCCTGTCTTTTGACAAATCTGACATATTGGTCGAGTGTTTGGTGAAGGTGCAGAATGGCGTGGAGCATAAGGGTGATGTGGTATGTTGACAGTAGATGATTGAGCTGTCTGCAGCAGACCATCAGCTGAACGCTTGGAATATTGGTGGCAACCACGTTGGGAGAAACCACGACCAAGAGGTGGACGATACGGTCGAGATGCTATAAGTGCATTCGGTTGCTCAGGCTGAAAGTCTTTTGCCACTGCTATTTCTTCACATATGAGGAGATTATGCAATTCCTCGAGAGAAAGATCGGTGCTCTTGGCAAGAATTCTGATTGAAGAGCAGAACTGACAATATGAAGGTGGCAGTCCATCGAGAGTAATTAAGACTAGATCATCATCATTGACAGCAGCTCCACATGCTGCAAGTTGATCTGAAAGTGTCTTGATTTGTTGAATGTATTCATTCATCGGTTCAACACCCCTTTTGAGTGGCCCAAGCTGCCTCTTTAGGGCCATAACATGAGCAGGGGCGGTTGAAGCATATCGTTGCTTCAATAAATTCCACGCACGTTGAGTTGAAGTGACACCCACAATGTATGGTAGAACAGAATCGCTCAAGGTGGCGTTGATCCATGATAAGAGCATCTGGTCCTTCTCATACAATGGAGAATCTTGAGCTATTGGAGTAGGCATAGTGCCATCGACGAGATGCATCAGTTTGTAGTCATGGAGGATAAGCTCAAACAATGAATTCCATGGAGGATAAGCTCAAACAATGAATTCCAAAGTAGATAGTTTGATGAAGTCAGTTTAATGGGTATTAAACTTGCAATGTTTGAAATTACAAGAAGAGAGGAGGAAGACGAATCAGTTTGAGTTGTTGGGAGAGCTGAAGTTTCATTGGCATCAGTGGTGTTGGATGAGTCGGCCATGAGTAAGATCTAAAGCTGTTACGCAGTGGCTCTGATACCATAAAGATATTTGAATTGAGGAATTTCTCAGTATTTCATTCACTGTGTCAAACTGGATATATAGAGTTTACATTCATGTACATGTATTTGAGATTGGGTTTAATCCCTTGTAATTAGGAGATGTTGTTACAGGTATTTGAATTTAAATGGCTAGAGGAGGTCAAACACAGCTGAGAAGAATCCTCATTGTGCTGTCGAGAAGAATCTTCATTGTTAAGAGAATATAGCTTATCAACTGGGTGCCCTTAAGGTGGCAATATTCTTACTCAACAGAACATGAAGGCTACGGATACGCAGACAAATTGAAGCCCTGATCAGTTTGAGTCTCCCTATCAAGATCATTAACAAACTCAGAATCCCATTTCTCCATATCTTCATGACTGATCTTCATGGAGTGCTTCTCATAGTATTCTATCACCTTTGCCAGTATATAACTTTTCATGCGCACAGCCATAACTATCTCCTGATGATTCTCCTTTGCTTCTGCACTCTCACTGTAGTACCTCTAAAAAATCGCATTCTTCATAGAAATTGATAAGGAGCAGCTGCTTTATCAACACATAAAATCTTCTTGTCAGAACTTATCAAACTCATTTTCAGAGAAGACATGATGATACCCAAAGAGATTAAACACTAAGGTTGCTACGTATGCTTTTAGCTAGTCTATATATTTATATACAGAGATGCATGCCGGTCCTCTTTCTAATTTGAAGTTTCTAAATTGGTTTTTTATCCCGATAAATCCGGTTGTAAGAAACCCAATCCAATACTGAATAGTTGTAAGAGAGAGTTGATAACTCAATATAATATAAAAATTTATTCTCAGGCAGTTAGACGTCCAATGTTAATCTTTTGTAAAAATGAATTATTTTGATGTGGCAGAAGCTGATTGGGCTTAATTTTGATAATTCAAAATAAAATGTAGCAAGGTGAAAAGCGTGGCGGGTTTTTTGGACAGGAAGTCACACTTTAACAAGTGGAATGGCAGCACCATAGTAATTAATTGGGCATAACACAGGCAATTATGTCCCAGCCCCCAGAGGTCCAATCGGGCTGGGCTTTCAACTAGGGTTCCTAGGGTTCAGTCCCACCCAAGGTCGAGTGTTATATCTAGGGCTACAACAGGGCTGGATTGGGTCGGATTTTTTAAAACCCTAATCCTAACCTTGACTATTTAAACTTAACCTCAATCCAGTCCAACCCTGTCGAGGTAAAAAATTGTACAACCCTAATGTCACACCCCAATTCCGCACTATTCAGAATGATGTGATGAACCGCTAATAAACCAACGGTTCAACCAGGATCCCAAATAGGCTGTGTCCGTTTGCTTAAACCATACACATCCGCAACCATAATCAGAGTAAATAAACAATAACGAAAGACTTTATGCTAATGAACTGAGAGTCTAACAATTATAACATAAATAAATTATCCATTTATTCTCCATTGACTAAGACATAGAATAAAATAACATAATCAATTACATTTCCTTAATAATAAAAATCTAATCGAAAACGCAAGAGTTGCATTCGCATGACGAATCATGCGACTCCATCATGACTTCTGCATCCATCGTCCTCGCATGTCCATACATCGGAGCATTCATATAGTCTTCTACGGTGATGCCTGCATCATCAACTAAAAATATTCGACGTCGAAAGGGTGAGCAAATATCACGGCTCAGTGAACAAACAAAACAATGCAACAAACATATGCATGCATTCAATTCATATCTTTGGTCTGGTTCATAAATTTGCAATGTGCTATAGAAAGGTTTGGTGGCCGTCGTACCTCTATACACAGGGTGTGTAAGCCCACCCAACGGATCAAATACCATTGTCGTCCACATCCACCCCACCATGGAATATAGATATAGCTAAAGTGCCCAGATCAAACACCGCATGACACTTCCCCTGATGCCCTACCCATACCAACACGTAAGCCCCTGTTGGTGAGGACTTGCAAATTGGGCTCGCAACTAACCAATCCTAATGTCAAACAGTGTATCCAAGGCCTCACCCCAGCATCCCTCAATATGTCCATAGAGATAGAGCTAAGGCCCCCTAGCAGAGTCAGAGACTACACGGTCCGAGACCACCTCCCCTGATGCCCTACGACGTAATAGTTCTGCTAAAGTAATGACGATACGACGATATCAGTGGACAAGACTTGAGTAGAGATAGAGCTAGAGTCTGGTGACCAGGATGAACCACAGTGTCATATCCTCCCCCTGATGCCCCACTCGTATCGAGTACACTAACCACACACATACAATCACATGCCTATTCCTAGCATCATCATCAACATCATATTATAAATAAACAAAAATTAAATATGCATGAACAATAATAACAGGAATATTGGATGACATGTGATATGCACATTACAATCATACAAGCATAGAATCACTCATGGTATTGGACTCAATAAACAAAAACAGTTTATTATTAGACAATTAGTTTAGGTCTTATTCCCTCACCTTTGATTGAGCGTAGATCCTCGTTCAAGCTTTATGAATCACTTTTAAATCACTAGAAAGACCTAACAAGTCGATAGATTTTAATTAGAATTTATTTCAATAGATTTAGACTAACTGAAATCGTAGGATCGCAGGTAGGGTAGCACCTAGGGTAGCAGTTTTTGCGACCCTAGGGTGTAGGGTCGGACGTGGGGTCGGATACCATTCGACCCTACGTGCGACCACACCCTCCCTGGGACTTCCCGAGGGCATGTGGTCGATCCTATTGTCTCGTAGGGTCGGATATCATTCGACCCTACGTGCGACCACACGTATTCTGAGTCGACCTTTCATTCTAAAGTCCATTCTTTCATGTTTTGATCCTTTGACTTACTTTCATGGTCCATTCTAAGATTGTTTTATGGCTCAAAACTCCAAGTTATACACTATTCATTGTCCATAACAATTTCTTCCATGGAATCTCTTGGAACTTGTCCATGGATGGATGACTTGGGTTTCTCCTAATCCTATGTTCTTCATAACTATTCTAGGATCTTATATTCAGGTAAGGAATTAGGTTCATACCTTTATTCAAAGGTTTCTCTGAAGTTTCCTTCTCTTCCTTAGTCTTCTTCTTCAAGTTTCCTAATCTTCTTCTCTTCCTTCTCTTTCTCTTTCTCTCACTTTCAATTAGGGTTGTAAAGGAGTGAAAGAGGCTAAGGGATGTCCTATTTATAGAGGAAAATCCTCCATAATAAGTCCTAATGAGTTTAGGAAAGATCTCCTTGGAATTAGGAAAGTTTTCTAATTTTCGATTTCTGTCTGTCATCGTAGGGTCGGACGTAGGGTCGCAGGATCCGTCGACCCTACACCTTCTTAGTCATCCGACCCTATGACTAAAAGTCATGGGTTGGACTTCTGTTGATGTGGGGTCGACCCTACCTGTTTAGGCATGTGACCTTACCCTCACGTTTACTGTTTTTGGATTAGACTCATACCTGGTCTTGTGATTTCTTTACGCACTTGATCCACTTGGCTCGACCATGATAGGTAGACCTGGTACAAGGTGGTAAGATCGGTTAGTTCAATACGGGTCTTACACCTAACCCTGACCCTGATAGGGTTGGGCCTAACCCTAACCTACCTTGATTGACCCTAACAGGGCCAGGTTGTGTCAAATTAATCCTTATTTAGCGTCGAATTGATTCTAAAACATACAACAAATTGTCAATAGCATACATATAAAAATTATAATTTAAACATATAACAAATTACACAAATGTGTGTGTGTGTGTGTGAGTGTGTGTATGGTCTGGCCTGGATGGGCTCAACCCTTACCCAACTCAACCCTGCTAGGGTTGATCAAAATTTGGGCCCTAACCCAGCCCTGCCAGGGTTCGGGCTAGGTTCAACCATACTAGGGTTCAACTGCTTTATCAACACATAAGATCTTCTTGGAAAGGTTGGTCTTGATCCTGTTTTATATCATTTTCATGTTATTTACTCAACAATTATTAGGGAAAAATAAATTTTATTTTAAATATATTTATTTAATATATTAAATATATGTACTTAATCCATGACTCTAGTTTGCAACTTCGCATACGTTTATTAATAGAGAAAAGGAACTACAAACTCTGTGTGTACTTTCCTCTCACATTCTACTAATTAATGTTTTCTCTAAGTTAAATGATTTTCATTTTAAGACTAAAGTAACTAGTGTATGAGATTTTCAATATGACAATATATAAGGAAAATTACTCCTACCTCTCTTGGACTATAGCCTAAATACACCCACTAATTACCCCCTCCACCTCGAGGTAAGGTTAAGATAAACATAAATTCATCTTACAATGAAGAATTGGCAATTGGAAGCATTGGCTATATCATCAGGGATTTGGATGGTAACCCTATTAAAGCTGTTTCTCAAGAGGTCTCCATCTCTTCGGCTTTATTGGGTGAAGCTCTGGCAGTTAGGACTGCCCTCATGACTGTGGTTAACAAAGGCTTTACTAATGTTATCATAGAGTCCGATTGTGACTCTTATCAGTTGTATAAAAGGCCCTCTTCGTCCCTGCCTAAGTGAGGTACAGACGGTTAGGGAGGACATCCTTAAATTGGCCTCTGTATGCCCATCAATTTCTTTTGTTTTTGTTTCTAGGGAAGCAAACAATGTTGCCCATTCCCTAGCTAGGAAGGCAGTGTCTGCAGAGGGTTGATTCACTAGCCTGTTTCCACTCCTTGGTTTAATGACTTATGTAAGGATGAAGCTTCAATTGTATCCTGATATTTCTTTGAATAAATTCTCTTTTTACCCAAAAAAAAATAAAAAAATAAAAAAATACACCCACTAACTAAGGGTGTCAAAAATGGGCCTGGCCCGGTAGCACGGACCGAGCCGGCCCGATATAACCTGAACCCAGCCTGAACTGAACCTTAATGGACAGGTTTCGGTCTCTGCTTGTAGAGCCCGACACCATTTCAGTCCAGACTGAAACCAGACCGGACCGGTCCGTTAAGAAACCCAAACTAGCCCGAACCAATAATACCCAACCCGAACACTGGTAAGGTCCTTCTGGGCCCAGTTTCTTAATTTTAATGGTTTTAAATTTTGATGGATTATATTACACTGTATAGTTCACTTCTTGATCCGAAAGATTATATGAATCTATAGTTGAAAAGAGTATGTTAATTGTTACAATTTACTGAATTACATACATATAGACGGAATGATGCTAATTATATAGATTGAAATAATAAAATAGGCTATATATCTTACATATAAAATAGGCCCGATAAGCTTGATAAACCGGTCCGGACCGAACTAGCCCGAAATCACCTCAATAAGCCCAGTCCGATAACAAATCGACACCAGACCAGCCCGTTAGTTATTGTGTCCAGTGCAGCCCAACCTAGCCCGAACTCTTAATGGACATGTTTTGGGCTGGGCTTATAAAATTCGACACTGGTTCAGCCTGGACTGAAACCGGCCCGGACCGGCCCATTGACACCACACCCTTACCACTAACCTAAAGTTTGGAATAATGACACTTACTACCTCTAATTGCAAAACTTTATTACATACAGCCCCAATCCATTAGCTGATTGCTACAAGTTGTTGATGTCATCATCTCAAACTCAAACTTTTTTAGTAAAAGATGTCCTAAATGGGATGTAAAATGTCGATGTTGCCCTCTTGAAAGATGAAATGTCATATTCTCTAACCTTTCCTTTCCCTCTTCTTTTGTTTCAATCCCGAACAATCACCAAAAAAAAACCGGAATGGCTTCCTTCCTCTGATTCTACTCCGACAACAATGGCAAGGAATAGGCGGAATACATCAAGTTTCAACTCCTTGTTTCTCCTTGATCTCTTATTCACTTGAGGAATAGGTGGGATTCCAAATCATCTCTCTTGTTTTTTTTTTTTTTTATAATTCTGTAATTTTTTTTGGAGAGCAGCTGGACATTTCGCATCCATCGTTTCATAGAAAGAACTCCTTGATCGTCGGAGGTACTCACTAGAAGTTGATCGCCAAAGGTGATATTCACCGGAGGAGACGTTTGGCAGATCAAATGGAGATGGAGATAGATATGAATGTCGGAAGCTTGGCTTTTGGAATGAGACTTGAAATATAAGGGTTTGGGAAATGTAAGGTATAATAAATTTGACATTTCAACCTTTATTGGTTGAAAGCGTAAAATTGGGTTTTAAAATTTATATTTAACACCATTAAGTCAATGGGTGCGGTTGCAATTTTCACCAATTTTAGGGTATCGTCCTGATGTATTTAGGCTATAGTCCAGGGGAGGTACAAATAATTTTCCCTAATATATAATATATGGTTTTACATAGGTAGAGAGTTGTGTTTTTGTGTAAACACGGTTTTCCTTCCTCTTTCTGGGGTAGAAAGAAAGAATTTCTAAGGGGGTTGAAGGTTTTGCCTAATGATCTTGTCCATCTATGCTCATGGCTGGTGAATATGGAGGTACCACCTTAATAAGGTCTAGGACCTGAAATATATGTTTCATTTGAAAAGACACTAATGACTCATGACTCAATGGATGATTTTTTGGTTTCCCAGAGAATGGGTAGGTGTCAAATTACGAATTAGGAAGGTGTTAGGTACCCAATTTGCCTATTAGTCCTTAAACCAGTGTCTTTTTGTCCTATCCTTATACTCTATGTTTGATTTTTGATTTGGTTGTAAAAACTAGACTAAGTGTCTAGGCATTTAGGCAAACTAAACCAAATTTCTAAGTTATGCTAACATAAGTAAAGTGTCGCCACACAACATGGTTTCAACTCCATTTCGATTTTAGTTTGGTTTGAATTTTGTCTTTTCTTAACGGACTCGTATGGGTCCATTATTGGATTGTTAATGGTTCGGTTTCATTTTAATATACGTATATATTAAAAATATATGAAAAATAAACTTATTGATATCATTTTTATTGGTTTTTATCAGTTTCAATACAATTGTTTGGTCTTATATTGATTGGTTGGACCGGTTTGGTTTTGGTTTTCATTCTTTTCTAAAAACACAAACCAATATAGGATTACAGGGTCACAGACCCCATAAAGATTCAATTTGGATCGATCTGGTTATTTTGGTTAGTATCTTCAGTTCAAGCTCAATTATCAAGTACTCAAGGATAAGATGGCCTCTCATTTCATTTTAGATGAATAATCTTGTCAAAGCAGCCGTCATGGGCATGGAAGAGTATTCTTAGGCCCCGTTTGATAACACTCCAGCTCCCATGGAGCTTCTTCTGGTCTGGAGTCGTTTTCTACTTCTTCTCCAGAGTCAGGATTTTTGGAATAGAATACTGTTTGATAACGCTGCTCCAAAATCAAAAGACTATGCTTCCAGAATACTGTTTGATGGTGGTGGTGGTGGTGTTGGAGGCGGTGGGGGGGGGTGGTAGTGGTGCTGGTGCTGGTGGGTGGTGGCGGCGGCAGTGCTGGTGGGTCCTGGTGGCGGCGGCAGTGCTGGTGGGTGGTGGTGGCGGGTAGTGGCGGTGGCGGCAGTGGTGGTAGGTGGAGGGTGGGTGGTGGTGGCGACAGTGGTGGTAGGTGGTGGGTGTTGGTGGTGGCGGCGATGGTGGTAGGTAGTGGGTGGTGGTGGTTGCATCGATGGTAGGTGGTGGGTGGTGGTGGTGGTGGCGGCGGCGGTGGTGGTGGCGGCGGCGGCGGCGGTGGTGGTGGTGGCAACGGCGGCGGTGGTGGCTGTTGTGGGTGGTGGGTGGTGGTGGGGATGGTGGCGGTGGAGGGGGTGGTGGTAATTATGGCAGTGCTAGTGATGGTGGTGATGACAGTCAGTAGTGGAAATAGCTCCAGAGCAAGAAAAATAATTTTTTTTAACTCTAGTTTTTTTGCTTCCAGAGACATTTTTGGAATGATTCACTCCATGGGAGTCAAAACTTGAATCATGTTTATTAATTGTCATTCTACTCCAGATTAATTCTAAAATTAAGAAGTAAAGAGTTAAAGTGTTATCAAACAAGGCCTTAATGGCCTGGATATTCGGTGGAGTTCAATAAGCAGCTGATTGTCAGCTTTCCAAGGTATCAGAGCTCATTAATTACATCATGATATATGGAATAACTTGGATCTGCTGAAACATTTTTCCAGCCCTCTGATAAATCAGCTACATTAGCTTTACAATTGAGTTTATTTCGTGGAGAGGTTGAAAATAATTACCATTTGTTGAATAGCATTAATATTTCAGAGGGAAGAGACCAGCCTTCCTCTTCGAAATAAGCACTGATCGATGCTTCTTTTATGGTGGAGAGTGGACGGTGGTTTTGGTTTTATCTTCCGTAACCACACCGGTAATCCAATTTCATGCTCCAATCAATAGACTTTCTTTTACACGTTATCAAAATAAAATATAAAAAATGTAAAATACTCCCGATTCAGTATTTTTATAACGTTTATTATTATTATTATTATTATTTTTTTATACTTAGTATTTTTTTCACACGGCCTGGTCAAGAGTCGCTTGAAACTGGACGACGGTCCACTTAAAATAGGGAAATTTCGGGATGCCACCGACCACAGGTCTGTCTGGTGTGTGTTATCCATCAGTATCGAGAATTCAGTTCTATTTATGTGTCGTTTTTTTTTTATTTATTGGAAATAAATCTTAGAAAGAAATTTACGTATAAAATATTACACATAAAATTCTATAATAAAATAAACAGAATCTTACAGAATGATAAATACTTACCCACTACAGGTATTGATCAATTAAAAAACTAGTCCGGAACCTCATCCTTGCCTGGTAATCACCCATACCCTTGGGTTCCGTTGACGGGTGTGGGTCCTACACTCAAGAGGTGGGCCCCACATACCATCCACGGCTCCGGAAGGTGTGGGATGGTTACCAAGTGGGAAGAGGATCTAAACCCGAAACTTAAAGGCAAGCATCTTGATGGGGATTGAGATCTTTGGTGGTGAGGCCACCGGTTTAGTGAAGATCCCATCCACTCAAAGTGAATCGGGATGTATCCCGATGCATTTGAATGCATTGGGATACATCCCGATTTACTTTGAGTGGATGAGATACTCACTACACGGGTGGCCTCATTACAGAGGATCTTTTTCCTATTGATAGTCTCACAATACTCATGATAGCAAACTCCACTAGAGCAAATGAGTGTAGTAGATGAGGGTGCAGTTAATCTCAAATTGGTGATCCAATGGTCAGAATCAGTCTGCGTGGAGTGAACTTCAACTATTGGATCACGGCTAGATAAAAGACTGCTCAACTTGAGACGAGCTCCTTCGAGTGAATGTTGTACGCTGTAACAGTATTCTTTATATATAGCTAATTTATGAAATGTTTATAAGCCTAACAACAAATTTCTTTTTCTTTGGAATGAACATAACAACAATTAAGTATTAAACTTCTTGCCTATATATATATATATATATATATATATATATATATATATATATTGCCACGTGGGTGAGACTGTGTGACCCGTCCTAAACGTCTTATTGAAGTTGGAAGTAATACATGATTCAAAGCCATACATAAAATACAGTTCAAAACTAATTAAATACGTAAATTCTGCCATGAAATGCGACCAAAGAAAAGAAACTCAAAGTCCAAAACCATATGGTTGATCTTCCACTTTTCATTCTTTTGTCAAAGATACAAAAACTACGCGTTAATTACTGACAGTCCAAATCTTGATTTTTTTGTTTGATCGTCAATTTGAAAATTTCAAACCAAACATAATCATTAAAATAAACTCCCAACTCCCTATATATACGTAGCCCTACCCTTACAAGACTTTCTTGCCTCAACCTCAGGTATCCCAACTGTAAATCATCTCTTTCTCTCTCTTGTTCATTAAAATAGTTCATGGCCATGCAGAATTCCCTCAAACACTTGGGAAGTAAGCTTCTGGTTCGTCCCTGTGACATCTTCATCAACCACAGAAGCATCGACACCAAACGCACTGTCAGTGGTTTGCTTTATGATCATTTCATCCGTTTAAACCTCAGGCCATTTTTGGATAGTAAGAACATGAAGCCCGGTGATAAGCTCTTTGATAATATAGATTCTGCCATTAGGGATTGTAAGATTGGGGTGGCTGTGTTTTCCCCTACTTATTGTCGTTCTTACTTCTGTCTTCATGAATTGGCTCTTATAATGGAGTGCAAGAAGAAGGTTGTCCCCATCTTCTTTGATGTCAAGCCGTCGGAGCTTGCTGTCTTGGACGATGGAATTTGTCCGGCCAGTGATCTGCAGAGGTTTAGATGGGCGCTTCAGGAGGCCAAGTACACCGTGGGACTCACGTTTGACTCCTCAAACGGGTTAGGACTTTTCTCAATCTTAATAGAAAAGCTAAAAAGCTCTTCTTCTCGGGTTGGGACGACCTGCATTTACATGTACTATTCTCCATGGTTGGTGTGGGACCCATTTTTAGAGTGTGAGGCCCACTAGATATGAATAGTGATGGGTTCCCATGAAGCATACAAGTACATGTAGATGAATTATTCTCCTTCTTCTCTTTCAGTTTACAGTATATTGAGGTTCTGAAGGCTAATTCATAGCTTGTGTGATTAAATTCCCCACACTCTCATGGTTACCATATAAAGATTTCAATCTAAAAATACAACTAATAGGTGGAGGGACTAATGAAAATCCACATTGGAGTCGGGATCCTTTCCTCATGTGATAACCACCCCACACTGTTGGGAGCTGTTGATGGGATAAGGGACTCGCTTTTGGTGTCAGGTGGTCACCATGTAAGGAGATGATATGCATGCACTCTCGATTCTCATACCATGTAGAGTTTTCAATCGAAAAGTTTAAACTAATAGATGGAAGAATTTCCATGTGTATAAGAAGGGTTGTAGGTTAATTAGTAGCTACTCAATGTGGGACTAAACTCTGAACAAATATTTTTCTTTCTATTTGACAAATGATTCACTTGTGGGTTGTCTTGTAGGGACTGGTCGGATTTGATAAGACGTACTTCAGACATTGTGGTCAAGAGCTTGATGGAGTTGGAGGTAGAAGAATCCACAACTGGTTGCCTCTTCTGATGATGGATGGAGACAGATTAAGTTAAGAGCCCAAAAGACAATAGTTCAAATTGATCATTCTTCTAATTTTTTGTGGTTGGGTTTGTGAGTTCAAAGACTCAAACTCAATATTAATGTCATTTTATTCATTATTTTATTTTTCTCTACCCAAAATTGTTCATTTGTTTTTATAACAGGAATAAGTAACCCATCTGCTGATTTGTTTTTTAATTGTTGTTACCAGAATGTATAAGGTAGCTATCATGTATTGATTCATTACCATCAGAGGATGGTTCACTGTCAACTGTATCCATTAAGAATGTAAATTGACTACCAAAGAAAATTAAGAATGAAAATTGTTTTACTCCATGACTCAATGATACAATAAATGCAATATTTTATCTTTATTTGTTCTGTAAAAATGCCAAACTCACAGATTCCATCCCTGTAAATGTGAGAAACTTAAAATCTCCTACTTCTCATTGATCATATGATAAATGTCTTACATGATATTTAAATTTTTCCATCCATGGAACTATGCAATTTTCTGTTGATGCTGTTCATCACAGAAGTCCTCCAAAAAAAAGTCCTTTCAATATTTATTCATGCTGTGTCACTGAAAATCTATTAATATCCAAAGGATATAAAAATTTAAATGAAAATTGAAGTCTTCAGAATTTAGGTTGCAGGCTTGATTAAGAAAGGTTCCAAGGTTTTAGTTCGCCATCTGGAAATCGATTCGATTTTGACTGGGTACAGTTCCAATGATATGCTGACACGTGATTGATACTGATTAAAACATTATTGAAAATAAAAAAAATTAAATATTGATTCGATCATTGGTTAATGGCAGAAACCAATACTAATCAACTGATACAATACCGACTACTAAAACCACGGGTCCAACTCAAACATGTTTTTGCCAATCTTTACCCACCCCGAAGAAGTTAGCCTCTTAACTCTAATGGCATACAACATGCAATAAACTGGATGCAACTCCATTAAAGATTCAAGAGATCGAATCAGAAATCATAGATAATGCCCACATAAGTGCTAATTAATTATACTAGTGACTAGTAATTATGATCATAGTTGTTGGTCCAGAGTCAGAGTTGTGTATGCAACTTTTTAGTTGCGGAGAATCGTAGCCCAACCCAAAGAACAGACGCGTTAGCCCTTGCAAAACGCAACCCTACCATAAAGTGAATCAACCCAAAGCTGGTTCAACTGGGATCCGAACTTTCTAAGTACTTTTTAGGAAATTGTTTATTCAAAATAAAACAAAGAATAATTTTGACCACTGTTCGTTGGAAAAGATTATGATGGGGCCTCCTTGCCATCTTGAAAGGTTGAAGATTATTATCAAAACAAAATATATGAGATTGAATAAGGGTGTTAAACGATACGATTTTGGTTTAATGGTGTGATTCAGTTTCTATTCTGTGTGTAATGAATAAATCAATATCAAACCATTTAATAAACAGTTTCAAAATTCTTATTAAAATCGATTTTTAGTCGGTTTCAGTTTTTAAACTGTTTCATTATCAAAAGAGAGGATGAGAGTTAAGAACAAATGAAAAGAAAAACCAATGAAAAAAATTAATATCCCTATTTTTAATCATATATAAAAATAAACTTACTGTTTTATAATTCCAATTTAAACGATTGGATTCAATTTCGATATAGTTCAGTTTCACTTTTCGACGCATTTAAGTTCAATGGTGTTTGCAGACAGCTACCGATTCCCATTGTTAACATTTACGACACTGTGTCATAAGACACTTGTACCACTATATACGACTGTAAATCACTCATCATTAAAAGGTATTTACGACGGTAAAAATTATTTATGACGTAAAAAGTTAACATTGTTGTAGTGCTTAAATCCGTTTATCGTGTCTTTACCAATCTTCAAGAGAAAGAAGCAACTCAGCAGGTCTCATCTTCTCGGATTAGTGATTGGAAGCTTACTCTTTGTGAAGTTTGGAAATATATTTGGCTTTGTAAATCCATGCCAAAAATCAAACCTTTCTTATAAAGAGCTTGTGCTCAAGGTTTAGTTATGGGGGAGGCTTTTATCAAAGGACAATTCCTCTTGATCCGAGCTGTCAAAGATGTAGAGATATTTTGGAATCTATTGATGATATTCTCCTTCATTGTCCTTTAGCGTGCAACTTGGTTTCATTCTTCTCTCTCTTACATTCCAATAAAAAAATTTCAGTTTCTCAATGGCGTCAAAGTTGGTCATCTTAGTTTAGGAATCCAAAAAGTCGGTTCAAGATGCTTTAGGTTTAACATCCTTCATTTGTAGGGATTATGGAAAGCTAGAAATGACTTTATCTTCAATAATCATTGTTGGACTCCTGTTGATGTGGCGCTTTGGGATGAAAGAGCCGACTCGGATTTTTCTAAAGATCAATACTGATGCAACCACTATAACAATATGAATTTTTTGCTACGAAAATTTTTTGTTGTGTAAAATAATTTTCCGTTGGCAAAACTAAATACCTACAGTAAAATTTCCATTGTCGTTCCGTTGTCATAAATTCCGTAGCGAATTTTCCCTACGGAAAACTGAGTGCTATGGGTGTATATATTTTCCACAACAGAAAAGGCATTCCGTTGTCTATAATTTAGATTTTAGACAACGGAAAAAGTCTCGTTGTCTATAATATACATTCCACAACAGAAAAGGCATTCTGTTGTCTATAATTTAGATTTTAGACAACGGAAAAAGTCCCGTTGTCTATAATATACATTCCACAACAGAAAAGACATTCCGTTGTCTATAATGTAGATTTTAGACAACGAAAAAAATCCCGTTGTCTATAATATATACATTCCACAACAACCGATACATCGTCGTTTATAATAACCATTTTACACAACATAAAAACAGTCCGTTGGAAAAAATCCTTTTTTTTTTTAAATTACATTTCTCTACCACCCTATCCTACCCTATTAATCAATAAAAATTGCATATAAAGAAGAAAACTCAGTCAACAAAGTGAAATACATATATACAATCAAACAAAGTTATACATATATAGAATCAAAATTCAAAAACATAAACTCAATCTTCCTATCTATCTCCTTTTCATCATAAACTTTGTTTATCTCTTTAGATGCCTGAAAATTAAAAGTACAGTTGTTAATAAAAGAATGAATGCATGAGAATAAATTTATAAAAACGAATGCATGAGTTTAAATGGTAGTACCAACTAAGAATGCAGATTGGGTATTTCTACTTGAACCATGAATAAGCCAAAAAAATGGAGTTTCATCTTCCTAACTTCATCAGAACACAATATATATAAGAACTCTCAGGACAGAATGAGTTAATCATGAGAGCCCAAAAAAGAACCTATGGGATAACAGGCTCTAAAAGCCCAAAAAATAACCTATGGGACCATTCTAGCTAATAGCCAGTGATATAACATGGAACTGTTGGGTACTTAGAAGAACTTCAGAATTAGAGGAATATTTCCACTCAAAATATCCTCAAATAATTGACGTGGACATAAGTACCTGCATTCTTAGTCATCTTGGCTAAGTCAGAAAATCCAGAAACACATTTAAATATAACAAGCTCACAATATGCTATTGGTGGAAAGACACATCATCAAGACTACCATTCGGTCATTGTAGTAAAGGAAGCACCGCTGCAGGTTTCTGTGTCTTACATACCAAAGGAAAACCAAACAATTACCTTATATATTCGCCAAGCTAACAAGAAAAAGAATGTCCAACATCTTTGTTTACAGACAACAAAAGAAACTAAAAGGTTTTTTTATTGTATATTCAAACTGCCAACCTCCTAATGGTGACCATCAGGAAATTGACCATATGGTCTAATGATGTCAGAAAAAAATTGTTTTCTCCCACCTCTTACTTTATGGGTTTCCTGTGCAGAAACAACCCATGTTAGATGTTCACATACGACCACCAAGCCAGTTTGCCTTGGGGGTGATATCAAGCTTGAAGAAGCTCAATCTTTTCTCAAGACCATACATGAGATGGAAAAAAAGTACGGATTTAAATGGTACATAGGGGGAAATTTGATCTAATAAAAATTTACCTGTGGCCTTTGCTGAAGCTTGAAGATGGAGTACAAAAACTCTAACAATTGATTCCTGGATAAGGGGTTAAAGCCAATGAATTAAAAAAGGTTATGCAGCAATTTGGAACAGCATATCATCCCAAACTCAAGTCAATAGAGATGCTGCAAAAATGAAATGAAAAATACCACTGGGATACCTATCATGATGTTGAGATTGCATCACTATCATACAACTATTAACAAGGTAAATAGCAAATAAAATGACTTAAGCCATAATAAATAAAAGCCCATACTAACAAAAAAATAGCAGCATTATTACCACTTCAATTTTTCCAGACAATACATTACACCTTTTACCCTGCCACAAGACAGATGAAGTGTTTGGAGTAAGAAAATGGTGTAAATACCAGAGCACAGAAGTTGAGATCCAATTAAGAAGGATACTTTATTGTCGTGATTTACAGAAAATCAAAATTCCAATAAACTTGAAATGTGCAAAACAACTACAACAGATCTAATTCCTTATCAACATAAAATGAATTATGATATCAACCATGAGAATTATGACATCAACAGCAGATTAAATGATGAGTTTAATCTGGTTATCAACCATGAGAATTATGATATGTTAACCCAATTAGATTTCCTCAACAATAAATTAGATTTCCTCAACAATAACCTTTTGAACACCATCAACTTTGTTTTTGTTGATGAACTTCTCTCAAATACCACTAGGATGCCACCATTACCAGAAGAGTAGAACCCTAGTTTCAGAATTTGAGTAATAAAAACAGAGGAAGAAGGAAAACCCTATCAGTTTCAGCAGCAGAAAGTGGAAGGAACCCATTGTCACACGAAAAAAGGGAAGAAGAAATCAGAAGAGATTGAACCCTAAATTAACATAAACAAAGACCATTTACAAGAAATTAAAACCTATAAGTAAAGACAAGGTGCTCACCTAATGTTGAGTACAAGGTAGTCACTAAGTTTTTGATGGTGGTTGCGTCTCGCACGAAGATTGTGATCGCATCTGTGACTCGTGCAGTTGTGAAGTGACCAACTGCAATATCGCGTCCATCTTTTTCATATATTCTGCTTATAGACGATTAAATTCTTCTTCAGCTCGCATACTTTCTTCCAATTTTTTAATTTTTTCATTTTGCTCCAGGATCTTTACATTTCGCTCCTCGATTTGCTTTGCTTTTGTACCAAATACTTGCTTCGAAGAAACTCCACTCCCATAAAGCCGAACTCTCCCATGAGAGTCTGAACCGAGTACTTCTTTAAACATTGATTCATGCACAGTCTTATCGGCTTGCTCTTCTACAACCTTCTCACCAATTTTTTCTTTAAGTGTAATCTGCAAATAGAATGTAAAACAAATAATTAACAATTTTGCTGATATAAAAATTTAATGACAAAATCATTAAAAAGTAGGTTACTTTCTTCAAGAGAGTAGTTTAAATACCAAAATCTGAGCTGCCTCATCATTCAAGCATTGTCCTGTCTTTTTTGAAACATAGGTAGCTTCAAACATTTCAATTCGAGAAGGAGGTAATCCATTTGGATCTTTACTTTCCTATTTATGGAAAAAACAAATAACTCATCTACCAATGTGTACCACAGAATTTCGAAATAGATTACATTGAAAAGAGAGAAGAAAACGAAAGAATTTCAAAATAAATTGATTCTCAGTTACCATTTTTGCCCTAATTACAGCAAGAGAGGTGTTCCCAGTCATATGTCTTATTTTCTGGTTAGCTTTATGTATTTTATTTCTTGCACTGATAGCCAACATAGAAATAAGCAGAAATTAGTTTGTATAAAATTAAAACTGTTAAGACAAAACAAATACCATATACTACTCATGCCTTAAAATCTTCATTATCCCAAATAGCAAAGAGCGTTTCCCAATCTTCCTTTGGTAGTTGTTCTAAATCAATGTTTGCCATTCTCTCTTCTGCAAAATCATACATGTCGTAGTGATTTTTTTTTCAATGTATGCTTGTATTCCCTCCATCTTTCATTAAGCCTTGATAAGACAACTCCCTTGCTTTTTTCTTCAATGCCAAATTTTCTCTGCAAAATATATATATATGTATGTATATATATATGACAGAGAAGGGGCAAGTATGAAGCCAACCATGCATACCAAAATGGACATTTCTATAACTCAATCCAACCATCATCTTTGGATTGTTTTGGCAACCTCCTCCAATCCTTGTATTTTATGGGAAATTTGTGGTTGTTTCTAGCTTGTACACCAATCCATGTAGCAACTTTTGTTGATGAGTACCGCTCACATGATTGGTTGTACTCATTTATAGTCACTGGTATTTTCCCTGAAGCACTCAATCTTGCAATGGATGGAGCCAATGTTGGCCCTCTTTGCCCTCTCTTCCTTTTTCCTGAAATTTATACAATAAAGTGTAAAAACTGAGGATATTAAATAGAAACAAAAAGGCATTAATAGCCTTCGTACTACTTGCAATGGTAACAGTACATTAATTAACGTACCTCCTATAGATGTGCTGCCAGTATTGGCATCATTCTCCTCCTGATCACTCATTCTTTTCAATTAAATTGCTGTGTACCTAGTGCAGAAACATTAGTTTAGATCCCTGACTGACAAAGCAAAATAGCAATATAAATGAACAAAATGATGCATTGTATATAAGTGAGTTCTGTCCTAGGCAGATGTTAATAAAATAGGTCACTTACTTTGTTTTAATGATCAATCAATCCGATGAACTGTCAGCTAAACTTTCCAATTCGTTAGTGAACTCAGTAGGTGTATCTATAGTAATACCATCCACATCAGACCTGAACCAACTGATATTAGCTTCATTGCTATCAGCCTCGGTATTTTCTAAATCCTGTCTGTACTCTAATGTACTCTGGGTATATGCCTGACTTGAATCACCCTGATCATCCCCTCCCATGTCAAAAATATCCCTACTCTTAGTCCTAATGGCAACTTGCCATTCAGGCCTATGGGGATCTGTAATGTAAAACACTTGATCTGCTTGTGAGGGAAATACAAATGGCTCACCTTCTTGGTCTCGATCACTGTACATTAAATGGTTAAAATTGACCACTGTAAAACCAAACTCATCTCTCTCCACTCCCCTATTGATATCAACCCAATCACACTGTAATAACATTACTTTGATAGACTCTCTGTATTCCAATTCAATAACTTTCTTCAATACACCATAATACATAACTTTTCCCTTGACTGGATGTTTATCTTTTGAACTTGCATAACAAGTTGTTAATGCCTCTACCAGTACCCCACTGTTCTGAGTTTTTCTATTGATCTCATGTGCCTTACTATTAAACCTAAGGCCATTAATGATGTATTCCTTATAACTCCTCGCATCCAAGTTTGGTCTACGAGCAAGCCATTTGATATGATCAGGCACTTCCACATTGTCCATGCGTAGTTTCATAATATGATGATACAAATTTAGAAAAATAAATTTTGAAAAAATAAAATGTCAAAATCACATAGATAATAAATGTTTTACTTACATAATCAGTGAACCATTTTGGAAACTCCTTAGCATGTTTTGCATCTACATCATGTGGACGACCCTGCCGTCCTAATTTGCAGTTAATTTCTTGCTTGTGCCTCCTAAATAGTATGTATAAATTGTAAATTGAGATCAATAATTAATATATATATATATATATATATATATATATATATATATCACATACTAAAAGTTATATGCACTACTTACTCTCGATATTTGTTTACTCCATCAAAGTTGTCCAACACGTATCGATGTGCTTGCTCTCTTTCATTGCAACTAAGTCGTACCATCTCACAACTCCCTACAGGCCTACCCACCCTAGGGATATTGACTTAGGATCTTCCATCTCAGTTGACCCACAATTTCTAATCGGTCTACTTGACCTCGTTTCCACACCTTCAAAGTATCTGGAGCAAAAGGTCAACGCCTCATCTGCAATGTACCTTTCTGCTATTGATCCTTCTGGTCGACTATAGTTGCGCACATAGTCCTTAAGTCGTTTAAGGAACCTGAATCACAGTAGTGAAATATTCATTTAACATATGTTGGAAATGAAAAAAAGAAACTCACCTTTATTATGTAAAGGATATAATAAATGTTTCACCCTAACCTTTCTATTGGATACATCCATCGGTATTGAACTGGACCACCCAAGGTAGCTTCGTGCGCTAGATGAATATTCAGATGCACCATAACATCAAAGAATGAAGGTGGGAAGATCATTTCCAACTTGCATAGTGTTAAGGCAATAGATTCACCAAGCTTCTTATAATCTATCACTGTTGCAACTTTACTACACAGATCCCGATAAAATGCACATAATTTAATCAACACAAGGGCCATATTTTTTGGCAAAACAGTACTCAATACAACTGGAAGAAGTTGTTGCATCAAAATATGGCAATCATGGCTTTTCAATCCCGTTATTTCTCGTTTCTCTATTAGCTTTGATATGTCACTGCATAGCTCATCCGGAACCTTCACACCCCGTAAAACTGTACAAAACATTTATTTCTCAGGGTTAGTCAGTGTATAACATGTTGGTGGTATGTACAACTTTTTCTTCCCTTCAAAAAACTTTGGTTGCAGATCAGATCGAAGATCCATCTCTCTTAGATCTAAACGTGAATTGACATTATCTTTAGTCTTTGCCTTAATACCCAACAATGTCCCAAGTATATTGTCACATACATTCTTCTCAATATGCATTACATCTAAATTGTGACGGAGTAAATTAGATCTCCAATATGGTAACTCAAAGAATATACTCTTCTTCTTCCAGTTACTTGGTTGCTCTTGATGTTTTTTCCTTTTTTTGGGTTTCAAGCCACTAGTTCCATCATTTTCTTTCCCAAAGTCTGGAAAGTGTACACCAAGCAACTGTTCCAATATGTCAAATCCCGATATTGGCTTAGGGTGTAGTCTATGTTCCTCATTGCCATCAAAATTCCTTTTATCCCGGCGATATTTGTGATCTTTAGGTAAGAATCGATGATGGCCCAAATAACAATGGTAAATCACCCTATGAATTGTTATTTCATAAACCCCTACCTTATGAACATTTCCATTCTTTTGGTTCCCTGTGTTATGCCCAAAATCATTTTCCTCATGGGCATAAATTCTCTCCTCAGTCTATAGCTAGTGTTTTTGTAGGATACCCAATTAATCTAAAAGGCTATAGGGTATATGATCTGTCCACTCATAATATTTTTACAAGTCAGTGATGTTCAATTTTTTTTAACATATTTTTCTATTTCAGTCTGGTTCTTGTATTTCAGCACCTCCTTTGGACTCAGTTTCACTACCTACTATACTTCCACATCCAATTATTGAACCTGAAATGGTTACTACTATTCCTAATGAACCTCATATAACTAACCCTAGATATGCACCTGCTGCTGAACCTGAACCTACTATACATGAACCTATTGCAAATGAACCTCATGTACATGACCCTATTGTTGAACATGTCACAGTTGTACCTGAATCTGTTGTTCCAAATGTTGTTGAACCCTCTGTGCATACCAATAACCACCCTACTGACACTACTACACTAGTTGTTCCACGTCGATCCTCTCAGATTCATAGGCCCAACACTCAACTAGGGGACTTGGTATGTAGTTTAGTCATTTATCAATCCACTTCAGCAACATCTTCAAATACCACTGGTACTTTATATCCTATTACACCTCATGTTTCATTTTATTCAAATACTTCTTATAAGTCTTTTTTTTTTTTTATTATCAAATCTATGTGTTGAAATTAAACCGCGTACCCATTCTCAAGCCAGTAAATATCCTCAATGGCAAAAGGCAATGTCTGAAAAAATGAATTCCTTAATTGATAAAAATACATGAACTATTATGCATTTACCTCCCGCAAAACGAGTTATTGGATAAAAATGGTGTTAGGGGAAAATAATAGTAGATATGAAATTTGGCCATTGGAAGAGAACTTAGGATGATCCTCGGGAGAGGGACACGTGGCGTGCATCCAAGGGATTAGGAATGAGAAGAAAGAAATGACGAAAAATGTCAAAAAGAACTCATGTTCAACCCCCTATGCTGACTCAGATAAGATGTGACGGATTGATGTGGGTAGTTGGGCCATTTATGGTTTGTCATTAATGCTCATAAATGCTGACAACAACCATAAATGCAAGGCATGCTGACTTGACCAGCCAAGTCACCCTAGCATGGACCAAATCAGCATGAAAGTCAGATCCATACTTGATAAAAGTGCCAGGACAGAAACAGTTATGAGAAGGAAAGGGAGATATAATTCAAAAAAGGGGTCGAAGAGGATCAAGGGGGGTCGTAAGAGGTTGATAGGACGTCCTAGCGCTGTCCTGGGGGGACGTAGCCGCACGAACCTACTATTCTCTAGGTAGCTGATGATTGAAATAGTGATAGGTATGGAGGAACTTGCGGAGGAAGTCTCCTATTAAACCTATATATGTAACAAGAGGACATGAATGAAAAGGACCGAGATTTTCTTTAATCACTAAGAAAACTTCTCATCTTTGAGTTTGATATACCTGTTGTCTTCTATTCTTTTCTTTTAGTTCCTTTCTCAACGGAAGGGAAGATTGTTACAGTTGGCAGTATCTCAGGGAACCCTTATTTCTGAAGGAACTCCAGTGTTTCACTGAGAATTCCATATTGTATGTCTTGAGAAATCTAGTCTAACGGATTTCATTGACAACAAATGGATTCTCAAAATTAAATGACGTGCTAAGGACCAAATTAAGTGATACAAAGCTCGTCTATTGGCCAAAGGTTTCACCCAACTAGAGGGATTGGATTTTCATGAAACCTTTGCTCCTGTGGCTAAGTTAGTAACCGTGCGTTGCCTAGTTTCTCTTGCTTCCTATAATTGATGGGCTTTATATCAACTTGATATAAAAAATGGCGTTTTACATGGCGATCTTGATGTAGTGGTGTACATGGTGGCACCACCCGAGTATACTGTAGAGGGTGTTCCTTTAAAATCAGATATGGTTTTTCGGCTTTGCAAATCCTTGTACGGCCTTAAACAGGCACCCCGACAGTTGAATAAGAAGTTTGCGGATGACTTGGTGCCATTGGGCTTTTCTTAGTCTTTATCTGATGCCTCACCTTTCGCATTTCATAGTGGGCCTACTCTTACTGCGGTTTTGGTCTATGTTGATGAAATAATCATCACCAGTAATGACGAAGTCCAAATTGCTACTACAAAGGTCCATTTAAAGAAACAGATTCATATGAAAGACTTGGGCCCTCTTACTTACTTTCTGGGAATTGAAGTGGTTACAACATCCAATGGACTTCTTCTCACTCAATAGAAATATACGTTGGATATTTTGAATGATTCTGGGCTACTTGCTAGTAAACCCAGTTCCTTTCCAATGGACCAAAACCTTAAGCTTGATAATGAGTCCCGTTCATTATTAACAGATCTAACCGTATATCGATGACTGGTGGGTCCCTTAATTTATCTAACTGTAACCAGGCCAAATCTTTGTTTTTTAGTACACATTTTAAGCCAATTCATGCATGCTCCACGAGAGCCTTATCTTCAGCCAGCCTTTCGAGGTCTCCGATATGTTAAAGGCTCTTTATCTCTTGGGCTTCATATGGCCCATAATACTTCTCTAGTGATTACATGCTATTGTGACTCAGATTGGGCTAGCTACCCATTCACCAGAAGATCCACATCGGGTTATATTGTATTCTTTAGGTCTGGTCCAATCTCTTGGAAGACCAAGAAACAATAAACAGTCTCTCACTCTTCGACTGAAGCAGAGTATAGAGCTCTTGCTACACTCTCATGTGAGCTCACATGGCTAAAAGCTTTATTCAATGATTTGGGCCTTATACATTCATTTCCTATCTTTGTTTATTGTGATAATCAATTAGCTCTCCATCTTTCGGCTAACCCATTGTTGCACCAAGCATAACGTGGTGGATTGTCATTTCATTAGAGAGAAGATTCAATGGAAAATCATACAACCCTATCACATTCGGCCCAAATTTCAATGTGCCAAATTACTAACAAAAGCTTTGTGCCAAGGTCCACTCTCCTTTATCGTAGGCAAGCTTGAACTACTCTGTGCACCTTAGTCAGCTTGAGGGGGCATGATAAATATCTTATTTTATGTATTTAGTGATTTTACCATTTTAGCATTAGTTTACTTAGCTTACTTGTTGAGTACTATTAAGTATAGATGTACTCTTTTACATTTGATAATACAATACAATCTTCAAATCCCGATCTTGGTTCTATACATTTGACACTTTTTCCCCTTAAAACCAAAACAATACAGAATTACCGATCCATACTTATTTACACCCTTAAAATTGAGGAAATAATATAGTAATGTCACAGAAATATGGACCATGCTCTATGGATAGGCTGACAGTAAATAAACTGAATAAATATATTTTCTTTACAAAAATGTTCCTCACAACACGTCATGATTTGGAAGTTTTGTTTCAACTCCTCTAAACAGATACGATGCGAGGAAGAGTGGGCCTAAACTTCAACATCTAAAATTAATTTTTTTTTAATCGAAAGATATTTCATCATTGTTCATATTTAATGGATTCCACATTCCAAGATGAATCCCATACTATATATAGGGCTTATGTCCCTCATCAACTAGACCACTCTAGACTGGTAGAGCGTTTTCTAAAGATGAAGCCCAAGGAGTATAGTGGTAAGCCAGCTGATCCTTTGGGGCCAGCACATTGGATCGATGAGATGGAGAGAAACTTCACGATGATGACAGTGAATAAAGAAGGGAAAGTATTGTTTGTAATATTCATGCTGAAAGGCGATGCACACCACTGGTGGAAGTCCACACGGACATATCTGATGACAAAGCACACCTAATTGACTTGGGATATATATAAGGAGGCATTCTTTGAGAAGTATTTTTCTAGGAGTTTCAGAGATTCCATGGAAAAGGAGTTCCTGAGTTTATATCAGGGACAGATGACTGTCGATGCTTATCAACAGCGTTATGAGGAGCTGTTTTTCTTTGCATCAGTCAGTATGCAAGTGGAAGATACAAAGACCCGAAGGTTCGTCATGGGACTTAGGGGAAGCATACGTGAACATGTTCTGAGACTTGAGAAGAAAATCTACAATGAAACTGTACAAATTGCTCGAGTGATAGAGTCGAGCCAAAAAGAGAGCTACTTTGCTCAAAATAGGGGAATCAAAAGGCCAAATGGAAATTCTTACAACGGAGGGAACACTAAGGTATTCAAACCCTTCCGTACTCAAGGCTTCAATGCTGCAGCCAAGACCACTTCAGCAGTCCCACCGTAACCAAAGTAAAATGGTGAATGAATAAGATATTTTAACTGCAATCAAGTAGGGCATGTCGTAAGAGAGTGTACTAAGCCCAAGAAGCAACTACAACAAGGCAGAGTTTACGCGGTTACATTTGAGGATGTTGCCGCATCATCTGATGTGGTCACAGGTACGACCTAAATCTTATCATTTTGTGTTACATTGTGTGAGCATGAAGACTAAATTAAAACAAATCACAGGTATCGTACCTATTAATGGCATTTCCGCCAGAGTACTCTTTGATTCTGGAGCTACTCATTCTTTTATATCTGTATCATTTGGAAAGAAGCTAAATCTACCCCTCAAATCCTTAGACTACAAACTGCTTGTACGATCGCCTATGGGATTAAAAGTGGAACTAGAAAAAGGTTATGGATCATGTCCAGTTCTTATTGACGAAAAGACTTTGGATGCAACCCTGATTCAACTTGAGATGGCATACTTTGACGTCATCTTGGGAATAGACTGGTTAGCTCGGCATTCTACAAACCTATTATGTGCCGAAAAGAAACTGATATTTAAAGACAAAGAAGGAGCAGAGTTCAATTTTGCTGGAACCAAACTTCCCCGTAAACGAAAGCTCATACTCTCTGCATTAAAGGCTAGGAAGTGCCTTGAGAAAGGAGCAGTTGGGTATCTGTATTTGTGATCGATCTTACCAAAGAAGCACCACGAATGGAGGATATTGATGTCGTGCATGACTATCTAGATGTATTTCCTGAAGAACTACCAGGACTACCACCCGATCGAGCTACAGAGTTTGTTATAGATCTGATATCCGGAGCCGCACCAGTATCTAAAGCACCTTATCGAATGGCTTCTATTGAACTGAAAGAATTAAAAGTACAACTACAAGAACTGCTGGACAAGGGCTACATCCGACCTAGTATATCACCATGGGGAGCGCCAGTATTATTCGTAAAGAAGAAGGACGGTAGCGTTCAACTGTGTATAGACTATCGAGAACTGAATAAACTGACAATCAAGAATCGATACCCATTGCCTCGGATCGATGACCTGTTCGATCAGTTGTAAGGTGCCAAAGTGTTCTCCAAGATCGATCTTCGGTCAGGCTACCATCAGTTGAAGATTAAAGACGATGATATTCCCAAGACAACATTCAGGACCAGATATGAACATTACGAATTTTTGATCATGTCTTTTGGATTGACAAACACGCCAGCAACCTTTATGGAACTTATGAATCGGGTATTCCATGATATGTTGGATACGTCAGTTATTATATTCATTGATGATATATTGGTCTACTCCAAGGACAAAAAAACTCATATTAAGAATCTAAACGCCGTTCTGCAGTGATTACGGAAGGAGAAGCTCTACGCCAAATTTATAAAGTGTGAGTTTTGGCTAAAGGAAGTCGCTTTTCTAGGCCATGTTGTATCCACTGAAGGAATTAAAGTGGATCCTAGCAAGATCAAAGCTATTGTGAAGTGGGAAGCACCGAAGAGCGTTGTAGAAATTAGAAGTTTCTTAGGTCTAGCTGGGTATTATCGACGATTTGTGGAAGACTATTCCCGAATTGCCGTACCTGTCACCAGTTTGACTAAGAAGGGCGAAAAGTTTGTTTGGACTGATAAATGCGAGAAGAGTTTCCAAACATTGAAGGCTAGATTGATATCTGCTCCAATCTTGACCATTCTGATTCCAGGACAGTCATTTATTTTGTACACTGATGCGTCAGGATTAGGATTAGGATGTGTACTTATGCAAGGAAAACAAGTAATTGCTTATGCCTCAAGACAATTGAAGACACATGAGAAGAACTATCCCACTCATGATTTGGAATTAACGCCAGTAGTACATGCTGTCAAAATATGGAGACATTACTTGTACGGAGAGAAATTTCAGATTAAATCAGATCATAAGAGTCTTACTTACCTCTTTAATCAGAAGGAGTTGAATATGAGACAAAGAAGATGGTTGGAACTATTGAAAGACTATGATTGTGATATCCAATATCATCCAGGAAAAGCTAATGTGGTTGCTGACGCACTGAGTAGAAAGACAATGATAAAATCTCAAGGGGAGGTTAGCACCACTGCTGCACTATGTACTATCGAAAAAGTATTCAATTACGATAATGAACAGTTTGTGATAGATGCACCGGGTGAATCAACCAACCAAGGGTTTATCCATCGGTTTGCAAATATGTTTGCCACATTGAAGATTATACCTGATATACTTGATGAGGTGAAAACAACTATTACATCAGACCCTTATCTAAGAACAGTACAAGAAGACATCGAAAAAGGTAGGACTATTCCTGAGTTCACCTTAGATGATGAAAAGGCACTGAAGTACAAAGGAAGAATATGTGTACCTGAAACAGAAAGTTTGGACATTAGACACCGACTAATGAAGGAAGCCCATACTACCGCCTATTCGATACACCCTGGAAGTACAAAAATGTATCATGACCTAAAGAAATTATATTGGTGGAGAGGAATGAAAGCAGATATAGCCAAGTTCATGTCTCAATGCCTAAATTGTCAGAAGGTGAAAGCTGAAAGACAAAGACCAACAGGACTGTTACAGTCGTTACCAGAACCAGCATGGAAATGGGACTGCATCACTATGGACTTCGTCACAAGGTTACCATTGACTCCCCGAGTAGTTGACGCAGTTTGGGTGATTGTAGACCGACTGACTAAAACGGTTCGATTTATAGCTATACAACCTTAGTATACACTGGAGAGGTTAGCTAAGTTGTATGTGGATAACATTGTCAGATTATACGGTGTACCTGAAAGCATTGTGTCCGACAGAGATCCACGATTTACTTCAAAGTTTTGGAAAGGATTGCAGAAGGCTATGGGTACAACATTGAAGTTCAGTACTGCATTCCATCCTCAGACAGACGGACAATCGGAGCGCACCATTCAAATTCTAGAAGACATGCTCCGAGCTTGTGTAATTGATTTTAAAGGATCATGGGATGAAAAGTTACCACTGATTGAGTTCGCATATAACAATAGCTATCAGGCTTCTATACATATGGCACCCTATGAAGCACTGTAAGGTAGGAAGTGTCGAACTCCTTTGTTTTGGAATGAAGTTGGAGAACGTAGTATTGTTGGACCAAAATTTGTTGAAGAGACTTGTCGAGTAGTCAACATTATCAAGAAAAGAATAAGAACGGCTCAGAATCGTCAAAAGCAATATGCAGATATTAGACGCCGAGACCTTGAATTCGCCGTAGGTGATAAGGTATTCCTCAAAGTGTCACCTATGCGAGGTTTGAAACTGTTCGGACAGAAAGGAAAACTAAGTCCGAGATATGTCGGACCATATGAGATTATAGCTAAACGTGAAAAAGTGGCTTACCAGTTAGCACTACCACCATCTATGTCAAGTGTACATGACGTTTCATATCTCCTTATTGAAGAAGTATGTCAGAGATCCAACGCATGTTTTGATAGTAGATCTATCTGATTTGACATTTGAAGTAGCACCAACTGAAATCACCAGCCGAAAGGTGCAACGACTACACAACCGTGACATTTATTATGTTAAGGTCACCGGGAGAAGCAGAGATATAGAAGAAATCACATGGGAAGAAGAGAATGATATGCGAAAGCAATACCCTCATCTATTCGACTCGGAAGGTATGTACAATTTCGAGGATGAAATTTTTATAAGCAGGGGGAGTTGTAAGACCCGTATCAAACTAATCGGTCTTACCACCTTGTACCAGGTCTACCTATCATGGTCGAGGCAAATGGACCAAGTACGTGAAGGAAATAGCCAGACCAGGTATCAAACTGACCCAAAAACAGTAAAATAGGGGGCAGGGTCGCAAACCCATATAGGCAGGGTCGGACCCCCCTCATTAGGGAGTCAGACCCCTGAAAATTTGACCGAGGGTCAGACATTTTAGATCCGAGGGTCGACGGGATCTCCGACCCCCTCATCGACCCCCTCTTTGCCGACAGAAACCGTAAATAGGAAACTTTCCAAATTTCAAGGGGATTCTTTCCTAATCTCAGTGGGACTTATTTTGGAAGGTTTTCCTCTATAAATAGAACATCCCTTAGCCTCTTTCACTCCTTTTGAAACCCTAATTGAAAGTGAGAGAAAGAGAAGAGAAGGAGAAGAGAAGGAAAGTTGGAAAAGAAGACTAAAGAGAAGAATTCAGAGAAACCTCTGAATCTCAGCAAACCTAAGGTATGGGTATGCTTTCATTAATGATTTAAGACCTTAGAATAATTCATGAAGAGGGTATGGACTAGGAGAAACCCAAATCATCCATCCATAGGAGGATTTCAATGAAATCCATAGAGGAAATCATGGTAGGCAAAGTAATGAAGAAACTTAGAGTTTTAAGTCATAGAACAAGTATAGAATGGATTGTGGAAGTAAGCCATAGGACCCAAACATGAAAGAATGGACTATAGGATGAAAGTCTCGACTCAAACCACGGGGGGTCGCACGTGGGGTCGATTGGGAATCGACCCTATCAGACCACTGGATCGACCCCCAGCTTTCGAGAAGTCCAGGGATGCGGTGGTCGCACCCAGGGTCGATGGAACATCTGACCCTGGCATCGACCCTACCCCTGGGGGTCGTAGAAAACTGCTACCCTACCTACGACCCATCCTGCGACTCTCGCTTAACAGCAAGCCTAAAATTTTTGGAATGAATTCTAATTAAAATCTATCGACTTGTTAGGTTTTCCTATTGATATAAAAGTGATTCTTAAAGCTTGAAAGAGGATTTACACTCAAGCAAAGGTGAGGGAACAAGACCTAAACTAATTGGCTAATAATAAATTATTTTATTTCTTGAGTCCAATGCCATGACTGATTTTATGCGTGTATGCTTGTAATGTGCATTCAACATGTCATCCAATATTTCTATTATTACTGTTCATGCATATTTAATTTCATTGTTTATAACATGATGATGATGATGATGATGATAGGAATAGGCATTTGAATGTTTGTGTTTGGTTAGTGTACTTGATGCGGATAGGGGATGGTAACCGGTACTTCAATGTCGTTTTCATTGGGTATATTGTGTCATAGCTCTATACAAGTCTTGTCCACTGACATCGTCGTATCACCATTACCTTAGCAGAACTATTACATCGTAGGATATCAGGGGAGGTGGTCTCGGACCGTATAGTCTTCGACTCTACCAGGGGGCCTTAGCTCTATCTCTATGGATGTATTGAGGGATGCTAGGGTGAGGCCTTGGATACACTAATTGACATTAGGATTGGTTAGTTGCGAGCCCATTTTGCAAGCCATCGCCAGCAGGGGCTTACGTGTTGGTATGAGGCAACCGGTACTGCCATGCCGTTTTCATGGGGGTATATTGTGTCATAGTGGGTGTATGTGGGGTCGACAGTGCCGTTTTCATTGGGCGGTTTCACACACTCGTGTATAGAGATGAGGCGGCCACTGAATCTTTCTATAGCACATTGCAAACTTATATACCAGACCACAGATATGAATTGAATGCATGCATATGTTTGTTGCATTGTTTTGTTTGCTCACTGAGCCGTGATGTGTGCTCACCCTTTCGACGTCAAATATTTTTAGTTGATGATGCAGGTACCACTGTGGAAGATTATATGAATGCTTCTGTGTACGGACACGTGACTGCGATGGAGGCTGAAGACATAGTGGAGACGCATGACTACTCATGCGAGTGCAACTCATGTATTTTTCGATTAGATTTTTATTTGAACTATTAAGGAAATATAATTGATATTTTATTTACTTATGTCTTGGTTGATACAACATAATTTGATATTTTATTTATGATTATCACAGTTAGATTCCTCAGTTCATTTAATATTAAGACTTCCGCTATTGTGTATTTATTCTGATTATGGTTGCGGATGTGTATGGTTTAATTTAAAAGGACACAATCTATTAGAGATCCTAGTTGAACCGTTGGTTTATTAGCGGTTCATCACACCGTTCTGAATAGTACAGAATTGGGGTGTGACACTTAGCCATCCAAACATTATTCCCAAACGACCAAGGACTGCATTCACCCTACCAACAACTCTATATTCGTCCAAGTAAACTTAGGACCAGTCACAGGTAAACCCAAGATATTTTCCAAATCAATAAATGCTTCAAATTCATCAACAGATGTAGTTGAAAACATACCTGGGCCGATTTCTCATGCGCATAACGACAGCAATTGAAATCCCCCAATAAAGCCCATGGAACATCCTGGACCCCCAAAGGCATCAGATCAGTCCAAAGCTCACGATGCCTAACCTTCCTATTATTTGCATGAACAAAGGTAATTAAGCTTCAAACCCCATCAATAACCACCTTTAATGACACATGTTGATCTGAGCTCAACACAACAACTGGCTTTGGCACACGTTTCCTCCAAACACCCATAAATTTAGATGCTTGCCAGGCTCATTATTATATATCAAATCTACATCATAACCCTTCTGGTCCAATAGAAGAGCAGGAAATTTACCCGGATGCACATAGGCTCAGCCAATCCTGAAATATCAGGACAATGATCATTCAATAAATTCTTCAACAGACGTCTCGATTTCGGGCTCAAGATGCCCCTAATATTCCAGAACAACACTTTAATTTTTTCGCCTTTATGTCGAAGAGTCTCCATACGAGCTTCCACAACACTTGTAGGCCCCGTTTGATAACACTCCAGCTCCTTACTTCTTAACTCCGGAGTTAATCCTGAGTAGAATCGCGATTAATAAACACGGTTTAAGTTTTGACTCCCATGGAGTGAACCACTCCAAAAATGTCTCTGGGAGCTAAAAAACTGGAGCTAAAAAAACTTACTTCTCTTGCTCCGGAGCTATTACCACTACTGACTGCCATCACCACCACCACTGGCACTGTCATCATCACCACCACCCCTCCACCACCCACCACACACAGCCGCCGCTACCACCACCACCATCACTGCCACCGCCACCACCACCACCACCCACCACCTACCACCACCACCGCCACAACCATCACCAACCACCTACCACCTACCACCACTGTTGCCACCAGCCACCACCCACCACCCACCACCCCTGCCTCTACCACCACCATCATCGCCACCACCACCCCCCACCAGCACCGCCGCCTCCACCACCCACCAGCACCGCCACCACTACCACCACCATCCCCCCCCACCGCCACCAACACCACCACCATCAAACAGCATTCTAGAAGCATAGTCTTTTGATTTTGGAACAGCATTATCAAACAGTATTCTACTCCAAAAATCCTGACTCTAAAGAAGAAGTAGAAAACGACTTTTGACCAGCAGTAGCTCCATGGGAACTGGAGTGTTATCAAACGGGGCCGTATCATCCCCGTGTTTCTTTCCTCTACCTACTTGCTTACTAGGAGTTTTTTTACCAGCCATAGGGAAGTCACCCCCTTGCAGGCTCTCGTCGACAGCCATGATATCATCAAATACAATTTCCACTCTCCCTAGCGAAGTGGTAATAGCTGAAACCGCTCCACCTGGACTTGTCTGAATAGGAAGTTCATTCACCATTATTGGTATTTCACCTTCAACGCCATCAACATCATCCCCAGAGTGACCCTCAACCAGAGGATTAACTTCAATTGGGATTGTTAGAGCACCTTGAAAATTCTCTTCATTGTCCTCATTAGGACCATCTTCATCCTCCACGTCTGCCCATCTCCCCAAATTAGAATTTGTAGCACGGCGATGATCCACACGAACACCCTCTTCCATAGGTTTATCCCTCCCTTTCGCCTCATTGGGAACTTTAATAATATTCTGTTCCATCTCAGCTTCTTGATGACTAGGGCCACCATTTGGACATTCTGCCACTTTATGACCAAAACTACCACTCACAGAACATCTAGTTGGAGGGTCCTCCTATTCCACAACCAATTTCAAAAACCTTTGTTGCCCATGAACCAAGCAATCCACCATCAACTTCTTTGGGCGAGGGCCTCCACTTGTCATTTCCACATTCAAATGAGCAAATCTGCCATAAGCTTTATGCTGAGTATTCTTATCAAGATGGACAGGTTTCCCCAAAGCCTTTCCTATCAAAAATAATATATCCTGATCCCAAAATTCGATTCCCAAACCAGGAAAATAGACCCATTGGAAAAATGTTGATGGACGAACCTTATTTATGTCAAAATTTGGTTCCCACCGTTACAGTGTTAAAGGCTGGCCATTTATCCTTGTGACTCCCCTATTCCAAACCGCCAGCATAGATTCCTTGGAATAAACCCGAAATACCAGGTGCCTCTTCCCCAATGTAGTCATTTCAAATTTGTTTGCAAAACCCCATTGTTCAGTTAAGATTCTGGACACTTCACTTAGGAGCAATCCTTTCGTGAATACCCGGCCAATAATTGCTAATTTTTATTTCTCGAGCTGCCGCTCATAGGCCTCCTGTGGTATTACAACCCTAATAATTCCCCCTTCATTCACTGGCTCTGGTAGTGAATTTAAGTCGGGTAATCCTGATAATATAGCTACAAAACTTCTCCCGCCAGTATGTGCACGATGGCCTTGCATCGCAGACTGAGGGCCAGGATTACTCTGGTTCACATTTAGTGTTAGCCCATCCCCCGAAGTAGATAAACTCTTACCTGTCTCACTAGCTAACCATCTGCCATGCTTCCTTGCATGTCTGCGCATCCCAGCAGGTGTAGGCTGGGCGACAGTTGGCATAGTTTTATCTCCTGGTTTATTTCCTACTAGAGATACTCCAGTTTCCATACTCGAAAATCCCAAAAATTTCCCAATATCGAAATGCAATCTTTCCAAAACTGTTTTAGCCACACCATCAATGGCAGAAACAGCCTGGTGATCCATCTCAGTCACCAGTTTTGACACTAGAAGAGGCTTAGAGGAAAAAGTCGTACCAACCCCTGAACTGCATGGTACCTACATGCAATAATGGATCAACGCCTCCAATAAGAGAATGCTCGGTCCCAGCAGTGGCAACCTTCCTCTGGGGATCATCAACACGTCTCCGTATTCCAACAGACACTCTATTACCAGCATTCACCATCGCAATGGCAGCACTGATCCCATCACCTTGATTGCGTAAGACCCTTCCAGTCACCGAAATAGAGCCATCACCATGCATCTCAGATATTGGACCTTGGACTACCCCATCGACCACTTCATCCTGTAACTGACTATTATCAAAATGAACATGACGATCACCATAAGCAGGTCCGGCCTGATTCCTCAAACGACCATTACTTTCCTCCGAAAACACCACACCATCCTGCTCAGAAACCATATTTGTCGACGGAAAAGATGTCGCTGTCGAATGAGTACCCATCGAATGAGATGCAGCTCTCGACTGGAAATTAGCATTCTCTGATATCCCCTGTGTAGGTTGGAGGAATACATTCCGATCCCATAAGATCATTGCATTAGGATTAACACCCAATCTTCCATAACCACGTCCACCGCCAATAACTCCAGCACCAGGAGCCAGCGGCCTAAGACCACCGACCGACATGAGAACCGATGTACAGAACCTTCATCTCCTAAAAACTCAGAGCTCTCATTTCCCAGCTATATTCTTAAATCCCCTCCCTGCTTCATTTTGTGCAAGAATCGCTCTACTTCTTGCCTGTGTGTCACTTAATTTGCATTGTTCGTAGGAAAGGCAATTCAGATATTCAAATATATGTGGAGCAATTATGATGTTATGATGATCATGTAGACAAAAAGCGCAGGAGAGTTTATCTAAGAAAAAAAACATACAGAAGAGTCAGTTTTAGTTCAGTAATTACCTCGAGGAAGAGGACATCAGCTTTGGACGCAAACATGTCACCTCCCACGTGAGAGACGCCTGGGTACTTAGGTGCAGTGTCGACGACATGTAGTGGGTCAAAGTTGATCCCCTGGATATGAGGATGAGTCTTCACAATCTCTGCCACAGCCATCCCAGTCCCTCCTCCCACATCCACCACTACTGATCCTTGTTAACATTTGATGAGGTGTTGCAGCTATTGGTGATAGTGCAGTGGGATTTTGTTGCAAGTTTAGGGTGGTGGGTGGGGAAGAAGACTCTGAGGCTGATTAAGGAGAGGAAGGTTGGGTAGTAGGTAATGGTGGAAATATTGTTTGTTGGTTAGGAATGTTGGGTGTGGTATTTGGGTTGACAATATTGTCACTGGTTATTACCACATACTCGGGGATCGGTTTGTTTGCTATTTTCTTTTTTCCTTTCTTCTTCTTCTTTTTTTTTTTTTTTTTTTTTTTATAAGATTAAAATATGAAAAAACTGGTTCATAAAAAATGACATGGCCAGAGATATAAGTTCTGCCCATTGAGGGATCAAATCACCTATAGCCCTTGTGTTTGGCACTGTAGTCAAGAAAAACACATTTTGTAGATCAGAATTGTAGCTTGTGATGATTGTATGGTCATAACCAAGGGTAGTAAGCGCATTCATAGGTTTGAAGAAGACTGTAATTTAGTTTTTTTTTTTTGAATTAATTGTATATAGGGACAGCTATTTTGTAGTACTTTTGTGGGCAGTCGCTTGATGAGATATACTATTGTGTCAAACGTTAATGGCCAAAATGACATTGGGCTGCAGCTCAAAACAGTTAATCCTATCTCAACTATATGTCTGTGCTTATGCTCAGCTCTTCCATTCTGTTCTGACATATGGGGACATGAATACTAATGAGAAATGCCCTCTGATTTAAAGTACTCATCAAATCCCTGGTATTTCATAGCACCATCAGATTGAAAAGTCTAAATTGTACATTTGAACATATTTTTGACATAAGCATTAAAATGCATAAAAACTTTTAATGCCTAAGAGCAGCTTACAAGTGGAAACAAGAAAATCTAGTAAAGTCATCTAAAAAATGAAATGTAATATATGTGGCCTTCAACTGATATTGTTAGAGATGGTCCCCAAATGTTTGAATGCACTAACTAGAATGGAGAAAAGGTTAAGGTAGGACTAGTGTCAAAAGAGAGTTTGTGTGTCTTTACCAATTGACACGAATCACAAACTGATAGTAAAGATGACACACAAATAGGCAAGGTCGCATGATTAAGGAGTAAATCTAAGCATTTGATAAAAAGATGACTAAGACAGTCATGCCAAAGTAGTTTAGACACTCTTTTGCCAATGTGAACAGCCGGTTCTTTATTGAGTGAAGTTGATGCAAACAACGGAAGCTTATATAAACCTACTTCAATTGTACCTTGTAGAAGAAACTTCCCTGATTATAGATCCTTCACAAAGCAACATTTAGGATGAAACTCCACTACTACATTATTATCATTAGTAAATTTACTAACAGATAACAAATTTTTAGTAATGTTTGGTACGTGCAAAACATTACGAAGTTGAAATGAAGACAAAGTATAGTTGCCTTTTTAATTTTCAAACCTTTATCATTACCCACTCTCACTTGATCAGTGCCAGTGTAAGGTTGACTGGTACTCAATTTTCCAAAGTCTGTTGTGAGATGATGTGTGGCTCCTAAGTCTGGATACTAGTTTGCATCAAAGTAAGCTAATAGAGAGGTCAATAGTGCTTCATTATTTTGTTCGGAAGGTGGAGTTGATCAGTGATACATTTGAAAATTTGGGTTAAACTGGTTGTAATAGGTAGTGGTTGTACATTGAATATGTTATAGATTTGGCAAGGTGCAGATGAGGAGGGCTACTACTGTGGAGGATAGTATCCCCTTCCTTGACTGTTAAAATTTCTACCATGACCTCAGCCCCTGTAATTGGTAGAGGGATGAGATGAGATATTACTAGACTGCTTCAAGACTATGTTGGTTTTAGCAGTGGGGAGGTCCAGATGGCTGAGGCATTGTTCCTTCAGAATTTCTTGATTGAGGAGCAAACCAATAAGATCATCTAAGGAGAGACGGTCAATCCTTGTAGTGACTAAGGTAGCAAAGGAGTCATAATCTGACCCTAAGCCATGTAGAACTGAAAGAAAGACATCAGACTTAGAAACCAGATGAGCAGTGGCTGATAGATTGTCCACCAAACCTTCAACCTTTTAGATGTACTTAGAAATGGTAAAGATTCCTTTCTTTAGTTGAAAGAGTTGACTCTTAAGTTGCATCACACGAGCCTAGGACTGGGACGCATATACTTTCGCCAGCGTTTCCCATGTTGAACGGGAGTAGGTAAGCCCAACAATGTGAGCTAAAGCACCCTCGGTTAAAGAAGAAATAATCCAGCTCAAAAGTAATTGATCTTGTTTTCTCCATAGGAGATAAGCAGGATTCGGTGAGGCTAGTTCAGTGGTGGTAGAGGTAGAACTGGGGAGTGTTTGAGATGGTGGAGGAAAAATACCATCAATAAACCCAATCAAATCATGCACTAATAAAAGAGGCATGAATTGAGATTTCTACAAAAGATAATTCGTTTAATCAAGTTTCACAGGTAATAAGGAGACAATATTAGTTGGGGACAATTGGACTGAAGATGGAGAAGTGGTGGTACCGGAGCTAACAGAGGACGCCATTAAGATCGAGAGACGTTAGTCTTGAAGAATGCTGATGCCATGTAAGAAAATATAAAATGGTGGAATTGGTTTCTCTCACCCTTATCGTCTCAATACAATAGGGTGCTTTATATAAAATTATAATGGTGTAATAACCATTTGAATTTCAAAATATGCATTACAACAATAACTCCTAATGTAGAGAGTGATTCAAGGAGTGAAGACATTGAATCAATGTAATGTTTATCTTCTTTTGAATTTTGAATTCATACGTATCTCAGATGAGTAACTCAAGGAGTGTGGACTCATTTTTGAATCCTTTCTCTTGGATGATGCTTATCTTCATTTGAGTTTTGAATCAATGTATATCTCAAGTATTATTTGAATTTTGAAATCCTGAATCCAAGATATCCTTGACAATATATATATATATATATATATATATATATATATATATATATATATATATATATATATATATATATATATATATATATATTTACAGTAGGGATATTCTGGATAAGATCCCATAACTAAGGGTGTCAAAATGGGCCCGGACCGTAGCACGGACCGGCCACCCGATATAACCCGAACCCAACCCGGACCGAATCTTAATGGACTGTTTCGGTCTCGCTTGTAAAGCCCGACACCGCTTTCAGCCCAAACCGAAACCAAACCGACCGCCGTTAAGAAGCCCGAACTAGCCCAACCAATAATACCTAACCCAAACACAATGGACCTAGTTTCTTAATTTTAATGGTTTTAAATTTTGATGGATTATTTACACCGTTAATAGTTCACTCGATCGAAGATTATATGAATCTATAGTTGAAAAGAGTATGTTAATTGTTACAATTTACTGAATTACATGCATATAGGGAATGATGATAATTTTATAGATAGAAATAATAAATAGGCTATATATCATACATATAAAATGGCCCGATAGGCTTGATAGCCCGGTCCGGACCGAACCAGCCCAAATCACCTCAATAAGCCCAACCCGATAACAAACCGACACCGGACCAGCCCGATTGTTATTGTGTCCAATGCAGCCAACCCAGCCCGAACTCTTAATGGACATGTTTTGGGTTGGACTTATAAAACCCGACACCGATTCAGCCCGGACCGAAACCGGCCCGGCCCGGCCCGTTGACACCCTTACCCATAACAACGTTAATTCCACATAATTAGGATACAGATAAGATATACACCAATGAAATGAAGTTTAAATTTTAAACTTTCAAATTCTGGGCGGTATTGTTTGGTGTGGTGGCATCCTTATCCACTGATGTGTTCCTATCATAAAGGATAGTCATATGTAAACATTAACTTCCCTTTGATTTTATCACCAGAAGCATTAATGGAAGAAGAGGGAACACTCAAGGGCAAGCAGACAAATGGAAGATAAAGTTTGGGTTTGTAGAATCCATAGCCCTGAAATGTGCAGTGGAGCTCCGCATACCCAATATCATCAACACCCACAGCCATCCCATTACCTTATCAGAGATGGCTACCGGCATCCGCTCTCCTTCTCCAAACATCGACTACCTCGCACGTGTCATGAAGCTATTGGTACACAAACGTATCTTCACCACATCACAACCCACTGCTGATGACGAGGAGGTTGTCTATGACCTCACCAACTCCTCCAGATGGTTACTAAAGGATTCTTCCGAACCAAGCTTGGCAGAGATGGTCCTTGCAGAGAACCATCCAATCCTTACGGCGCCCTGGCATTACCTAAGCAAATGTGTAGGTGGTGAGGCTTTTACAAAAGCTCATGGCTATCACATCTGGGACTTTGTCGCCGCCAACCGAGAGTTCAACCTTCTCTTCAGTGATCATTTGGCTTGTACTTCCAATGTTGTTCTCAAGGCTGGGTCATCGGCCTATAGAGAAGGATTTGTGGCCATGGGATCAAGATCTATGGTGGTGGATGTGGGAGGAAGGACTGGAATGGCTTTAGCAGAGATCGTGAAGAATCATCCTCATATATAAGGAATCAACTTCGATTTGCCTAATGTTGTTGATACCACACCTCAATATCCAGGAGTTTCTTAGGTTGGAGGCGACATATTTGAGTCCATTCCCAAATCTGATGCTCTCTTCATCAAGGTAACTTCCTACAGAATCACCCTTATAGACCTTTTCAACTCTCATGCTACACCGATCAACCCATCCGTGTTAGATCACTAAATCGTTCGTCCTATTTATAATTAATAAAAACTCTTAAAAATAAATAAATTCCACATTAATATTATAAAATTTAAGAATATCGTTGCATGGTTACTTAATTAACATAATGATTTTAACCGGGATCCTATGAGATGATTGTCAAGCAACAATGAGGATCCCAGTCACTCATAGTTTATCGGAATACATATCAATGCACTATGTGCGACTAGGATCCTCATTATCGCTTTGACAACTAGATAGATGATTTTTCGATCCTCATTACCTCAAGAATCGAAAACTAATATCACCTAGGGACTGTCCTAGTCTCCTATCGGATAAGCTGGCTGGTTGGCACGCATGCCAATGTAGTCCAACCTATTTGATAGATGGCAGGACAAGAGACAGACTCCATTTATCACATAAGAGACCTGGTTCCTCTCAAGTCCAACTGCCTATCCAATATATTGGTATACGTGTTAGATTGACTCCAGTCGTTAGATCACAACTTGAAGAGCAATTGGATGAGAGAAAAAAAAAAAAATCCCACCTATGGGGTCTGAACCATCAGATCTGGGTAAGATCAACCCTTCCCCTTGAATATCAAAGCTACCCCCACATGTATGTTGTGTTTCTGTGATGACCAATGAATGTGTACTAAAGGGAATCAATGGCAATAATTTTCACCTAGTAGATGATAAAAAACCGGGCCATTAATAAAACAACAATGATGTTTAATTGAAAGTTAATGCCATCATCTTATATTTCTTCAAATAGTCGGTACTACATGATTGGAATGACGAAAGCTGCATAAAGATATTGAAGAATTGTAGGAAAGCAATACCAGAAAAAAGTGGAAAAGATTATGATTGTTGAAGTGGTACTACAACCAGATAGTGAAGGCCCTTTCTCTGAAATTGGATTGGCATTTGATATGTGGATGATTGCCCACAGCTCTGGTGGGAAAGAGAGAACCAAGATAGAATGGAAAAGGTTGTCGCAGGAAGCAGGCTTTCCTCACAATAAAGTCATCCAGATTCTAGCTCTACCATCCATTATCGAGGCCTACCCAGACTGATTTGATTTCTAAAGCAAGAATGCATCTCTATGATTACCTCCAAACCGTGTTAGTACTGAATAATTGCGATCCTTAAAGATCCAATGCATAAGATGTTCAATGATTATGGATGATTAAGTTCTAATAGATGGTGTTGAAATCGTTTATACTAAAAGCTTGAACTTGTAAGTAAGGATTCAATCGATATATATATTCAATAAATTGAGTTATCGAGCATTCTCGGCCCTGATGAAATGTGTTTTTATATATAAAAACCAAATCAAACAAATATAAAATAAAATCGTAATCGAAACAAACCTTTTGAGATACATAATTTCAATCTTGCTAACAACCTTAGAAATGGGTATCTTGCTAGCATCTTTAGGAACGGGTTACTAGAATCATACCCACCTCAATGGGTTCGATTATCATGAAACTTTTGAACCCTTGGCTAAGCTTGTTATTGTGCATTGCCTAATAGATCTTGCTACTTCCAAAAAATGGGCCTTTTTTAGCTTGATGTTAATAACATTCTCTTACATGGAAAGTGTATAAAGAAAAAAAAAATGTTTTGTTACATGGCGATTTGGATGAGGAAATATATATGACTTTCCCCCTGGTTTTGAAAAACTTAGAGTTAACATCGTTTGTCCTTTGTGTAAGTCTTTATATGGTCTCAAACAGGTTTACTGTTAATGATTTTCAAAATTTTCAACTGCCCTTTTCTCTATGGGTTTTTGACAACATTTAGGATGAAACTCCACTACCACATTATTATCATTAGTAAATTTACTAACAGATAATAAATTCTTAGTAATGTTTGGTACATATAAAACATTACGAAGTTGAAATGAAGACAAAGTAGAATTGCCAATATTTTTAATTTCCAAACATTCACCGTTACCCACTCTCACTTAATCAGTGCCACAATTTTCCAAAGTTTGTTGTGAGATGATGGGTGGCTCCTAAGTCCGGATACTAGTTTGCATCAAAGTAAGCTAGTGGAGTGGCCAGTAGTGCTTCATTATTTTGTTCGGAAGGTGGAGTTGATCGGTGATACATTTGATAATTCGGGTTAAACAGGTTGTAATAGGTAGTGGTTGTATGATTGTATATGTTATAGATTTGGCAAGGTGCAGCTAAGGAGGGCTACTGCTTTAGAGGATAGTATCCCCTTCCTCTACTGTTGAAATTTCTACCACAACCTCGGCCCCTGTAATTGGTAGAGGGATGAGATGAGATATTACCAGACTGCTTCAAGACTATGTTGGCTTTAACAGTAGGGAGGTCCAGAGGGCTGAGGCATTGTTCTTTCAGAATTTCTAGAAGGAAGAGCAAACTAATAAAATCATCTAAGGAGAGAGGGTCAATCCTTGTGGTGACTGAGGTAGTAAAGGAGTCATAACTTGACCCTAAGCCACGTCGAACTAAGAGAATGACATTAAGTTCTAAAACCGGATGAGCAGTGGCTGATAGATTGTCCACCAAAAACCTTTAACCTTTTAAATGTACTTAGAAATGGTTAAGGTAAGGTTCCTTTCTTTAGTTGAAAGAGTTGACGCTTAAATTGCATCACACGAACCTGGGACTGGGACGCATATACTTTCACTAGCGTTTTCCATGTTGAATGGGAGTAGGTAAGCCCAATAATGTGTGCTAAGGCACCCTCGGTTAAAGAAGAAATAATCCAGTTCAGAAGTAATTGATCATGTTTTCTCCATAAGAGAAGCAGGATTTGGTGAGGCTGGTTCAGTGGTGGTGGAGGTAGTAGAGGAACTGGGGAGTGTTTGAGATGGTAGAGGAAACGTACCATCAATATACCCAATCAAATCATGCGCTAATAGAAGAGGCATGAATTGAGATTTCCATAAAAGATAATTTATTCAATCAAGTTTTACATGTAATAATGAGACAATATTAGTTAAGGACAATTGGACTGAAGAAGGAGAAATGGTGGTACCGGAGCTAGCAGAGGACGCCATTGATCAAGAAACGTTAGTCTTGATAGACTACTGATACCATATAAGAAAATATAAAATCGTGGAATTGGTTTCTTTCACCCTTATTGTCTCAATAACCATTTGAATTTCAAAATATGCATTACAACAGTAACTCCTACAATGTAGAGAGTGATTCAAGGAATGAAGACATTGAATCAATGTGATGCTTATCTTCTTTTGAATTTTAGAGATTGATTCAAGGAATGAAGACACTAAATCAATGTGATGCTTATCTTCTTTTGAATTTTGAATTCATGCGTATCTCAGATGAGTGATTCAAGGAGTATGGACTCATTGCTAAATCCTTTCTCTTAGATGATGCTTATCTTCATTTGAATTTTGAATCAATGCATATCTCAAGTAATGTTTGAATTTTGAAATCCTGAATCCACGGTGTGTTTATATATATATATATATATATATATATATATATATATATATATATATATATATATACATATATATATATATAAAACTATATATATATATATATATATATCCCACCTGTAACATACCAAACTAATAAGTCGACCATGTCTAGGCCTAAGTCCAATGTGTTTATAGAGAGTCCAGTTCAAGTTTGCTGTATCAAATGTCAAGTCTATCCTAGTTGGGATTTCATTGCTAAGCTAGCTTACTTCAAAAAAAAATTCCAATTTTTCCAAGCTTGTTGTTTCTTCTTCTTCCATTTCCCCTGTCAATTTTGATTCTAATGATGATTTGGATGATGAGCCATCACTTGAACTTCTACTCCACCTGGCCTTAAAAGAAAAGAAAGCCCAATCCGTCTGTGAAGAATTTGAATGATACATTTGGGGACATAAGAGCAACCCAGGTGATCAAGTTTCTTACAAGAGTACTTTGTTGACATTGGGGTGTCTTGTGAGCTGATCTCGGATCAAGGGCAGCACGACTAGGGCAGAGCACATGAGTTGTGTAGTCATTTTCACATCATTAGTCATAGGTCTTCTCCTTATCGTCATCAGATGAACCAAAGCAGTTAAAGTAGCAAACAAGAATGTGAAGGTTTAGGACTCTCAGTGGGGCAATATCTCACTTCCTTAGTCTACGATATGGAAACAGTTGCTCATGTCGAATTAGAGATGCCATCTATAAGAACCCTCATATAGAGTTAGCTTATAAAAGCAGAGAGGGTCTGTTCCCGGTATAAAAAAAGTGTTTAATCAGTTTGGAGCAGTATTTTGTATAGCCCCCACATCCAAAAAAAAAAAAAAAAAAAAAAAACAGAAAACAAAAGAAAAAAAATCAGGATGTTGGGTGGTATTTTCCCTTGGAGTCTAGTGGAGAGCATGCTCATTTTGTTGTGCTTCACATGGAAGCATTGGCTGTAGAGTTGGTGGTGAGCCTGCTCATTCTGTGAAGTGGCATTTGGGGTAACCTTTACATCCATTAAAAAAAAAAAAAATAGAATGAAAATCAAGAGAAAATGTACAAAAGGGAGGATGTTGAGAGGCATTTTCCCTTGGAGTCTGGTGGTGAGTGTGCCCATTTGTTGTAATTCATGGTGGAGGCATTTCTTTCGAGTTGGTGATGAGTTTGCTCATTCTGTGAAATGGCACTTGGAGTAATACCCACATCCATTAAAAAAACAGAAAAAAAGAGAGATATTCAAAGTCAGAATGTAGGGTGGTGACCTATACTTTTGGAGCCTGGTTGTAAGCCTAGTTATTTGTCGTGTTTCACGGCGATGGTTGGTCTAGATTTTCAATTATGACCACTACATCCTACCTCTCCATGAGGTGGTCTCATCACTTTATCATCATCAGAAGATGATTTCTCTTCGGCTTATAATAGGCTCTTTCTCCCATCCGTTAGTCCGACAGACTTTCAAGAGCCTCCATCACAAAGCCCTTCCCTTCAATCATGTTTTTGTGACGTTGTCTCTAGTGAGCACATCACTTTTTTGCAATAACAGATGCGTCAATAATCTGGCTGGAATTTCTATCTGTTATTTATTACTTCATCGACGTCCAAGAATTCCAAGAGTCATTTTCCTCAAGCAGCCATAAATGGTGACTCTCTAGTGAGTTCATCATTCTATATTATAAACATTCACTCTCTCAGTGGTAGACTCATGTGGGTAGTCTTCTCATCAGTCTATTTGGACCTTTCGATATCATGCTTATCCATAGACCTAGAGGTTTTAAGCCCAAACATGGTCATGCATGCTTCGGCATTCCATTTATAGCTTGTTGGGATTTATTTTAATCTGAGCATCTCCAAGATGAGAGACGTTGTTTGATGTTGTTTTTAACAGTAGTGTGGGGAAGTGTCTCCTTAAAGTTACTATTAGTGAGTGCTCAAATAGTCGTCTACCTATCAAATTTTGTGCAGCTGTGAATTTAAACACTAGGGCAAGGTGACCCAAAAACTTTGAGAGTATATAGGTGGTAGCTCTTTGTGAGATTTAGACCATACCTTTATGCCCAGGTCCATTGGTGACAAATTTGTTATATTGGGACCCAGTCATCATTTGATCATGTGTGGAATCTTTGAGATCTACCTAGTATTTGAGAGTTCAAGGCATTGTCCATTATCTTCCCTAGAGGAAGGAATCCCCTCTTCAAGCAAGTTGCATCCAAGAAGTTGATCCAAATTAGTTTATCTTACTTCTTTCAGAATTCAAAGCAATATTTGTTTAAACATTGTCATTCTTTTACTATAGGGAGGGACCCCTTCTCATAATCTTGTGTTTAGTCCAGCCGGGTTCATCAAGTTTCTAGTTGCTTCATTCAAAGTCTTGTGTCGTATTCTTTATGACAATTCTAAGTCCCTGACTTAATGATCATCTCTAATTTGTCAATGTCAAAATGTCAAATCATCTATTCTTTGAGAATTCTCTGATGGTGTTATTGTGAATGCATGTTCTAGCCTGAAGTAGCTATCCTGGCTTTCATTGTCTATTAGCAATATTTTCTTTAGACACCCTAGCGTATGATTCCAATTCATTGTTGTCATGACACTTAGTCGAGTGATCCGATTGTGTTTGTCAGACACTTTGGCGGATGTTTTGATCAGTAGTCGTCAGACACCTTGGCGGGTGATCTGATCGTTTTGTTGGACACCTTGGCGGGTGGTCCGACTCGTCAAAAGGTCTAGTCAGATGTTTTGATTCTTGTTAGAGCACCTAGTTAGGTGATTTGACTTCTTTGGGTTAAGGCCTATCACGGCCACCCTAAGGGGTTCCCACCGTTTTCCTTTTTTTGGGTTAAATGCCTATCACGACTTTTCCTTTTCTCAGGTTAAATGCCTATCACGGCCACCCTGAGGGGTTCCCACCATTTTCCTTCAATACCAGGGCCAAAATGCGGTCTTTCTTTCTTCGCACTCATTTATCTTAAATTTCGGCTGAAGATGGGCAATCTGTAAGACCCCCATTTTAGCCCCCCATTGAGGGAAATTTTTGTCATTTAGGTCATATTAGGGTTTTTTCATGCATTTTTGTTATTATGAAAAATTGAAAAAAAGGAAAAAAATACCATTAAAAAATATAAAAATAGAGAAAAAAAAAAAGGGTGGTGTTGATCCTTTTTAAGGTAGGTCTGGTTTTCTATTATGTTTTATGGGATTTTGCTTAGGCCCATTACTTGTGGGAGAAAGGGATTTAGGTTTGGATTTGTTTGTTTAAATGGGCTTATGTTTCTCTTAGTGGGCTTGGGCTTCAGCTATGGTTGAGAGGGAAGGTGTGGAGGGATAAAGAGATGTTAAAGGTGTCAATTTGGGTTTTTCCAACTTTCTCTAATGGTGGATATAATCCCACCGAATGCCCTAAATCAGAGGTGGTTGGCCATACGTATGAAGGAGAAGAGGGGTTTTACAGCTGATTGAGAAAAATTGGGAAGAAGAAGTGAGGAAGAAGAAGGGAAGAAGAAGAAGGCGGCTTCGGCTGGAGGGAGAGAAAGCAGGGGTGGCGGTGCTGCTGTAAGGAATGAGAGAATAGAGGAGAAAGGATTGGGAAATCCGTTGGTGAGTGAAAGAGAGAAATCAGGGAGAGATTAGAGGAACCAGGGGGGGATTTCGAAAAAAGAGGTGAGAGAGGCAGATGAAAGAGAGGTTACAGGTGGGGAAAACTAAGGGAAATGGTGGAGAGAAAGAGATCTGTTGTGAGAGAAAAAAAAATGGAGAAGAATGACAGTGGGAAGAACAGTGAGAGAGAATGAGAGAAAGAGAAGGCCACGGCTAAGGGAGCTGGACTGAGAGAAACCAGGAGGAGGAGTTACGGCTGAAAAGAATGGAGAAGAAAACAGCAGCCGTGAAGGTGAGAACAAGGAGAGAGATAGGGGTTCATGGCTGCGGTAAGGAGGAAGAAGAACGAGTTACGGCTGAAACTTGAAAATCCGATCGATTGAATCTATTGACTCTCCAGCAGACTCCATTAATTCCTGACCCGGTGAGTCCCTCTCTCTCATCTGTGGTTTATCTTTCGTTTTCACCTGCATGTTGAATCTCCCCCATAAACTTGTAATCTTGTTTCTTTTCTGTTTCTTTTTCTTCCCCTCTGTGCTGTAGATTTCGTTAGATTAGGTGTCTTATTTGGGTTGTTCCTCTAGTTTGGGTTGCTAGCTTCGATTCGGTTCATTTGAAAGGTTTGTTGCTCTAAGCAGGTAGGATTCAGTTGGGACTTCTTGTTTTTGTTTTTTTATTATTCTTATATGTTAGTTCTCCAATGGATTTTCGTTAGGAGAGGTTAAAAACAGAATAAAGTAGTGGGGTTTTGGGTTACAGAGCAGTTTCAGGGGGTTTGGTTGGGCAAGATGAATAGTTTGGTGTTGTCATTGTTCTCTACTTGCTTACTGATTCATTCAGTTAATATGCATTAGCCCACTATTGCACTTATAAACTCTGAATATCTTTTGTCATGTGGCTTTGCATTGTGTCATCATTTTCTTTTCATTATTATATCAATTTCATCTATGTTGTGACAACCGATCTCTCCGATGTTAAATTAATGGAACCCTATTACTTTGAGAGTGCCTTGAAAGCTGTTTAGACTTCAATTTCAGTGGCTGATCACATTATATACTTGGATAGATTTGTTAGAATATTTAACTTCATCCATGATTCATATATTGTGTTGATTTATATTTCATGCTTTGGTTCGGACCAATTTTAGTGGGATTGGTTCTCTCCGTGGTGGGATTGATTTAATTTCATTGGGCTGGTTCAGTCCTATGGTGGGTTTGGTTTATCTGTGGTGGGTTGGTCCAACCCCATGAGGGTTAGTTCACTATTTTGCTTGTTTTCTCATAGGGGCAGTTCGAGTGAGGTATGTGGCTCGGTTAAAATAGGTGTTGAGTTGTGATTTTCATGTCCTTTTTCCTTCTCAGCTAGGTTTGGGATGTAGATATTTCTGTTTTATTGTTATAGTTTTGATTTCATTTGGCGTATTGTCTCTTAGCTATGCTAGTTGTTATTGTGGTAGGAACTATTAGGTTTTTTCTTATTTCTGTTTGTTTTTCCTCTTGCTGTCCTATGATGTCTCGTATATTTCAGCAGTGTGACATGATTCCATAGGGGGGTCAATAGTAATCCAATTGGGACTGGTTCAGCCCTTTGGTTGGTTTATTTTAATTGTATTGAGTGGATTCAACTCCGTGGAAGGACTGATTTAATTATGTTGGGTATGGTTCGGCATACTTGTTTGGCAATTTAATCCATATTTCATCTCATTCTCTCCATTAACTAGTCATATCTATTTTTTAATCATCTCATTCTCCACTAAACTGATTTGCGTCTCATGTCATATCACACCATTTCATCTCATTAATTTTACCTTGCATGTGTGCAAACCATTTCATTTCTGATTGTAACTTGGTTGTAACTTGTTTTTACCCGCTGTTATCATTTTTTTTGCCTTTTGCTTGCTGCCATGCGCATATGCTTAGGTTGATCCATCTTGTTATGTTTGGACTGATTCAATGATATATTCCATTCATGTTTTAGCTTGTTTGTGCTCTCTTTTTGTATGTACATGCTAAATTTGATATGTTAAGTGTATGAACCCTACCCTCATGTGATGTATCCTATCCATCATGTATGTAATAGTTTAGGAGTCTCCTCCTCAACGTCGCAGGACTTTAGGGCGACTCCAATGATTCCATTTTCTCTGGGATCCCAAATTCCAAATTGACTAGTGTAGCCCCGCCTAGGTTGTGGGCCCTATCAACCATTAGGGTTGGTCTGCAGAAATTGTTTTCATCTCTAAAAGAAAAATACAAAAAAAGAAAGAAAGAAGAAAATACTAAAAGTGTGTGTGATGTCTTCATGTGCCTGGCGACAGTTGGAATCATGTTTGATCTCCAACCCAGCCTTTGCCTAGTTTTGTCTGTGGCCTTAGGCCAATCATCTCCCATGTTTGGGAATTGGTGTACGAACCGATCATTTTTAAATGTTAGTTCACCCTTGCCGAGTGCAGGGAACCGAGGTACGGGTACCTCTTGAGTCAGCCACCCGCTTTCGAACTACGCAGATCTTGATTCTCTGAGGAGATACGTTAGTAATTTGGGGAGATATCAAATACGGAGCCACACCCTAGTCTTGAGGGACGATTACATCTTAGCCTTACGAGGCTCCGTTTCAAAGTCATGCTTGCGAATACCCACCCTAGTCTTGCGGGACAATTCCATCTAGGCCTTGCAAGGCTCTATTTCAAAGTCGTGCTTGTGAATACGCACCCTAGTCTTGCAAGACTATTTCATCCTAGCCTTGTGAGGCTTTGTTTCAAATCTTGTGAGTACGCACCCTGCCTTGCGAGGCTATGTTTCAAAGTCGTGCTTGCAAGTACACACTCTAGTCTTGCGAGACTAACCCACACCTTGATCTTGTGAGACCATTTCACATCCTAGCCTTGCAAGGCTCCATCCTAAAGTCGTGCTTGTGAGTACGCACCCCGCCTTGCGAGGCTCTATCCCAAAGCTGTACTTGGGAGTACGCACCCTAGCTTTGCAAGGCTCTATCCCAAAGCCGTATTTGGTAGTATGCACCCTTGGCTTGCAAAGCTCCCTCCCGAAGCCGGTATGTAACCTAGTCTTGAGAGACTATTCCATCCTAGTCTTGCAAGGTTCCGTTCCAAAGTCGTGCTTGCGAGTACGCACTCTAGTCTTGCGAGACTATTTCGTCCTAGCCTTGCGAGGTTCCATCCCAAAGTCATGCTTGCAATTACGCACCCTTAGCCTTGCGAGGTCCCATCTTGAAGTCGTGCAAGTATGCTCCTTAGTCTTGCGAGGCTCTCCTTTTGGGAATTACGTTTGACCTAATTCTCTGAGGAGATACGTAGGCAGTGGGAAGTGGACAGAACTCCGAATAGTTCACCCTTCGCGCATGGTCACACGTGCTTCCTTTGTCAAGGGAGCACCTCACACACAAGCACAACCCCACAAGAACTATGTTTGGCCCAGTTCCTGCCACACAGGGATATGTAGGTAGCTTGATCTCGAGCTTCGGTCATCCATCTGTTGTTGTATCTTCTGTGTTGTTTATTCTTTTAATTCATTATTTGTTTATTCATGATTATTTCATTCTTTTATCCATCCGTTTGTTCATTGATTCATTTATTGTCTGTTGACTTGCACGTCCTCTGGGTCGTGTGGCGGCGGCGGCGGCGGCAGCAACAATAGATGCAGCAGCAGTAGCAACAACATTCGAGGTAGCAGCAGCAGAGGGTGGTGGGGACAACGATCGTATGTATATGGACGTACGTCCTAGATGGTTTGAATGTGGAATTTGACCATATTCTCTCACAGGTATTGAGCCGAACTCCGTTCCCTTCTCTGTAACAATCCTATGCTTTGGTTCAACTTGAGGACAACAGAAATACCGATTGACTCACAACCAGTCCTCTGCCAGGGCAAATGCCTTGGCTTATTAGACCAAGTAATGTTCGGAGCCACATAACCAGAATTACATAACCGGAGCCACCTAACCAGAAGAACAACCCTTTGGGTAGGTTCCACTAGTTAAGTACAGTAAGGATATTCTGGATAAGATCCCATAACAACCTCAATCCCACATAATTAGGATACAGATAAGATATACACGTATGAAATGAAGTTTAAATTTTAAACTTTCAAATTCTAGGCGGTATTGTTTGGTGTGGTGGCATCCTTATCCGCTGATGTATTCCTATTATAAAGGACAGTCATGTAAACATTAACTTCACTTTGACTTTATCACAAGAAGGATTAATGGAGGAAGAGGGAACACTGCAAGGGCAAGCAGACATATGGAAGATAAAGTTTGGGTTTGTGGAATCCATGGCCCTGAAATGTGCAGTGGAGCTTCGCATACCCGATTTCATCAAAACCTAGGGCCATCCCATTAGCTTATCAGAGATGGCCACCAGCATCGGCTCTCCTTCTCCAAACATAGACTACCTCGCACGTGTCATGAGGCTATTGGTACGCAAACGTATCTTCACCTCTTCACCTCTTCACCTCTTCACAACCCACTAGTGATGACAAGGAGGTTGTCTATGGCCTTCACCAACTCCTCCATATGGTTACTAGGGGATTCTTCCAAACCAAGCCCTTGTAGAGAACCATCCAATCCTTAAGGTGCCCTGGCATTACCTAAGCAAATGTGTAGAAGAAGGTGGCAAGGCTTTTACAAAAGCTCATGGCTGTCACATCTGGGACTTTGCCGCTGCCAACCCAGAGTTCAACCGTCTCTTCAGTGATCGTTTGGCTTGTACTTCCAAGGTTGTTCTGAAGGCTGTGTTATCGGCCTATAGAGAAGATTTGCAGCCATGGGATCAGGATCTGTGGTGGTGGATGTGGGAGGAAGGACTGGAATGGCTGTGGGGGAGATCGTGAAGAATCATCCTCATATAGGGAATCAACATCGATTTACCAAATGTTGTTGATACTGCACCTCAATATCCAGGAGTTTCTCAGGTTGGAGGCGACATGTTTCAGTCCATTCCCAAAGTTGATGCTCTCTTCATCAAGGTAACTTCCTACAGAATCGCCCTTATAGACCTTTTTAACTCGCATGCTGCACCGATCAACCCATCCGTGTCAAATCACTAAATCGTTCATCCTATTTATAATTACTAAAAACTTTTAAAAATAAATAAATTCAACATTAATATTATAAAATTTAAGAATATGGATGCATGTTTACGTAATTAACGTAATGATTTTAACCGGGATCCTATGTGGTGACTGTCAAGAAGCAGTGAGGATCCCAGCCACTCATAGTGCATTGGAATACATACCAATGCACTATGTACGACTAGGATCCTCATTATCGCTTGACAGCCAGACAGAGGATTTTTTTTTTTTTTTTGTAATGACTTCCCACCGGTTTGAAACAGATGATTTTTCGATCCTCATGACCTCAACAGAACCGAAATCAAAAACTATTATCACCTAGGGACAGTGCTTTGTCTCCTATCAAACAAGCTGGCTGCTTGGCATGCATGCCAATGTAGTCCAACCTTTTTGATAGATGGCAAGACAAGAGACAGGCTCCATCTATCACCTAGGGGACTTGGTTCTTCTCAAGTCCAACTGCCTGCTGCTGGAGTTTACTCCACGTGCAAACCAGTGTATTGGTATGCGCATCGGATTGACTCCAATCGTTGGATCACAACTTGAAGAGCAATTGGATGAGAGATTTTTTTTCCCACCTAGGGGGTCTGAACCATCTGATCTGCGGTAGATCAACCCTTCCCCTTGAATATCAAAGCTACCCCTACATGTATATTGTGTTTCTGTGATGACCAATGAATGTGCACTAAAGGGGATCAATGACAATAATTTTCACCTAGTAGATGATAAAAAACCAGACCATTAATAAAGCAACAATGATGTTTAATTGAAAACTAGTGCCATCATCTTATATTTCTTCAAATAGTCGGTACTACATGATTGGAATGACGAAAGCTGCATAAAGATATTGAAGAATTGCAGGAAAGCAATACCAGAAAAAAGTGGAAAGATTATGATTGTTGAAGTGGTACTACAACCAGATAGTGAAGGCCCTTTCTCTGAAATTGGACTGGCGTTTGATTTGCTGATGATTGCTTACAGCTCTGGTGGGAAAGAGAGAACCAAGATAGAATGGAAAAGGTTGTTGCAAGAAGAAAAGTCATCCAGATTCTAGCTCTACCATCCATTATTGAGGCCTACCCGGACTGATTTGATTTCTGAAGCCAGAATGCATTTCTATGATTACCTCCAAATTGTGTTAGTACTGAATAATTGCGATCCTTAAAGGTCCAGTGCATAAGATGTTCAGTGATTATGGATGATTAAGTTCTAATAGATGGTGTTGAAATTGTTTATACTAAAAGCTCGAACTTGTAAGCAAGGATTCAAATGATATATCCAATAAATTGAGTTATCGAGCATTCCTCGCCCTGAAGAAATGTGTTTTTATAGATAAAAACCAAATCAAACAATTCTAAACTAAAATTGTAACCGACACAGACCTTTTGAGATACATAATTTCAATCTTGCTGACAACCTTAGAAATGGGTTACTAGAATTATACTCACCTCGAAGGGTTCGATTATCATGACACTTTTGTGCCTTTGGCTAAGCTTGTTACTGTTCATTGCCTTATAGATCTTGTTACTTTTAAATAATGGGCTTTTTTCAATTTGATGTTAATAACGTTTGCTTACATGGAAAGTATGTAGAAAAAAAAATGTTTTCTTACATGACGATTTGGATAAGGAAATCTATATGATTTTCCCCTTGGTTTTGTAAAACCTGGAGCTAATCTCGTTTGTCGTTTGTGTATGCCCTTATATGGTCTCAAATAGTTTTCAACTGCCCTTATCTCTGGGTTTTAGGCAATCTGTTGCGGACAAGTCCTTGTTTGTTTACTTTTACTGTTGGATCTCTCTTCACCATAGTCATTATTTACAAAGATAACATTGTCATTACCGGGAATAATATTGACCATATTACTCTCTTCAAGGCAGATTTAATGCAGCATTTTTGCATCGAGGACTTGAGTTCTCTTACATATTTCTTGGGCATTGAGGTTTTCAATTCCTCCCATGGTATTATTTTAACTCATCAAAAGTACACCCTTGATATTCTTCAAGAATCTTTTTTTTTTTGGGGTTGTCGCCCTGCCGGCTTTCAAATGGAGCAACATGTACAGATTTCACCCTCCGATGGGTGTTTATTAGAGGATTCTTCTTCTTATCAGCGCCTTGTTGGTTTATTCATCTATTTGACTATCACTAGACTGGATATTTGCGGCGGATTCATCTATTGGACTATCACTAGACTGGATATTTGCGGCGGACTCATCTATTTGACTATCACTAGACTGGATATTTGCTTTGTTGTTCAAGTTTTGAACTAATTTATGAATCAGCCTTGCCTGCCACACTTATTAGACTGTTTCTATGTCTGCCACGTCACCTTTATATGTTTCTGCCTATTGTGATTCGGATTGGATCAGTTTCCAATTAATAATTCATACTCTGATTACATTACTTTCCTTGGTACTAGTCCATTTTCATGACGTACCAAAAAACAAACCACTGTTTCTAGTTTTGTCAACTGAAGCCAAATATCATGGAATGGCTATTGCCTCCTATGGACTCACTTGGTTGTGCTCTTTATTTTTGGATTTTGGGGTTTCTCTTCTTTTCTCGATGCCTTTTTTTTATTTTTTATTTTATTTTTTATTTTTTTATTTTAATAATTAAGTCGCCATTCACATTATGACAAATCCTGTTTTACAAGAATCCTGTTTTTGAAGTAAACAGAACATATTGAGCTAAATTGTCATTCTAGAAAATTCAATCAGGTCTAATCTGTACCGATCACATACTGTGCAACCTACCAATCCTTACCAAAAAGAGAAGGACCTGCAACCCACCGACACTTTTTCCTAAGGCATTGGACAAATATTCATTTCAGCTTACTTTCATTTTGAGTTCCGGTTCAGTAGTCCTGCCCATATGTAAAGGAAAGGGCAGTCCTGTAAACATGTATTTCACTTCGATTTTATCACAAGCAGCATCAATGGAGGAGGAGATTTTATCACAAGCAGCATCAATGGAGGAGGAAGAAACACTGCAAGGGCAAGCAGACATATGGAAGATAATGTTTAGGTTTGTGGAATCCATGGCCCTGAAATGTGCAGTTGAGCTTCGCATACCCGATATCATCCACACCCACGGCCACCCCATTACCTTATCAGAGATGGCCACCAGCATCGGCTCTCCTTCTCCGAACATCGACTGCCTCGCACGTGTCATGAGGCTATTGGTACGCAAACGCATCTTCACATCATCACAACCCACAACTGATGGCAAGGAGGTTGTCTATGGGCTGACCAACTCCTCCAGATGGTTACTAAGGGATTCTTCCGAACCAAGCCTGGCAGCCATGGTTCTTGCAGAAGACCATCCAATCCTTATGGCACCCTGGCATTACCTAAGCAAATGTGTAGAAGAAGGTGGCGAGGCTTTTACAAAAGCTCATGGCTGCCACATCTGGGACTTCGCCGCCGGCAACCCAGAGTTCAATCATCTCTTTAATGATGGTTTGGCCTCTACTTCCAAGGTTGTTCTCAAGGCTGTGTTATCGGCCTACAGAGAAGGATTTGCGGCCATGGGATCAGGATCGGTGGTGGTGGATGTTGGAGGAGGGACTGGAATGGCGGTGGCGGAGATCGTGAAGACTCATCCTCATTTGCAGGGAGTCAACTTCGATTTGCCACATGTTATTGATACTGCACCTCAATATCCAGGTGTTTCTCAGGTGGGAGGCGACATGTTTGAGTCCATTCCTAAAGCTGATGCTCTCTTCATCAAGGTACCTAAAAACTAACTTCTTGCTGAATCGTCCTTTGCAAACCTTTATAACTCGCTTGCTGTACCAATAGCCTATCCGGGTCAGATCACTAAATCGTTGATCTTTTTTTTTTTTTTTTTTGGTGGTAAATATTGATCCTATTTATAATTACTAAAAACGTTCAAAAAATTTGTCAAAATAAATTCAACATTAATATTATAAAATTTAAAAATATGGTTGCATCTATCGTTACGAATTTGGATCATCAGGATTTACATGTATTTTCCATGGGATTTTATCACCGTTGATGTGGTATGGGGTCTACTTCTAGCGTGTGGGACCCATGAGATATGGACGATAATGGAATCCCATGGAAGATACAACTACCTGCTGGTGAACTATTCTCCATGGTTGCTTGATTAGCATAATGATTTCCCTCGGTTTGAATCCAATGATTTTTCGATCCTCAATCAAACCGAACCGAATCGAAAACTTATATCCAAAACTAATTGTGTCACCTAGCTAGGGGCAGTGCTTGTCCCCGTCCATTAGACAGGCTGGCTAGTTGGCATGCATGCCAATGTAATCCGACCTGTTCGATGGACGGCTCGACAAGAGACAGGCTCCATCTATCACCTATCGAAACCTACTCCTCTAAGTCCAACTATCCTTCAAATTGTGATCTAGCAAATGGATTTAGTCCAGCGCATACCAATGCATTAGTTTGGGTGTGGGGTAAAATCCAACTCACAACTTGACGAATGATTGGACTTGAGAAGATCATTTTCGCACCCTGGGGTCTAAACCATCAAATCTATGTAAGATCGACCCTTTCCCTTGAATACCAAATCTATCCCCTTCATGTATATTATGATTTCTATGATGACCAATGAATGTGTATTAAAGGGAATTCGATGACAATATTTTGTCACCTAAATAGGTGACAAAAAGCTGGACAATTGATAAAACAACAATGATGTTTAAGTGAGAACTAATGCCCATCATCTTATATTTCTTGTAATAGTGGTACTGCATGATTGGAATGACAAAAGCTGCATAAAGATATTGAAGAATTGTAGAAAAGCAATACTGGAAAAAGTTGGAAAGATTATGATTGTTGAAGTGGTACTACAGCCAGATGGTGAAGGCCTTTTTTCTGAAACAGGATTGGTGTTTGATTTGCTAATGATTGCTCACAGCTCTGGTGGGAAAGAGAGAACCGAGATAGAATGGAAAAGGTTGTTGCAGGAAGCAGGCTTTCCTCGCTATAAAATCATCCAGATTCCAGCTCTACCATCTATTATCGAGGCCTACCCGGACTGATTTGATTTCTGAAGCCAGAATGCATCTCTATGATTACCTCCAAACTGTGTTAGTACTAAATAGTTGCAGTCCTTAAAGATCCAGTGAATAAGATGTTCAGTGTTTATGGATGATTAAGTTCTAATAGATGGTGTTGAAACCTTTTATTCTAAAAGCTCGAACTTGTAAGTAAAGATTCGAACAATATATATACTAGCTCAATAAATTGAGTTGTTGAGCATTCCTGGTCTTGAACGAAATGTGTTTTTATCGATAAAAATCAAATCAAACAACTCTACATGAAAATTGTAACTGAAAAAACCTTTTCACATACATAATTTCAATCTTGCTAAGATCCTAAGAAGTGGGTATCTTACTAATATCCTTAAAAATGGGTTTTAACAAAATCTCAAAAAGTTTATCCCAAACAAAAGATGCTTTAACATTTTCTTATACATATCAATTATTTTCTTGTGTATAAACACTTTCTTATCTTCCCCCCTTCTTCATCATCATCATTGTCTTCGTAGAAAGTATGGGGTGGAAGATAATTTTCAACTGCATAATGGGGTGATAATTGTCAATGGCCAAAGTAGCTTCTGCCTTTGGAGCACATTTTCCTCCTACTCATCAATGTCTCTGCTTCTCTCATCCCCATCCTCGCCACAGTTCACTTCTTATGTTATCTACACAATGGGTGTTAATCGGTTCAGTTTTAGTTTATCGGTTCGATTTAGGTTCGACTCGTAATGTAAAGAACATAAATCAAAATCGAACCGATTACTAATCGGTTCGATATTTGATTCTTGATCAGTTTCCCCTCTATAACCTCTTGTGCCGTTGGTGTTACATAACAAAACAACATTCCCCACACCCATTCACCCACACCCATAGAGAGGAATCGATGCTAGGAATCTGCAAATTCCACTTGAAAGACCGAGGAAGTTCATCAAATTGGACAAAAATAAAGCCACGGTGAGAGATGAGAGCTTGAAAGAAGATGAAATATGAGATATTACAACATTAATTGATTTAATTGTTTATTCGGTTTATCGGTTTAAAATTGATGGTTTCTCAGTTACAACCGAAACCGAACCTATTGTTAGACTTTAAACCAAAACCGAACAAAAAACCTATGGTTTGGTTTGATTCAATTTTTTATTGATCTATTTTGCTTAAGTCTATAGTTTTCGATTCAAAATTAAACCCCTAGTCCACATGCATGTTATAACTGCAGAGGATATTCTCTGTAAGAAACTTCACCATCTTGGTAGGAGTTTGGATCACCTGCGTATATGTGTACTCTCCATGGGATCCCATTACCGTTGATGTGGTGTAGGACCCATTGAATGTAGAAGGCGATGGAATCCCGAAGAGAATACAAGTATATGCTGGTGAACTATTCTCCCTTGGAAGTTTAATCCTGAAACCCCCAAAAGAAAAATCCAATGGAGAGAGAGAGAGAGAGAGAGAGAGAGAGAGAGAGATGTGAGAGAGGAGGAAATGTGAGAGAGAGAGGGGGAAGGGACATGAGAGATAGGGCCAAGATAGTTTAGGTAAGAAAGAGATTTGGCTACATATCATGGATCTGAAAATCTATTTTAGTTAGTTATAAATATAAAATAAAATAATTTGAATTTCAAAGCAATCTAACTACTTAACTAAGGTATTCGGCAAAACAGATTACCAATGGTTAATAAATTTTAGAGAAAATTTCACCCACATCCCTTGTGGTTTGGCTTAATAACACGTGCCCACATTTTTTCAAAAAAAAATCACTTACACCTCCTGAAGACACTCAAACGTTAATTAGATTGATAAAATAGTTAAAAAGACATTTTTACCCCCAACACCATTCCCTTTATTTTTATATTTTCCCTATTTATTTTTGCAAAAGAACCTCGGCGATGTCTCCCTTCTCTGGCAACTTCTCCCTTCTCCGGCATCTGTCTCCAATGGATTCCTAGGTTTATCAACCTATATGACGTCTTGTTGAGTTTTAACCTAAACGATCTCCTCTGCTAACTGTATGGAACAGGTCCTTGAGTTCCCTTCCAAGCTGTTTTTCTTTTGCAAGGAAGAGCCAGCCATTGGGGGTGAAACTCCCATAGTTCTTTGAGCCATCTCGTGATGAAAGGGGAGTCAATTTTGTGTTCTCTTGCTGCTGCTACAGCTGAAGCTGTTGTTCTTCCCACGCGAATTCTGGGACCCTTAAGGGTGAGACCAATCCGATTATTTTGCGCCCAGATTTTGAGATGATGAAACGGGTGCTCGCTCTCTGCCTCGGTTGCGATTTGAACCTTTACGTGTTTCTTTGATTGCAGTTGCAAATGGATCGACATCTTTCCACTGTTCCGATGAGAACGCTTCACGAATCATCTTCTTTCCCTGGGAGATGGGTGATCTGGCAACCTCGGCTACAAAACGGGGCTCTTCCAATTTGAGGCCTCATCACCAAGCTGGAGACGAGGAGGGGGCTTCAAAGGTAGAATTATGCCGTTGTCGAAGAGGCCCTTAGCAGAAAGAGAGGCTCTCTCGAGCTGCCTAGTAAAATCAAAGGGGAAATCACCATCATCATCGTCATTGTTGTTGCTAGCGGCCTTGGATTTCGGTGTCCCAGGCTTCTGTTCCCAGTCAAATGGTATTGCAGAAGATGAAAAGCCATTGAAATCAAGATAGATGGCAGAGACACGAGCAGGGCTAGTGGGAGCACTGAAATAAAACTCCCCGATACGTTTAGGACTAGAAGGAGTGTTGGAATTATATGTAAGACCCGCACTCCACTAACTTGGTCTAACCGTGTCGTGCCAGGTCTTCCCATCATTGCTGGACCAAGTGGACCAACCGTGTAAAGATGGATCACAAAACCAGGTATGAATCAAGTTAAAATGCTCAAAAGTATACGTAGGGTTGCATACCTGGGTAGGTACGGTCGACCATATGGAAAGAAACAATGGTCACTGATCAATGACCCTACGGTCGACGGATCCTGCGACCGTAGGCCATCGACCGTGAGACCCCAGACCAGACTCCAAGTTGGAAACTTTCCTAATTTAAGGGGGATTTTTTTCCTAATGTTGGAGAACTTTATATGGAGAATTATTCTCTATATAAAGGACGTCCCTCAACCTTTTTCACTCTTTTAGAACATTAGTAAACCCTAGAGGAAGAGAAGGAAAAGAAGGAGAAGAAAAGAAGACTAAGGAGAAGGTTTTGCAGAGAAGATTTTAGCTCTCTACCATAGGCAAAGGTATGAACCTAATTCCTGAAGATGTAAATTCTATGGAATAAGGCTTCTATGGGGGATTAGAGATGTCCAACTAGTATGATCCATGTGATTCCTTGAGTAAATCCCAAGGCTAATCATGAAGGGTGAGTTTGATGATATTGGTTGTTGAAAAACTAATAATGATCACCATAGGATAACCTTAGTATGAACCCAAGAGAAAAGCCGAGGAGTTGACCCAAGAAGAACTCGATTTGAATGTAGTTGGTGACCAGAAGTCTTAAGGTCGCAGCTATGGTCGATCATAGCAAGACCAGCATGACCAAAGGATAGACCATAGGCATTCGGGAAGAATTCAGAAACCATATGGTCGCAGCTACAATCGCACCATATGCGATCGTAGGGTATCGACCATAGGCAGTAAGGTCGACACAGTATTAGACCATAGGACCAATCAGACACATATCAGTGCTCTATTTCGATTTTTGACTACTATAACATATTACATATGAACCCTAACTTAAATTCATATAACTTTTAGATTATTAAATTAATTCAAAGAGAATTACAAGACATGGAAGGAGATCAAGTTTTGCTAACAGGTAAGGGAACAAGACTTAAACTAATTAGATAATAACAAACTGTTTATTTATTTGAGTCCAATGCCATGATTGATTCTATGCTTGTATGTTTGTAATGTGCATCTCACATGTCATCCAATATTCGTGCTATTACTGCTAATGCATATTTATTTATGTCTATTTATAATATGATGATGATGATGCTGGGAATAGGCATGTGATTATGTGTGTGTGGTTAGTGTGCTTGATGCGAGTGGAACATCAGGGGGAGGACGTGGTATGGTGGTCTTGACCTGGCCACCAAACTCTAGCTCTATCTCTACTCAAGTCTTATTCACTGACATCGTCGTATCGTCATTGCTTTAGTAGAACTATTATGTCGTAGGGCATCAGGGGAGGTGGTCTCTGACCGTGTAATCTTTGACTCTGTCGGGGGGTTCTTAACTCTATCTCTATGGACGTATTGAGGGATGCTGGGGTGAGGCCTTAGATACACTAGATGACATTTAAGATTGATTAGTTATGAGTCCAGTTTACAAACCCTCGCCAATAGGGGCTTACGTGTTGGTATGGGTAGGGCATCATGGGAAGTATTGACGGTGTTTGATCTGAACACTTTAGCTCTATCTCTATTCCATGGTGGGTGCATGTGGGACGACAATGTTGTTTGATCCATTGGACGGATTCACACACTTGTGTATAAAGGAGTAGGGGCCACCAAACCTTTCTATACCATATTACAAACTTAAAAATCAAACTAAAGATATGAATTGAATGCATGCATATGTTTGTTGCATTATTTTGTTTGCTCACTGAGCCATGATGTGTGCTCACCCTTTTGACGTCGGATATTTTAGTTGATGATGCAGGTCTTACTGTTGAAGATTATGTGAATACGCCGATGTATGGACACGTTGCGGCCATAGACGTAGAAGCTGTTGAAGATGCGCATGATCCTTCATGCGAGTGCAACCAGTGTATTTTTTATTAGTTTAACTATATTTGATTATTGGGACATGTAACGGATTATTTACCTTTATGTCTTGAGTTTTTAAGAAATAATTGGATTAGATAATTATTATATCATTATTAGACACTCAGTTCATTATCTATAAAACTTTCGCTTATTTGTTATTTATCTCTGATTATTTCTGTGGAAGGTGTGTATGGTTGATATGGTGGGTACTACCTAACGGAGATCCTGGTTGAACCGTTGATTTATTTACGATTCATCACACTTTTCTGGTTAGTCCAGAATTGGGGTGTGACATTATGTGAGCTTAATTAATTACATAATCAGTTATTTAGTGGAAGTCCAATTATCATGGTAGTACCGATTTGGTCTGATTTGTTACATGGTATAAGAGAGGTTTGGTAACCCTAATTTTATTATGGGAATGATATTGAAGTTATGACAGTATTCTATGAATACTGGGTTATGAGTCCCCACTGCCACAGCTAGTGAAAAATCTCTCTACACCCATTAGTAAGAGATCCTATGATATCTTCTGGAAGTTGTAGAAGGCTATGACCAAAGACAGATCAAAGCTTGGAGCGTAGAGGAAATCAATCTTCACTAACAGGTATGCCTTTATGATTAATTGTTTATCACATCTCCATTGTGTTCTAGGGTTCCTCTATGGATTGTCTTGGATTTGATTGAAACCTTAATCACATATAAGTCTAATGGTTGCATGTCGAATGCACCAAATTAATTATGTATTTCTTCACTGACCTAATTAATAAACTGTAAACAAGGCAAGCAAAGTTTAATCCCACAAAGAGTGATTTGATCAAGATTTATATTCTACTCAAACTAAATATACTAATTAATGCTAAGCAAACACAATAACAAAGGGAGGTTTTGGTTGGTTAAATCAAAATGAAAGTAAACAAACATAATTTAAATAGAAAAATAATTAGAGAGAAAGAATTTAGTTCTTGCTTCAATATCCACCCACACATGTAATAGGTAAAATTAATCGTAATACTACTCTCTTCCTCACAATTAGAACTAAAGACCCTAGATAAAAATACGTTCTGTTACCCGAATTTTTTCTTGAATATCTCTACTGAAACAAGCTCTTTAGAGATATTTAACCATTGAACAATATTAAATAAGTTCTCAATATTTAATTCAATGACACCATTAAGAGAGAGAAAAACATATCAATCTAAGCAGCAATTACACACAAGCGGGGATTATTTAACTTAGATTATTCCATTCACAGTGATGAGATGAAAACTTAGACATAATCATCTACCATTATTTACTACTTGTGATTATAAATAGAACAATTACGGATCACAGTTTATAGATCTAGCAATCAATATCAATCTAACTGACTCAGTAGGTCATTACTGAATTATTCAGACAAACATCATAAATAAAGAGAGAAGAATAACATAAGCAATTCCAATAAAAAAGAGAAGAAGAACAACGTTACTCAAAAGCGATTACACCATTAACATGAGTTTAGGCTTCAAAATCCCTTTGAACTGAATGAATAAACTAGCCAAACATTACAATCTTTAAAAAAAAAATTCATTCAAAGAGAGAAAAAAAGATTGAAATTTTCAACAAAAAAGAGAGATTGAAAGATACTATCTTCAACACTAGTACCTATATATAGAATATTAGTAATCCTTTGTAACTTAAAATTCTTTCTTTATTTACAATTCCTTCTCTATTTAGAATTTTGAAATTATAGAGTTTCTTTTTTTTTGTTGGAGTCTTTTAGAATGGTAGTTTCCCTATCTGACTCAAATACCAAATTAATTCAACCTCTTCTATTGTAAGTTTCCTAACTTCAATAGAAAACTCTTTATGAAAATTTCATCCACCGTTGAATGCTCTAATCAGATCGTACAACTGCTTTGATTCGGATTCGGGTCAGATTTTTATGTTAAATTTTGAGACAACTTTTGGAGGCCCAAACGAATTTTGATTTTTCTTCATAATACTATTCCGAAAAACTCGAGACGTCCTCTACAACTTTACTAAAGACCATTTTTCAATTCTGGAACTCTTTCTACGTCAAAAACTTACATAAAGCCCAGAACTCAATATTAAAAATGTTAGAATTTTCTTATCTTTTAGCAATTAATTCACAAATCTTTAAAATATGTCAAACTTATAAAATAAATTTTAATCAGCTCATTAAGACATAAAACATATTAAAAAACATAGTGCAAAGAGAATAAAAATAAAGAAATCACACACTTATCATCTAACAAGGAACACATGTGTAAGGTGATACACTTCTCTGCAAATGAGGACCACCTGACAGTGCAGAATTGGCATCTATTACTAATGAGCATGCCCCAACACTTGGACCAAAGTTTATTGTGTTGTTTAAGACATTGTGATTCATCTCTCTAGATATGGGACCCAAATTTGAACGCCCTCCTGAAATTGAATTTCTAAGGGTCCAGACTGATGACCACAAGAAAGGGAATCCCATCAAAATTGCAACTAAAATTCTTGGGGCTGTCTATATATATATATATATATATATATATACCTATTTGGGGAACAGATCCATGTCACCAAAGAAGAAGAAGAAGAAGGGAAAGGAATTTTTTATTAAAAAGATAAATGGTAAGTTAAAGGTAGTTTTGCCATTAAGAATATAGAACGGTGATATGTCATCAGTTTATGGCCATCACCTAACGGAGGGAGTATGACTGAACCATGTTTCCAAAAATAGGGGGTGTTAGTGACATTATCGTGAAAAAATGTAAGGGGGTGTTATTAAGCCAAATTCCAGGGGGTGTGGGTGAAATTTTTTCTAGATTTTAAAATCTATAGGCTTTACCTAAAATTAGACTAAAAATTATATTGTTCAATCAACCCCCAAACATAAAATCCTCAAATTTAATGGTTAAGATAAATAATATAGGAAAGAATAAGAGGGGAAGAGATGAAGGGATTTACTTTTGAATATCTTTATAATAAGATATTAAATATAAAAATATAACACCGCCATCAAAACTTAAATTTAAACATTTTAGACAAAAATCTGAATATAACATATTAGAGTGGAGAGAAAAACGTGGTTGGAGAGAGAGCGAGACGGATAGAGAGAAAAGAATGGGTATTAAATGGTGCGGTTTCAGTTTAATGGTGTGGTTCAGTTTTGATTCGATGTGTAATGAGTAAAATCAAAATCGAATTATGTATTAAACGGTTTCAAAATACTTATCAAAACCATTAACGATTTTGGTTTTTGGTTTGTAAACGGTTTCGTTACTCAGAGGGAGAGGAAGAGAGTTAGGACCGAAGGAAGGAAAAGCAAGTGACAGCATTAAAATAATTTTAATCATATATTAAAGTGAACTTATGATTTAAAAGTATACTATGTGGAAAGCATTAAAATAAAATTTATTTCTACAAATATAAACATATAGCATTAAGGGATTAAATTAAAGGTTTAGTCGATTTTAACGGTTCCAAATAATCGATTGAAACGGTTTCATTTTTGAAACCAAAATCGAACCATTTAATAATGGATTTTACGGTTTCGGTTTAAAAGGATCTGTCTAATGGAGGTATATGGTTCGGTTTTATTTTTTACAACCTTAGCTGAGAATGTGTATGTAAGAGAGAGAGAGAGAGAGAGAGAGAGAGATTTGCAGTTCTCCTGCTTCAGATTTGTTGCAGTTCTTTCATAAATGGGCTTCGAGCCCAGGCCCAAATTCTGGGCTGGGAGAAACTTCAAGCCGAAGCAATATCCAAAATGGACCCCAATTTGTAACCCAATCCAATTACTAATCTGATCCTGCGGATTCAAAGGAGGGCTTCATTAGCTGGACCGGGCCATCAAACAGTTAGCCCGTTGTATAACCTGATGACAGTCCATAAATTTAAAGGGCAATAAAAGCAAATGCCATGTATTTACTAGCCTACCTTGAACAAGCTTTGTTCCCACCTTCAATACTTCAAAAGGTCTGAGAAAAGTATGTTCAGTTTTTTTTTGGCTGGCCTGACCCATTCTTCATATATATCTTCACCTGTCATCATAGAGTTCGAATCACATACAGGTACATGTACTTTCCATAGGATTCTATCTCCTTTGATATATGATGTGGGACCCACCTCTAGAGTGTGAGACCCACTGAATATCAACGGTGATGAGATCCCAAGAAGGATACCAGTACATGTAGATGAACTATTCTTGTCTTCATATATATCTTCATCTGCTACTGCCACTGAGAACATGGTTTTAGGTATTCTGTTCGGATCGGCTGTATTGGTCAATCTATATCAATATCAATGAGAATACTTCACCTGCATGCACTTGTATCCTCCTTGGGATCCCATCACCGTCCATATTCAATGGGTCCCACACTCTAGAAATGAATCCCACACCAAGTGATGGGATCCCATGAAGAATACATGTACAGACAGATGATGTGAACTAAATATGACCAAATGACCAAAACACATACTTGGTTGATACAAGAAAGGAAAGGGCCTTATCTTCATGTCACCTTTTATGCTAAGAATAGTTCACTTGTAGGTACATTCGTATAACTTCTACAAGATGTCATGGATTCAAATCCAGACGTCATTACGTTTCATATATTCAATGGGTCCCACATCCCATGGATGGTGACGACTTCTAATAGAAAATATACATACATACATACAGGTGAACTGAACTCTTATAAAACCTAACAATATCGTATGGATCTCAAATTTTATGAAGGTAGACCTCCAGGTCTCCTCCTTCCATATTAAGATTTTTTTTTTTTTTTTGGTAGTATTCATATTAAGATTAATTGGAATCAAATTTCTACATGGCAGAATCGTAAAGGGCAGCTTCTTAAAGAAAAAACTATCAAAAAAAATATTTTATATATGATGTGTTTGTATTGGAAAGATGGTTGGGAAGAGATCCCACCTAATTAAGAAACTAGCTAGAAATCCTGAGTTTAAGTCTCCCTAACCCTTGATGCTAACTGCCTGACCTGAAAACTGAGATTCATTAAAGCAAAGGTTCACAGATGGCAGTGTACATTTTGGAGAAGAGTCATGCATTCTCTATTGGAGTTGGTGAATTGATGAGCTTATCCCTTCCTCTTTGACTAAACGCGTTTTCTCCACTGATAGAGATGCTGTTCAACAGTGGACTACAATAACAAAACGTAACTCTATATGGTGAGGCAACCAGATATGTCAAAACTGATAATTAAGGTTGATGAGGCATGGGTTTGGACATGAGCACATGTGAGATTAATATATTGAAAGTATATAGTGGGGTTACGCATTCTTGTCTGGATAAGATTAGGATGGGCTGCATGCCGCCTTTAGGTCAATCTGGATAAACATGTTTAATTTGCTCTTTTTAACATAATTAATCTTCTTCTTATGTTTTTAATACCTGTGGCCTTCTCTTCTATACCATTCTGAATTGTCAAATATCTTATATGTCAACGCTCAGTAGGTGGGTGATTTTGTATTTTTTTTTTAGGGTAAGATGTTTTAGATCATGGATGTCCTTATTTGAAGGGTAGATCAGAAAATTTTTTCTTTAAAATAAAGATATTATTAAAAGTATCAATTTTTTTGGGTTTTTTTTTATTTTTTATAATTTTGGTCCATTCGGTTGGTTAGGTTGGTTCCATTCTTGTATTCATTCCTTTCAACCTTTTTTATCTGCCACCATTTTGACATCCCTAATGAAGTTCTCAACCATCGAATCAAGGGTGTCAATTTGATACCGAAACCAGTACAATACCGATTACACCGATACCGGTGTGCCATTTTCTATCCAGGTAAATAATGGTTCAAGTTTGGTGTCATATTCTTATTCAGCATGGTACGATGTTTTACCAATGTACCAACGAAATATATTGTTTCTACACCGTTTATATCGATTGAATGTATACCAAAAAATTAATATTTTAACATGACAAGTGTTCAAGTGGTACATACCATTTATTTGTTATTTTTTTATAATATAAGATATCAAAAGCAAAAAAAAATAAAAATGAAGATGACAGATATTCAAGATGGCACTGAATTAGGACTATATTTTGTACCGAATTACAACCATATTTTGTAACAAATTGAAAACCGAAGCTTGTGCCGTGTTTTTGTACCATTTAAAAATCGTTCATCATACGGATTAAAAATCGTATCAAGTCGATACAAAAATGGGTCAAATTTTGATATTATATTTATATTCAATACAATAATGATAATGACTTTTTACAGAATTACCGATACCATATCAATTGACACCCTTACATGAAATAATAGTAAAAACAACAGAAAAGAAGCTTAACAAACAAATTTCTAAATTTAGTACAACTCTAACAAACTACTTTAAGGTTGGTAGGTTCAGGTCTGATATAAATAATTAGTGAAATATTTATTTGTTTAAAGCCCTAGATAAGTAACAGGTACCCACTTCTCTCTCTCCTATTGGCCAAATACCACCACTCCCCATCACAAAAGATCTTCCATCTGATTAGAAGTCAAAAACTAAATTAAAATTTGAAACTATACTACAGCAATTCCAATCATAGGACACTGAAACAATTAACTAAAACTGAATAGTGCATTAGATTATATATATATAGAACATGAGCAAGGTAATTAATAATTTTCTACTTACAATTTTCAAATGTTAATGTAAGGGTAAGAGTTCTTTGTCTAATTGTGTCGTCTCTACATTGTGTTGTAAGAACCAATAAGAATGTAAGTACAAGTATCCAAGAGGAGAGATAAGGATCTTTTCACTGTCCATGTTAAAGGCCATAGTAAATTACAATTAGATAGAAAACTTTTTTCCCTTAGATTCCAGTTTGTTTTAATATAAAATTTACATATAATATTTTATATGTTAAAAAAATTTCTAATATTTATTTCTAAGAAATAAATATAATGATCTCTATAGAAGACAGAGATAGAGAGTGAAAAGACGCCGAGAGATAGAGAGTGAGATTTCGTGGAGAGATAGAGACTAAAGTACCCATGTAGTTCCCACTCTATCGTTAAGAGAATATTTTTTTTTAATTTATTTATTTTTAGTGAGTAATGTCACAATCCTAAATAAAAAAATAAATAAATAAATAAACTACCTATGTGGCCAAGCCTCAATTAATTAAGATAGTTTGTCTTGTTTACAGGTGCTAACATCCAACTGCCAACGCCTTCCTGAGTTGCTCTTTTAGTGTCCAACAAAGACAGTTTGTCCTATTTATTCAATTATATTGCAGGACTTGTATCGTTCATGATTGAGAGTTTGCTTAAGGTGTTTTCCTTTCTTCCATGTTGCTACAAGTAAGGTTTAAATTTAGATATCGAACAAAGTATGGGTAATATTTAAAATCGATTTAGTTCAGACCTGATCGGTATACAGATTCAATAGCAAACTGCCACGTGATTGATATTGTATATAATAATATTTAAAAGAGAATTGAACTGGGATCAGTCAGATCTAAAATCGATACAAATCGACCTATACCCAACAACAATACCATAAACCATGGGCCTACAAGTATGAAGAGTCTTTCTTTGTGAAGGAGACATTGATAATACGTCCAAAGTTTTTCAAGTTGAAATGACACTTCTCTAGGTTTGGAACATGACAATTTCTTTTAATTACTCCTTATTTTATTCCCAAATATTTTTTAAGTCGATTTTTCACAAACTTTATGAAATTGATTTACCATTATATCACTATCAGAGTTATCATTGTTGTGCATGTTTTTTAAATGAAATATTAAATGACAAGATTTACCCTAAAAAAATACAAATGTACTAAAATTTAAAATTATTTGACACTTAGGATGGAGAGCAAAAAAAATTTTAGAGTATCATATTCTTTCATAAGCAAAAACTTTTAAGTCATTAACAATAGATTCACTTATTTAAAATATCATATTCTAAATATCTGTCAAGTTTTAGTTTTGTTGGTCTTCAAATTTTATTAAGATATTTCTAAATAATCATTTAAAAACAATTTAAAAAGTTTCGAAGATTAATTTTTCCATATGAAAAAATCAGAAAGGACTGAACCAATGGGTATAGAGAAATGTATTTTATTTTGGAATATGCTAACTTCACATAAACATGTCACATGAGATCTATAGGGTGAAAGTGTCACTCATAGGATTTGAGGTTTAGCATCTCTCTCTCTTTCTTTCTTTCTTTCTTTTTTATAATTAAATTGGTGCATAAATTCAAGACAACAATCATGTAGGGTATGAAATTCCCTATTTTATCCTTCATCAAAAGAAGGCATCTCTGTCTCTATTCCAAGATTCTTCATCGATAATGAACATCATAAGAGCCCCATAGACTCTCTCTCTCTCTCTCTCAACCTCAACTCAAATCAATTCATCTTGAGAAAAGTAAGAACATATGCCCAAGGGCCAAACAAAAAAAGGAAAAGAGTCCACTTAATCAGAATATACCCTCTAATCAAATAACAGCTGAAGTGGGACCCCAAACGGATACTAACACTCCAAAAAGATGAGAATCAACAGAGCCATCTAAAGCACATCAACCGCTGGAAGTCCTTCTGTTTTCTATTTCCTAGTAAAGTTAAAGTTGGGGTTGGAGCAATTTGAACCAAAAAAATGGAAAAGACTTTTGTAGTGGTGTTAATTGATATATATCCATTGATCACCCATGACGATTCCTCATGAAGTAGCTGAAGTCATGGTGCTGAACTCTTAGTTGCTTTAGCCACGAATCTGCTGCACTCAACAATGACATCAACCTCTCTTGGTCCCTACCCCCACCACCACCACCACCTCCTCCCTCATAGCTTGAGACCCACACATTGCCTTGCATCTTATAAGTGGCCAATCCAAACGGGGGGAGAGCGATACCTTCCTTTTCCTTTCGCTTTCTTTTGGCGTTTCCCATCTCTTCTTCTTCTTCTTCTTCTTCTTCCTGATCCATATCTGCATTTTGATATTGACAACAGTGTGATATTGATATAAAAAAGATGAAAGGCATGGGCAATGCTAAACATCATATAATGTGTGTGCATGATGCATATGTTTATATTGTTTCCTACTGATGTCACTCCTTTACTAATCCAAACCATCCATCAGGAATTCATCCCCATGGATTCATGGTATGATGTAATGAAAACAAGCATGAGAAGAAAATGCATGGAAGCATACCTTGGAAGGATGATGAAAGAGTGTGGTAAGTGAGAAAGCATGCGGACAGATCCTTCACGGTTCTTCCTGTGGGAATATGATAGATTGGGTACCTAAGAACATACAAGACTTTCATCATCAGCAGCTTAAACAATATATCAATGCCATTACTACCATCTGATCTCTGAAGTCAGCTTATTTGTCCCTCAAGACATGTCCATGAAAAGTTTCTTTTTATTAACAGGACAAATTTCATGGTAGGTGAGACCCATCATCCATCATATAATGGATTTATACCATGCATTGGATGATGCTTTAAACACTACATTACAATATAGAAAAGTAAGGGCATTATTGGGTTTTATTTGGGGAAGGTCATTCTGTTTATTTAGGTCCCCAAACTATTTCTATTCTCAATAATGGATTCCAAATACATGTCACAGAGTTTGAGTTTTGGACAATGATTTCCTCTGTTTATGGAAAGAAGAAGTTCTATTTTTCTAAAAACCCATTCTAGTATGCATTCCTGGCACCCAAAGTGCCTACAACTTGACCTTCCAAAAACTGCTTTTGATGGAATTCTGTTTCACACAAGAAAACCCAAATCCAAAAGCCATCTTTTATATCAATTTCTGTGTTTTTTGAGAGAGAGAGTTAGAGAGAGGGAGAGAGAGAGAGAAAGAGAGAGAGACCAAGCAACAGCCATCCAACTAGCTGGAGAAAGATCAACACTCCTCAATGACATTAAACCAGGATATCTTCTTGCCAATTCATTGATCTGTAAAAAAAAAAGAAAAAAAAAGGACAACAACCCAGTAGGTTTAGGTGATCAATTGCAGGAAATAGTGAAGTCAAAGCTTGTTTTACCAGAAATATCTGAGATTTAGCATCATTCTTTACCCAAATGACAAGAAATTCATTGAGAAGGTTAACATATTGGAAAAAAAAACATCAATAAACCTGAGTGAAAGAAGTGAATTTCCAAAAGAAAATAACATAGAATAAAGTGAACTAATAATGTTAGAAAAAAAAAAAAAAACTTTTTGCTTTTTTTTCGACAGTCAAAAAGTTTGATCAGTTCATTCATAAAGGATTCTAACTAATCCATAAGAGGCTTAACCCAAACTATAGAACATGTAAAAGCTTGACTTATGATTCAAGGGAGAAAGAAAGAAAAATAAAAAAAAGGTAGGAAAAAGTACCTTATCCATGAGAGGAACTCTTCCATAAGGAGCAGATCGTTCAAAGTACTGAAAGTAAAGGTAACCCAATCGATCACTGAGATGCCCAAGGTTTTCTTTCTCAAAACCACATTCCTCTGATGAACCACCATCCCATCTCCAAAGCTTCTCGCTCTCACTTTCATCGCTGCAAGAATCACTGAAAGAATACCTTGTCTCAAAGTCCCCTGCCTCAGTCTCTTCCCTGAAAAAAGAAAAAAGCTTTAGAACATAATATTGATTCAGAGAGAAAAACATCTTTTTGATTTCTACAATCAAAACAGTAACAGTTAAATAAAAGCAAAACCCACAATCAGAAAAGAGGGTTAATGGAGATTGAAGAGGTAAGGCTTGGAATTCCTCTGCTTCTAGTTTTGGTTGGAAAGAAGATGACGATCAAACCACAAACTGTAACAAAACAGAGAAAGAAATTCAAACCGAAAAAGACTGAGGGTTTACCTGAACCTGGCTAAGGTTGCATTGCTTGTGAAAATCTGAATTGCAGAGAGATAAGGAACATAATATTGAACAACAGTTTCTTCACTGTTCAATATGATTGGAGTTCCAGCCCCATAAGCGCTCCATTCACCATAACAACTCCAGAGATCCTCCAATGTGAAATACTCCACTGTTTCTCTTTCCCAAGGATGCCAAAGCCGATTAAGGTTTTTCATGGCGGTCTGCAAAACAATTAACAAAACAAAACTCACAAATTCATTCATTCTCTGTAACATACAAAAAAAAAACAATTAAGATGAACAAATCAGACGAACCTTCGGTAGAAACTGTGACCCAACGTTTGGCGTTGTACATTCTAGAAAGCATTCCAGGTTTGATTGCATTGGCCCTCTTTCAAAAAGCATTTTTTTCTTCTTGCCTGAGAGACAGACAGAGGAAGAGAGGGACAGAGGGACAGAGGGACAGACGGAGAGAGGGAGAGAGAGAGAGAGAGAGAGAGGAGAGAGAATGAGAGATTTTCCCAGTGCCCACCCCTCTAACCACCCACGAGGCAGAGGTAGAGAGAAGAAGAAGAAAAAAAAGGGATTCTATATTTTTCTGTTTAGGCAACTACTTATAAAGGTGAAGAAACGAGGAAAATTCGGTCTACTGGATTTCTATTTTTTGATATTAGGACAGCGAATTTTAAAGAGAGGAATCAGCAAATATTTTTCATAAAAACAGAAGAAAAGCAACTCTTTGTTTGGTAGAGACACACACGAAATCCCTATAAAAACTGAGATCTTCAAAAACCCAAATCCCACTATAGGAAGATTTCATGAAAAACCCTGAAAATCCGTCAAAATTTCCCCAACGAATCAAATCCCTTAAAGACAACCCTCTTTTCTCTCAATCCAATCTTTCCTATCACCGGAAGAAAACCCAGAAATTAGTAAAGATGAAACCTTGCAGAGAACTAAAGATTTCAACTGCTTTAAGCACGGAGATTCAGAGTCTGTACTTGAAGGTGAATCAAACCCACTTGCCAAATGTAGAAAAAGAACGGATTTTGATCAAGAGAACGACAGTCATTCACAAGATTAAAACAAAAAAACAAATGTCACCAACAACAATAACAACGCGGTCTGATGCTTTTATAACCCAAAATTAACGTCCCTTGTTACGAGATAACAGGATAAATGCTTTTTTTTCAGCTTTGAAAAAGGGTTGCAGATCAAAATTCTACGATGAATGAATGCTTCAAAACTTATTAATTATTACTAAACCGATTATCATATTTTTACTTTTCTCCTGGTTTCTACAGAAGAAGATGAAAAGGAAACCCACGGTTTCAGTAATAAAGAACCAGAACGACTCTTACGATTCAGAAAAGTGGGCCCTTTTACTGTTCTTTCCAGATTTCTGAATTTTAATTGGATTTGGAATAGGAACCCAGCTGACTTAGTCTATCAATCCATCCATGACTTGTTCTGGATAATGGTTTATCTGTCAATCCAATCTATCTTCAAAAGTGTTAACTTTTACTTTGGGTTACTTTCTGGGTAAGAGAAAAGGAAAGAAAGCTTGAGGTTTCCTTTTAACAGATTAAGATTGTCTTGCAAAAAACAGGGTGGATTTGCAGTTCTTACTTGAGATGGGATGTCCGTAAAGTAAAGCTCTTACCCAATTTTTGAGTTGTATGTGTATCAGACCACGCAAGAGTTCCTATCTTATCTTTATTACCAAACATTAATAGTGAAGATCTGTAAGTGTACGGCATTTAGACTGCATGTGAATCTATTGAGACAATATTGATAGATAGGATCATGGTTTTAAGTGAGTTTTTTTTTTTTTTTTTTTTTTTTTGGGGGGTAAAACATGGTTTTAAGTTCAGGTATTGGAATGGGTATTTTTTTTAAAAAATGAAAGGAAAAAAGAATATGTATCGGGTCATTCTGAAAACCAATACATGATTGGAGTCCTGTAAATAGAATCAGCAAATTTTTTTGCCCAGGAATTTGGATAGCTGAATGTGAAAATCAATGTTGTATCACCGAGCTATCCGTATCATCCATTGTGAAAACTGATATGAATCCACCGATATGGTTGTTTCGATATTAATACCTAAAACTATGAATAAGATTGAAAGTTTGTAAATGGATAAATTCTAAGATCCTTATTAATATGTCAAGTTAAATTTTCCTACGATCAAATTAAGAAAATTAGAAATGAAAATTTTGAAATTTTTTGGAAAAATTCTCTCTCTCTCTCTCTCTCTCATAGCAACTACATGGAAATCCTCCAAAAAAGATTTTTGAAGGCAAAAGACTAATGGGAGTTGGGAGTTATAGTATCAAATTTTGAAATGTGACCGATCAACACATTTCCTCTCTCCAGAGGGTAACTTGTCGAAGAATTTTTTTTAACCAAAAATAATGATCCCTTGGCAAGGCCTCAACAATAGTTAGTTAAAATGGGAATAGTAGAAAAAGAAAAAAAGAAAAAAAGAAACGGGACAGAATGGATTTTAAACGGAGCAAAACAAGAACAATACAGTGAAAAAAAAGTCAAAACATTCAAAGAACAATAAAAAAAAACTAAAACGGATGGTACGGGTTTTAAACGGATCAGATATACTATGGTATGGCAAAAAAGAATAATATACTCCTATAAATTGATGAATTATACCTAAATCAATGATAACACATGACATTTATGATGTATCCAATCATAAAATAAAGTAATGAGTTTATAAGCAAATATAAGGAAGTGGCCAGCCTTTAATCCCACATTGATGTGTTGTAGAAATCAATAAGAATGTTAAACAATGTGGGATTAATCGACTCATTCCTCATGGAAGTAATAGGTTAAAATACGATGCAGATACGAGTATGATACACATATTAAATGCGTTTTAAACGGCAACGCTTCAAGTATAGAGTATTTTACTATATTTGAGGTTAATATGGCAATACACATACTGAACGGCGAGTTATATCGTACACGTTCAAAATACATTCTAACTGATAGAGGCCTCAACTAATAAATGAATAATTCAATAGAGCACTAAATCATTCAAATAAACATCCTTAATATTCAAGCAAATCAATACCCCAAATCACCATAATCCACCAAAATCAGGATAGATACATCACCAAATCACCAAATCACCAAATCATCAAATCACCAAATCATTCAAATAAACATCTTTCATATACAAGTTGATCAGTATCCCAAATCACCAAAATCCATAAAAATTTACCTTATATATGTCATTTTAAGTGGTCCTAACGGTTTCAATTCCAACCCCCTTCGTTCCTAATTAGTCTTTCGGTTCATGTACTAGTTGTACCCTTTATTAATGGATAAAACTCAAGGTAATAAAGGTAGTAAAAATCCAATGAATATGTATTAAAGAATTTTCCAAAAAATAAAAAAAGAATATGTATTAAAGAGAATTATCATGGTAATCTTAAATATAAAGGAGGTAGTTTTAGTATTTCCTTTTATTAATGGGTTTCAATTCAGATTACAAAACCATCTTGTTTATTAATGGGATTGTTTGGTTCCGGTTTCGGTTATTAACTCGTCGATTTTGGGACAGTATCTTTGAATGTCAAAATAAGACAAGAAAATAAAATAATATTTTTGAAAAAAGATGAGAGAGATAGTCACAAATTTATCATTTTTTCATCATTATTTTTATCTTATTATATTTTTGTCTTCCTTATTCTTTTCTTGATATCCAAACATAACCTTAACTACTATTAAATCACTAAATAAATCCTTGAAATTAATAAGATTTAATAAATATATTTTAATGAATAGAATCAGGCCATGATTTTAAACTTTGATCCGATTTTAATTTTTCAAAAAACAATGGATTATCCAGGTCACTTGTGGGCCGGTGATCTTAACTTATATGATAAGTTCTAGTCCAAATAAAGTTAATTTGCACGTGGTAGAATCAAAGTTCAGTGAAATGTGCATTCTAAAATATGATTAAATGGTCAATAATAAGGTTTGGGTTTTTTTCTTCTTTTTTTTTTGGGTGAATAAGGTTTGGTTCATCTCTTATGAATAGCGGCTAGAGTTTCAACAAGAGAGGGGTGAATGGAGGTGTTAAAATCAAGGCACAAATCAAACTGGCCAAAATATGACTAACTGTTTGTTTTATAAATAATAAGGTCACCGTATTAGATATTATATATGCTACATTCAAGCTAAATAATAGTTTTAAGAAATTATATTTAAGATACCTAACGTTTCATATATTATGCTTAGAATACTTAAATTAAACTAAGGTTAAATGGAGTGGAACAAATTTTCAATCTTACCCACAACATGATGCATCCTTTTGCTTCGCTCCTCAAAAGACCCCCCCCCTTGCCCTGCGGGCACGTTGAAGAAGAGAGAGAATGTGGAATGATGAATATTTGGTTTATTACACGTATGTGCACCATGTGGAAAGATGATGCAAGCATTCAAAGTTTTTCATAGTCTTGCTTTTTGAAAACTCAATTATTCTTGGTAAACTTTTTTTTTTTTTGGGTAAATAATAAAACTAATTTATTAATGCATGTATTATACGAAGACAACAGAGTACAATTAGTCTGTAACAAAAGATCGGGTTCAAGCGTCAAACCATTAGTTATACACAATAACAATAGAACCCTCATAGCTAGAGAATCAACAATGTTATTTTGCTCTCTAAAGATAAAAAAGAAAAATACACTTGTTCAAAATTTAATATGAGTATAAAACCTTAGGATTTATTTATCCACAAAATTTTCAACCATCTAAACTGCCACGACAAAACCTAGTATCAATTTAATTCGTCTAGAAATTTTTCCTACACATATGGAATCAGAGGTCATACATCTTTTCTTGTTGAAAAGTAGGGGTGTCAATCGGTCGGCCTCGACCAGTCTCGATTGGGCCTAACTAGTCCCCACCAATTTAACATCTTGCATTGTGATTAACATGTTTAACTATATATTCAGTCTTGATTTGCGAGACATTGAGTCATTTATATTCGGTCCGATCAGTCTATGTCCCTAGTCAGTCTTATGTTAATTGATTCAATTAATCTATTAATGTTCAATTAATCTATTAATGTCCATAATTGATTATCTTATTCGATCTTATGTTCCGTTATGCTATTCGATTTTAGGCTCAGTTATAATTGGTCTACATTGTTGTAAATCAAACCCATTAATTTGTCCTTACTCATAAATGAATAATGTATGTGGATAATAGTAAAAAAGAAAGAGGGATCAAAATATACATTTCAAATAATATTTATATATGGTCATAAGAGTCTCTTAGTATCATCTGCTAAAATCATGTCACCTTGGAGACTAGGATATCAAAAGACTCATTGCAATCTCATTTAATAGGGTTGTATTTGTTGCAAGTCTAATGTTTATAAATAAGTGAAAAAATAGATGAGAAAAGTAGGTGAAAAAAATAAAAGAAAAAATGTATATATGTGTTTAATAGGTTTTTAATGGGTTTATACCAACTCGGGTTTTAATCTGTCAGTCAGGTCAGACAACCGTCGGGTTGCACCGCCTGCACCATGAACGACTTATTATTAATCGGTCTGGTCCTAAGACCGACACGTTTATTAAACGATCCGACTCGGTGCAGTTTTTATTTAATTTATTTGGAAAATCCTGAATTTTAGGTAAATTATTCCCAAGGGCTGAATTTTTGTTTTCTGATAAATTATATGCAAACTCTAAAAAAATAAATTTTCTAAAATTTTGCAAACCAATTCAGATTGTCTAAATTTTGGACTAATCAAAATTTAACCAAAGTATTCGTTATTTGCTAACTATAATCAAGATACACGCCCTCTCTGTCCACATGAATTTTTGTTATGTGATATCATGAAGATTTAAAAATTGCACAAAATATGAAGTAAAGTTGAGTACATGGTGAGTTGATCGATATATGATTGGATGGGATATGAAAGTTACAATTGGTCTTCATTAAAAATAAATAATAAAAAAAAAAGTTTCACATGGTCAATCCGAACTAATAAATTACATTTCCAATTGTTGGAATAAAAAATCCACCCTTCACAAAGCTAAGTAGACCATAAAGCATGCTCACCTTCTTGATGAAGCATATCTAAACAAAAGTTTTCCTACGAAAATTGTCAATTAAAGTGAATTCGAATCACCTTTGTTACATGTACTCTTCATGAGATGTTATCACCGTCGATGTAGTGTGGGATCCATTTCTAGATTATGGGATCTATTGAATATGGACGGTGATAGAATCTAAGAAGGATACAAGTACATGCAGGTGAACTATTTTCAATTAAAGTCAGTCAATGATTGTGATGTCACATTCTAAACCGGTATCGGCCATGTTCAAAATCAATTCCATTTGGATCGAATCGATATACTGATCAATGGAAAATTGACATGTGGCTGCTAATAGAATCAGATTAGGGCTCGGATTGGAGATCGGTCAAGTCCAAAGCTGATACAATTCGGTCGATCCAACTAATCCAATACCAAATATTTGAATTATGGTCACAAACCAACCAAATGTTTGCTAAATTTACTTATTTTGGGCAAGAGTAAATTTAATAGGAATCCAAAATGTACTGGATTAGCTGGGCTTAATTTCTAGGTGGGACTGGTACGAATGGCATAGAACCCACTGGCCTCTATCTGTTTTTTGAAAATGCGTCGAGTCAAATGTATTCTTTTTTTTTTTTTTTTTTCAAAGAAATACTTCCATAGAGAGAAACATGTTTGGGAACCTTGTGAAAGAAACATCTTTGAATAAAAAAAAAAAACATAAAATAAATTTGGAATGCACAATAACAAATACTTCTGGTAGTTTTACATTCCAAAAGAACAACACAGGGTAAGAAATAAAAACAGATCATGTGGGTTTACTGAACTAGTGCCACACTCCAAAATCTCTATCCTTTGTTTTTCTTTTTTTTTTTCTTTTTTGTGACGGGTATTCAGACATTTGGCTTGACTACTCTCACATGTCAATACTAACCCCACAATCGCATGAACCGAGTCATTTCAGAGCTGAATGAGAACCATTCCATTTGCACCCATAGCAGGAAAGAAAGAACATTTTACACCCCGTGTGAGTGGTCCCAAAACAATAAAGGGAATCAAACTTATGAGTACCTTCGGTTTCAGGAGTAGGCTCCTTACCAACTAAACTATACTCTTGTGGTTACAGATGATCATTAGCTAAATAGCCCAGAAAAATGGGAATAACTAGGTTAGGAGGTGGAAGGGGAAATGCTTCATCACTGGAACTGTAAGTAGCTGACATATCTCATGTGGTAACATGTGCATCCTCTGCCTAATTACTACTGACTGAGTCACTGGTTAGGTTAGAAAAAATTAGGTTACTCTTGATCGATGCGGTGTTGGCCTTTATCAATCTTTCTTTCTTCAGCCTCAGGTCTCACCTGATAAGTTGACAGTTTCCAGACTCATGAATGAGTTCATATTGATCAGTTAATTAGCGAACATGCAACATGGAAAGATTTGACTATTCGGTACATTGTTTCAGTCGGTAAGTAAAGTGCAGATCTTCAACAAGGAATTAAAAAGTCAAGCCCAAGTTTTAATGCAGGATTGATACTGGGTATAGCCTCTTTATTAGCTAATGTTCTTTAAGGTGGGAAGGAGTTGGTTGGGACGATGGATGGGTGGACTCTATACTGCTAGTACGTATTATATCCATTTTAATTAATACAGGAATATATAGTTATAAAGAAGAGATAAGGAAAGAAAAGACTTCTACACCAGAAAGGTTGCGAGAATAGTTCATCTGTATATGCGTGTATTATTTTTGGGATTTCATCACTGTCTATATCCAGGGTCCCATATCCAAGTAGTGGGTTTCACACCACTGATAGAACCCCATGAAGAATATATATACATGCAAGTGATCTGAACTCGAAAACTATTCCTCCAATATTTCACTTTTCAAAAAGAGCCAAAGAGAACCTGGTTTCTCTTTTTCTTTTTCTTTTTTTTTTTTTCTTTTTTTTTTAAATGGTGTATATGCATCTATCTGTCCAATGGCAAAATCTTAAGTCAACTGCTTTATAAATACGTCTAGATAGGTTTGGGGCAATGATATAATAAAATTTTCATTTGTCCTGATCTTAATTAACAAAAGATATTATCAAGACTGATCATTATTTGATGCTGCATTACAATCAGATATTGATAATGGAATTGTGGAAAATCTGGTAAAGCATTAATATTAAAGGGAGAGGTTTCCCATGTTGACAATTGGGGACCTTCCACCCACATCAATCACGGCATAAGAGATAATTTTGTTGATGTTAAAGAGTGGGTCGATATTGTCATAACATCATCTTATTGATTTCTAAGTTTTGGATTTTCAGACACTAAATGAGTGGGTTATATGATCCTAAAAATTATATTAATTATTTTTTCTGGTAAAGTAAACTATATATTAGCTTATCATAGACACATTTAGATTAAATAAATAATGGGTTGACGTGGAATATATAATCAACCATAGCCACCATACTGATATACAATTAGAATTAGTTTTGTTTCCTACCAACTTTTGGTCATAACAAATCAAAAGGCTTTTATTAATGGTTTTACCTTTTGTAGAGTCCTTTTATAGGGTCTATGGACCATGAATGGACTATCGAGTCATCATAGAATAGAAGAGGAAAACTACTCTATTTCCACTTCTTTCTTTCTTTTCTTTTTTTTTTTTTTCTTTTTTTTAATTATTTTTAAGTAGTAGTTTTTGTAAAGTGATTTCTTGTGGAGGGCTAGTTCATTTGAAGGAACAAAAATAGAAGCTTCATCTTGGTCTTAAGCAACTGGGTCAAGTTGATTTTGGTTGACAAGACGACGTGGGTAACTAAAGGTATTTCTTGGTATTATATTCTCTACTCTTGAATTAATCATCTTATGAAATTAGGAACAATTCAAGGCAACTAAGGTTGTTTCTTGAAATGTATTTTTAAAAATAGAAAAACAATAGGTTAAAGTGCAAAGTATTTCTGTTTCTGAGCTCAAAATGTATAATGGACAAAAGAGAGCATTCCAGAAAAGACTATGTTCTCATAATATATTCTATAGTCAAAAAATAAGAATGCATATAATCGGAGGATATTCCTAGAATGTATATTAAATGTAGCCTAGGTCAAGTGTCGTGGTACGTAAAATTAAAAATAATGAGAGGAAAACTTGTCTTCTTATAGTTATGTAATTGATTTAAATACACACTTGAATGCAAGTCTCCCCACATTCACACTAAGGCTGTGTTTGGTATGTATTCTTAAAATGCATTATAGGTCAGGAGCACATTTTAAGATATTGTTTGGGTTGCATTATTTTTCTTGAATCATGGAATGAGTTAAGAGATTGTGATTCATTATAGAATGCATTATTTAGCTTGTTCTGCATTCAAAGCCTAGAACTGAAATGCCTCATTCTTTGACGTATTCTCATTATATTTGAAGAATGCATACTAAACACAATCTAAATGAGTGTAATATCTAGTGAAGGGGTGTAAAGGGGTTGTTTCATTTTGGAGACCAGCTGATTCGCACTATATACATGGAATGCACCGTATAAGGGTGCATTTAATACAGTTTTAAGTGGAGCGACCGATGGCACGACTTAGTGTAATTTGCTTGAGTATATCACTGTGGAAGACTGTCTTGCATTTTGATCAAAGAGATAGAAAGAAAGAAAGAACCAACCATATGGAAATAGGACTTACTCTCCTTATTTCAATTTTAATTATTACATCAAGGGTATAAGGTGAATTTCCACCATGGTTCTGACTACAGTTAGTTAAAACGGGAATGACATAAAAACGAAACGGAATGGAACGTGTTTAAAACGGAGCAAAACAAGAATAGTATGGTAAAAAAAAGGTCAAAGATTCTGAGAACGGAAAAAAAACTAAAACGGACGGTACGAGTTTTAAACATATAAGATATAATACGGTACGGCAAAAAAAAGGCAACATACTCTTATAAATTGAAGAATTATACTTAAATCAATGGGAACACTTGACATTTATGATGTGTCCAGTCATAAACCGTGAAAAAAAAAGTAATACAGTAATGAGTTTAGAAGCAATAATGAGAAAGTGGCCAACTTTTAACCCCACATCGGTTACAAGTAGAAAGCAACAAGAGTACTAAACGATGTGGGATTAATCGACTCATTATTCATGAACGATGCAGGTTAAAATACGAATATGGGAATGGTACGGTACGCTTTTTAAACGCTTTTTAAACGACGAGGCTTGGAGTATGGAGTATTTTAAAGTATTTTTAAGGTCAATACGGCAATACCCATTTTAAAGGGCCAAATATGGTACGCTAGTACGATACATGTTTAAAATGCATTTTAACTAACAGAGGTTCTGACTCGAGGGCCTCGAAGTTAAGAGTTATCTGATATTTCATATTTTCTTTGACTGGTGTTTGTCAAAATGGCTACCAACTTTTGAATGAGTTGAACCATTTTCTTGATGGGTTGAACCACCTAGTTAGGGACTGGTAATTTTAATATACGGGCCGGGCCATGTACACCTGATCACACATCGAGCCTTTCATTTGATGACAATGATAGATTTGATATTACACATTCTCCTCTTCTTCCATCTGAACCACGGTTGTGTAACTGCACAAAACCTTTTTCCATCAAATAATCATATTAAATGGATTTTTATTTGTTGGAGAGTTTGAATCGAGATTTTTCCACCTAATAAGTCCGTGGATATATAACTCTTATCCAATTTTTATTGAATAATGTATTTATGAATGTATCTTATCAATTTTTACCAAAAAAAAAAAAATGTACCAATTCAGTCCATATTATACATTTATTACTCATGAAAAATTTCTGTTTCTTTTATATTGGAAAAACGAGTTCATGCTATTGGCATGTATTTCTCTCTCTATCTCTTTTCATTAAAATTTGGATTTCTTTTTCTTGCTCCTCTCTTTCATCCAAGTGATCAGTTACTAGTTCTTCTTGTACTCCTATTTTCCCGTTTACATATAAGATTCCAATACGCTGATCTAGCTTGAAGATCCTTCACCCCTCGTATATTTATGATACTGGGAAATGGTGCAGACTTTGGCAAGGACTCCAGGGTGGGTATTCTCAGTTTTTTTTTGCTCATCTGGTGTTTTGGTGCTCTGTTGTTGTTCTGTTTTGGTTTCATGTTCTGTGAACTCGATTCTAATTAGGAAAGCCTACAGAGAACTCATACCAAGCACCTCAGGATTCCGGATTTAATGGAAGTGAGGGTAAGGTAATTGCTTAATCATCTGTAATCCATCTCATTGGACCAAATACTTATCATTCTGGAATCAAAACAAAATGAAACTAATAACAAAGATCTCTCCTCAGTCTCAATCAAACTGTAATTCACATTTGGACATGATTTTTATATTCTCAATCTAAGCAATATACGAATTAGTAACCAAAAAAAAAAAAAAAAATTTGGGTTTCTCTCCATGAATTATTTTTTATTTTATCTACCTCTGAGTAGGGCCTTCTCTGCAGAATCCATCTCTTCTAAGATCCTGGTCTTGCGCTTAGCAGGAATGGGAGCAGTAGGTCCAAAACTAATATAGTGACCAGATACCGCGTTGAGTGCCGAGTACATGTCTCTGAATGAAACCCGACCCAACAATGTCTTCTCTCTCCTGTACTTGGCCACCCATGAATTTGAGGTTTCTCTCAGTTCAGCAACAGCAGCAGCTACATTTGGGTCATTTTTATCTATGTTAATGGTGCTCCGAATCTTGTTGATCACCTCCTCTGTCTCCTTCACATACTCTTCATCCAAAGCTGCCGATGCTGGTTTCGCCGGAAACAGCAATGCTGGAGATAGGATAGCAGTGATCAAGGTCACAAATTCTCTCCGACCCTTTTGCTGAATCGATGTGGAGGCATTGGAAGTGCTTCTGGTGGAGGTGGATTTGAGTCTGAAACCTGCAAGTGGTTTTGGTTTGGTAGGGGGTGTTATGAGAGTAGGAGGAGACATTACTCTTTACTCTTTTGTCTTTAGTACTTGGCAGAAGATCAAAGGGAGAGAATCATTTGTAAGGAATGGAAAAGGGATTTATAATTACCAAAATATAAAAAGGGATTTATAATTTGCCACGTGGGCTTATCACCTTATCCAATTTGAAGTGTAAGGATTACAAAAGATCCAATAAGATGTTGATTCTATTATATATCTATCTTTAATGATGGGTCTATTCAGCTTTGACCTTTCAATGATCAATCTAGACTCTAGAGTTTAGGAACCTGCTTCACCTCATGCAAAGAGACACTTGCCTCTGTGTTTTTGCCTTATCAGGAGACGATTTGGATCCCTTAAATGATGCCAGAGACAGCAGCCATAGCAGTGGATGAACCCTATACCCGAAACAGATATAGGGTGGGAAGACGGGCGGTTATAGAGAACCTTAAGGCACAAGATGAAGACAAGAAAATCGAACCCATGACCTCTATGCTTGCACGCTACTGTTTACAGGATACCAACCAACTGAAAACAGTTGTCTTCGCCACTCTATTTGGGGGGAACCTGATAGAATACATCTAGGATATAATAAGAAAAATAATACAGTTGTCTCCGTTGCTCTACTTTATGTATTATACGTTGCTTCTGTATGATACTGTATTGATATGATACTTTATTTATCAATCAATAGAGAATCAAGCCCAAAGGAAAAGGGTTCCCAGCATAAATATGGGCATGCCAAAAACATTTACCACATTCTTCATAACTCATATATGGAATTATAAATGAAAAATCATTGTATTATGACTGAAATAAAACGGAGTACCTTCATAGATCATCCCTGTAAACTTTAATCAAAATAGCGTGATGCATTGATCATTGATGATTTTGAGTGTGTGATGTGATTATACATTGATCAAGCTCTTTTATTGCAGGAACAAGTTCGAGTGCATGATCTATTGTTCCTTGCTCATTTGCTGCAGATTTGGTCCCAATTTCAGGAACATCTGATTTGCCTTCCCCAATCTGCTTTTGTTTACCTGATGTTTTTTTGCAACTCTTCCTTCTAGCTTCCGGACAAGCTGGCCACTCAGCCAGGGATTTTTTTTTTTTTTTTTTTTTTTTTTTTTGGCGCGGGCCGGCGCCGGCGGGGGGAGCGGGCCTAGGTGCCTCTCAGCCAATTTAAGGTCTCTGAACCCTGCTCAAACTTGGCTTCATCCTCGGATGAGAAGAATACCACATCCGTCTCACCAAGCTCTTCATACATCTTCTCAATCCTGGCCTTCCAGAACAACCCATCTCTGTGTCCATCTTCTGATGTGGTGTCTTCAGGATGTACTCGTCAATTCCACCTGCCTTGTCAATGCAACGGAGTGCATAGGAGGTGACCTTGACACAAATGTGTCAGTCATGTAACTGAAGAATCGCTTCTCTTGTACATTTGCCTTCCGGTTCCACCTTGTCCTGTCTGTCACCAACATCACAAGCAGAATTTTCAAGTACAATTCCATACTGAAATCTGACTTTATCAGAAAAATGCCAAAGCTTAATGACAGTTTAAACTTAACTGGATAATAATCCATTTTCATTAACTCCAAACTCAAAAGGAAAATAACAAGAGAGGCATACACTTTAGCTTTTCAAAATGTTGGAACTACAAATTTGGCTACCGAAACCAATAACAAATAATCAAATTCACCAATAGATACTCTCTTTTCTTGTTTCTTAAAATCGCCACTACCCTATTTTTCTGCTTATGAAAATGGACTTACTATATCAGTTGTGTGGCATATAAAGTTCAATGATCCTCCAACTATAAATGAAACAGAAGGTGGCCAAAAAATGCTACAAATGCTTGCCGCGTCACTCAAGGCACAATTTATGCCTAATGGTTCCACAACTTAGGTAAATAAGCCCTTTCTCTGCTGGCATTTTTATCAATAAAGCCTTGAAAATAAATCAGCTATTTTTAATTGAGAAACAACATAATACATTGCTGAAGTGGATTATGGGCACCAATTAAATGACCAATCCAGCATGTCACCTATATGATCTATCTGGATTGGCCAGATCATCCCTCCATGGGCCAAAAAGGGGATGTTAAACAAACACTCATGGAACAGCAAGAAAATTTTCCCAGATGAAGGTATCTGTAAACCCTGCATGGTGTCATCGTTGAGGCCTGCATTCCCCTGATGATTCTTCCATCATCATGTAGATTGAATGTCCACCATTGTCCTATATAGCAGAACAGACATTCCATCCATAAATAGGCTGTCAACAAAGGCAAACAGACAGAACTTTGATAAATTGTGGCACATAGGATCCCCAAATTTGATGAGTCACTTCAGTAGTTAATAACAGACCAAAGATTTTAAGTGAAAGACAAAAGATCTGTGGATCAATCTGATCCTGCTAATCAATTGGAGGTCAACTGTATTTACCTGGGATTTGAAACCCCAAAAGAAAATAAATCATACAGAAGTTGGCTAAGAAACAAATGGAACTTTCAGCATTCATATTTGAAACTCCATATGATTGAAACCAAGAAAGGTAAACGTAGAGTAAAAACTAACTTGTTGCCTCCATCTTCGCTGACCTGGTTGCCAAACTAGATGTTTAACCCAGCATAAATTCCTCTCTTGGCTCTCCCTATCACAACCTTGCTGTCTGGCAGACATTTCTTCAGTGATTCCTTCACAACTGATGCCAAGTTCACCTCCTCGACCTTCCATATTAATTTCTTAAACAATTCCTTCGACCTGAATGCATTTTTTTCCTTTTAAGACCGTTTCAGTCTTCCTAGTATGTTTCTTCGGCAGATTTGATCCAATCAATCACTACTGCAACCAATGGAGAAGAAAATTTTCTTAAAGTTTTCAGGAAACAATACCCCTTATGTGAAATGAAATAGAAAATATGAGATTCAAAGAATGGACTAGAAGAGCCAAAAGGGCTTTTGAGTGATGAAGCATACACTCGAAGCATTATGCTAAACAAAAGGTGGGTTGGGTCATTTACCCAAAAAAAAAAAAAAAAAAAAAAAAAGGTGGGTTGGGTCAAGCAAGCAAGACAAATGCCATGTTTAAGAAAGAAGCCTAAATTGAAGTCAACTGTATTTAATTCAACAGTTAAATAAAAAAGATTGTTTGTGATACTAAAACTAAAGCTAGTTAAAATGAGGGGAAAAAAAAAAGCCTCAACCGGTTAAGCCAGCTACTTGGTGACTAGTTATTTTACCTTCTATATATAAGTAATTTTTTTTGGTAAGATATAAGTAATTGACTAATAGAGAGTAGGAATTGCCTACATTGAAGGGAAATATAAATATGTTGCATCTATTACCCTTAGGCTCTCTTTGGTATGTATTATATAATTAATTATATAATACATTATGACATAAGTAGTTGATTGGTATGATTTATGGTACTTATTTATATTTAAAATAAATTGATATAATCTAAAATCTACAAATAGGTTAGAAGGTGTTTATCATTATTGTGATAATCTATTATTACTTCTTTATGTCTAATGATGTTAGACAGTTATTATCTATGACTCATAATTTATTCTCATAAATGATTTATTATAAATAACTCATAAATATAAATATAAACTATACCAAAGAGCCTCAAATAAAAGGATGAGTTGGGGAAGCAATAGTAACTCGTCCTAATTTTCGTTGGCCAAAATTGCCCTTCCCTTTACACGTTATTCCTTATATGTTCCTATTACTAATGACGAGTTATCTTTACCAATAATTTCCTTCGAAAAGGGGCAAAAATGCTAATTTTGATACTAACCACTGATGTCGTCATATTTGGAATGCTTATCCCATCTTCATGTTGTTAAAAATATTTACCAAAATGCCAATCATTACAGAAAACATACCATTTTGAGAGGCAATGGTTGGTCCAAAGTTTTATATATGGATTCTACACGTTCAATTTACCCAAATGACATAGAATGTTGTCCCCCCTTATTGTTCGGTTGATATTTATGGAAGTGTCATTGATTGTGGAAAGATACCATTTGGGTCCAATCATAGTTATCATGGAGACAAGGGACCCAAGGCATTGAAGGGTTGCCTAAGCACTTACGCGACAAAACGAGTCGACTACGCATACCCATGGAATAAAATCTCGGCGAGATCTCGCCGATTTCGCTAATTTCGCAACTAACCGAGACGAAAATAGGGTCGATAACCCTTTTCGTCTCGGCATTTACATGTTCTCTGCGAGATCTCGGTTATTCTCGGTAATTCTCGCGAGATCTCGCGAGATCTCAGCGAGATCTCGGCGAGAACTTGCTTTTTGCTTCTTTTTCTTTTCTCTTTTATAAAAGAGAGGTTGTTCTCGGTGGAGACTGCTCCTTCCTCTTTTTTCTTAGTTTTTTCATGGTTTTTTCATTTCTTCCTCCATTCTTTCTTTGTTTGGACATTTAACTTGCAATGAGTGGTGCTTCAGACTGCGAGGATTGCTGTAACTTCAGAGTGGCCAACCAACTTCTATTCCGTTCCATCAGTACTTCCACAAGAGTCTACGTACCAGAGTACTACTTCAGAAGTTTTTCCATTCTTCCCAAAGATAGGTATCCTTCGGACAGCTACTGATGTTATATTTATGAATCATGTGCAAGACTACAATAACTACTTTGCATCAAGAATGTCATGGGAAGATTATGTTGCTCAATTGGAAGACAATTTGCGTTGACAACTTTCCCAGATATATGATGATAGTAGGATGGATCATCCACGACACTCTACGTATTACTAGACATTGTATCTGGATGAGGATTGTGGAATTGTGGACTATGGGCACAGGGGGACTATGGGCACAGGGGGACTATGGGATCATTCAATATTGAATATTTGAACTATGATGTAATGATTTATAATGCAGTGTTATTTTGTTTCTCTTTCCCCTAATACATTATGTTATTGTCTCATTTGCCATATTTGATTGAATATAATAGCTAATATTAACCTAAATTTATAACAGACTTCAGCGTTGACTGTCAAAACATGGGTGTAAACCCAAACAACCACAAAGAGTCATTATTTTTATAATTTTATACTCTAAATGTGTTTATGTATGTAAAAATGAGGTTCCCTTGAAGTTGGAGACCTAAAAAATGCATTTTGACCACCGAGACAGCTTAAAACCGAGACAACCTTTTTAAGCTGTCTCGGACAAAATACACTGTCTCGGCGAGATCTCGCCGAGATCTCGGTTTCAGAGGAGGCCAAGACTCCTCCGAAACCCGAGATTTTAAACCTTGCGCATACCCAAGGCATAAACAAAAGGGAGGGGGTAAGAGCATCAATTTTTATTTTAATACATATGTATGATTTCATGCATTATGGTTTATATATGTACTTTATACATCCAGTAAAAATGCTACAAATGGCATCAATTAAAAAAAGAAGGTGTAATACAATAAAGCAACCAAATGTCCAAGAGTTGAAAAACTGCATGGATGCATTGATAACTATGGGTCAAATGTTGGCTCTCATATAGTATTTTATATACAACGCAAGATAAAAATAAACATATAATTTCCAGTGCTATAATAAATTGTGTTCTAATTTTCATTTGCCACTTCGTCACATTGTTTAGGATATGGGATTTGGTTCTTAATTTGATAGCAATGGGAAGTTCATCAAGGCCAAAGTTGAGCCTTATATGGCATGAACATAATAAAATACCACATAAAAAAAGTTCAAAAAATATTTAAATCTACCATTCTATGCAAATGCAAAAGCACGTGGTTTCTAATAAAATTACCAACATGCTATTTTGAGGTCCCTCTAACTAGTATCCAAAAATAAAATTGTATAAAAGATGACTAATAAATGAAAAAAAAAATTGAGCAATAAAGCACCTAGCGATACCTTTACCTTTAATCCCTTGAGGCCTTCTTGTGATACTAATACAAGCTTCCACTCCAAAAGGCAGAATATATTTTTAGGAGAGACCAAACATTGTCTACCATTCCACATTAGAAAATTAACAATGGATGATGCAGTGCATCCACCTGATCCAACAGCCGGCCCCTCACATAGGCCTGATCAATACCACTCCCAGGAGTACACTCATAAAGGATGGCAGTACCAAACCGACGGCCTAGCTTGGCCTGGTTCAGCCCAGCCCATTCCAGCTAGCACACTGTTCACAAGTTACCATTCACGTGAACAGTACTGAAGTCATCCTAAAAGCTTCTACAAATTTCATCTTCTAGCAACCTCTATTTTGCCTTTTCTTATTCCAAGGCAGCATTTAGTGTTTTCATTTTTTCTTTTCAGTGTCTTGAATGTAGTTCCCCATGTCTTGGGAACAGTTTTCAATGTCTTGGGGACAATTTTTTATGTCTAGGAATTGTTATCTATGTATGGTTTTGGAATTCTACAAGTGTATTCAATATTTTAGTTGTACAAGATTTTCATATTTATATAATGCAAACATGGCTGCTCTCAAGTTCCCAACGGCATCCAAAAAATTTTACAGCAATTCTTTCTGAATATTCTACCTGAATATTATTTTGCTTGTGTGACTCAAGTGAGCTTAGATGAGACTCCTACAACGAACACTAGTGAGACTCTAGCTTGCTTAAGTATCTTCTAGTGGGACTTTAATACCTATCTCTATTCTCTACCAGTTTTTTTTATCTTGGTTTGCCAGCCTTGAGGTCAGCACCAAATTGGTATCATAGCTATGTTTGGTCAAGAGAATGATCCTTAATCAACTAGAGAAGATTCTATTATCATGAAATAAATTCTTGCCTCCATACAAGTCTTATTTGCTTACATGATAGCCTTGGAGGAACGACAGTCTTCTGCCTCATAACCTCTAATCATTAATATTGAAGCAAGAGGTGACTACAATGCTGGAAGAGTTCCTTTGAGAACCAATGCATATCCACCACCACCACATCATCCACCAACCTTTAAAGAGCACATGCTGTCGTATTTCGATCAAAATGTTGGTTAACCTTCCCTGAAGACGAGATGACACACATAAAGTCGAGATGGAACTAAAAGAGTACAATGGAAAGCTCGACCCCCAAGTATTTAAATTTTTTATTTTTTAGGAATAGCCCCCAAGTATTTATTAACAGACATGATATTGTTGATGATTACTTTGAGTGGTTTGAAATGCTTGAATTGAGAAAAATTAAACTCGTCAAGACCAAGTTAACATCGAGAATGGTGGAAATTGCATGAAAATAGAATGCTTGCAATGGATAATCCCATCACAACATGGAAAGAAATGAAAGATGATCTAAAGGGCAATTATCTTCCTCCTTCCTTTGTTTATCGACTCCATGATCAATTCAATACCCTTCGGCAAGGTACCCTATCCGTAGCTGAATACATGGAACAATTTGCTTCTTTACTCTTTTACACTAGTATTGAGTCTATTGACATAGTTGTCAAAGTGTAGGCACCGCCTAGGCACCCTTGTGACGCCTTGGAAAATCGAGCGCCTTGGTCACCTAGGTGGGCGTCTTAGTCACCTATGCCTTGGTCGTCTAGACACCTCATCAGGCCTCCAACTCCTTAGTTCGCTTTGACAACTATGAGTATTGAAACTAATAATGTTCAACTCATGTCTAAGTTCAAGCTTGGCTTGAAACCTAAGGTCAAGAGAGCCATGGGAATTACTAGCCTCTATGACATTAAGGTTTGTTACCAAAAGGCCCTAGTAGCCGAAGATTTGTTAAAGCTACCCTTGGGGTCCTTTGATACCTAAACCAAAGAAAACAGGAGGAATGTTTACAACCAGCCTCTCAACAATAGACCCCCACACCAATCAAGGACTACACCTAAAACTGTTGATAAGGGGAAGTCTCCTATGAAAGAAAGTGATAAAGGCACAAATTATTATCACTGCAATTAGTCTGGTCATTTTACTAAATTTTGTCCACAAAAAGCACGACGTTTGAATGTTGTTGTGGCAAAACCTAAACCTGATAATGATATCAAAATTAATGATGGCTTACCTCTAGACAATGAAGATGATCATGTCTTTATCAACAGGATCCAAGATGATGATTTGGAATATTTTAGTGGCTGAAACTAAAGGTGAAGATTGGTGCTGACAATGTATTTTTTACAACAAAATGACATGTGGACCCAAAGTAACACAAGTTATTGTTGGGAATGGAGATCTCAAGGATTTTTCACAAAAGCCAATCTCCAAGCAGAGAAACATCCACAACCATATTGAGTATCCCTCCTCAATGGGAACACTATAGTGGTCGATCAAAGATGTTCAGTTCCTCTTAAGTTGGGATCTTATGAAGAAGATGTCTGGTGTGATGTCATCCCTATGGGTATGACATGCCCTACTTGGCAGACCCCGGATTTATGATAATGATTTAGCACTTGGCGGCAAGAAGAATCTTTGCTCTTTCACTTTCGAGGGAAAGAAGCAATCCCATGAATTTCCAAGCTAATTGACAACAGAGCAAACCCACCAGCAACACACCAACCCAAAAACCCGAGAAGAAGGCGGAGAAAGTGGCTCTAGTGGTGTTAAACTACTAGTTGTACCACATCAAAAGTTCGTGCTAACAAGCACTGAGACCGGCCTTGTTTTAACCTTGATCGCCAAGGAAATTACCCCTGCCCCTAAACTAACCTATCCTACGCTTATCAAGTCTTTGTTGATCGATGCATAAAAAAAAGGCTTTGTTGACTGACTTTATATATCTTATACTTGATTAACTTCCAGATGAGTTGCCTCCTTTGAGGGATATTCAGCATATGCTATTGACCTTGTGCCAGGGTCAATTTTGCCAAATCTACCCGCATACCATTTGAGCCCTACGGAACATGCGGAGTTGAGGAGTTCAATTGATGATTTATTAAAAAAAGGATTTTTTTTCAAGAAAGCATGAGTCCTTGTGCCGTATCAGCCCTTCTCACCCCAAAAAAGGATGTGCGCGTGTACCGAAAGAAATGTATTTTATGGCCTCGAAAAGGGCTGAAGCGACAACGCTTCCGCGTCCACTGAAAGTCGGTAACCTTCGTCACTGTCAGCATTTGGTACTATCTCGATAGCTTCAATAGTTCACTGAAAGCCTTGTACTTTGTTTATGGCTCTTATGGTCCAAGTTTCGATCGACGGTATCTTAAGAAAAAATTGTTCGTTCAAGGCAAAGTCCACTTCGCTTCTTTTTTCGTAAATAAACTAAGTCCGAGATCTTAACCCGATGTTAGAGTAAAGCATTCCCAAGAAAGAAAATAAGGCAAACCAGTCAGGCCATCGGGAGTTTGAATCCTAACAAGGGTGGTTTACGATCAGCTGGAGCGATCTTGACTTCCTTAGGCTTCATCTGTTCACGAACCATGTTTATCAGAGTAGTTTTCTTCACTCCATAGTTTGCTGGCGTCAAAGACGAGGCAAGGGGTTCTCCATCTGACGGAAGATTGTGTCTAGGATCTAGTAATCTAAGCGTTGCTTCTTTTGGTCAGCTCATATTAGCCTGTGCTTTATCACAGGGTTCGTGGTAGATGTGTATCGAGAGTCAGGCAATCAACTAGATCAATGTGAAGTACAGGTTTCCTATTCCTCGGCTCGATGACATGTTGGATATACTTTCCAACTCTACCATCTTTTCAAAGATTGATTTGAAGAGCGAATATCACCAAATCCCCATTCGTCCAGGAGTTGGGTGGAAAACAGCCTTCAAAAACAAAGATAAACTTTATGAATGGAAGGTTATGCCCTTTGGACTTACCAATGCCCTTTGCACTTTTATGAGGGTGATGACTTAGGTACTTTGCCATTCATTGGCAAATACTTGATTGTGTATTTTGATGACATTTTGATTTATAGCAAAAATAAAACCGATCACTAGAGCACTTGCGCCGTGCGATGCGAATCCTTCGTTCGGAAAAGCTATATATCAACTTGAAGAAGTGTTCTTTCATGCTATCTAACATTCTTTTTCCTGGATTTATTATCTCCTCTAAAGGTGTTGAAGCTGATCCGGACAAAATTAAAAGCATAGTTGATTGGTCTATCCCAAGTACCATCATTAACGTCCGAAGTTCCATGGCTTGGCCTTTTTTTATTGGCAATTCATCAAAGGATTCAGCACCAACATGGCCCCTATTACTGAATGTCTCAAAGGCAAAGCCAAGTTTGAGTGGACACTTATAGCCACTAAGGCCTCGCTCTCATCAAGAAGTGTACGACAGAGGCACCTGTCCTACGGCTTCCCAATTCTGATATTATTTTCGAAGTTTCTACCGATGCTTCACATGTAGGTATTGATGGTGTTCTTATGCAAATCGGGCACCCTATTGCCTTCTATAGTGAAAAGCTCAACGATACCAAATTGAGTTATTATAATTATGACTTGGAGTAGTATATTGTGGTCCAAGTCTTGACGCATTGGCGACATTATTTGATTGGCAAGGAGTTTATCATAGATAAAGAAAGAGATATAGAGGATGATGTTTCACAGAGGATTAAAATAGGATGGATGAAGTGGAGAGGTACGTCTTGAGTACTACGTGATCTGCGTATTCCTTTAAAACTTAAAGGAAAATTTTATACGATAATTATTCAAGCAGCTATGATGTATGGAGCGGAATGTTGGGCAGTTAAGAAGCATCATATAAATAAACTTAGTGTAACTGAGATGAGAATGCTAAGATGGATGTGTGGTAAAACTAAGAAGGACAAGGTACAAAATGATCGTATTAGAGCTGATTTGAGAGTAGCGCCGTTACGTCATAAACTATGAGAAAGTCGTTTGAGATGGTATGGCCATATTCAACAAAGGCCGTTAGATGCTCTAGTACAGAAGAGTGATTTGATTCAGATTGAGGAATCTAAAAGAGCTAGGGACAGACCTAAGATGACTCTAGGGGAAGTAGTGAAGAAAGACATGCATAGCTTAGGCCTTGTTTCAAGTATGACATCGAACAGAGCTAATTGGAGGACAAGAATCTATGTAGCCAATCCCATTTAATTGGGATAAGGCTTTGTTGTTGTTGTTGTTGTTGAAAGAGTTTATCTTATTTATTGACCATGATCCTCTCAAACACTTGCACTCACAAAAGTCAGTAAGTCAAAAGCATGCCAAGTGGGTGGCATACCTGCAAGAATTTATTTTTGCACTCCAGCACAAAGCAGGCAAGGAAAACGTTGCGGCTAATGCACTAAGCCGCAAAGTATTGGTTATCAGTACCATTTCAGCCCATGCTATGAACATTGACCACATCAAGACTAAGTATCCTATAGACAAGGATTTTTCCAAAGTCTATGAAAAATTACAGCAAGGTGAGAATGATCCTCAATACTTATTGTATGATGGTTATCTCTTTATGGGCACCAAATTAAGTATTCCCGCATCTTCCCTTCAGCAGCATTGATGCAGACCAGGATCCGTTGGATTGGAATCTCTAAAGGATTTTATTTTAATTGGGATACATTTGTCATTTTTCTTGGGATGTTATTTAGTCTTTTATTTAGGAGTTTAATTAGGCTTAAGAGTTTAATTAGGCTTGGGAGTTTTAATTGGGAATCGTTATTCTCGCCGGCTCGAAAAAATTCGTCACGAATTTTGCAAAGGCGAAGAAAGAAGTTCATGGGATGCACATCCAACCGCAATCTGTAATAAAATTCCGGTAATATTAGTGGTAGGGATGTAATCCTGAAGTCATCGGACCCATTCTTCAAAGAATGATGGTGGGATCACGAACGATTTCAGGTTCTTCAGTGAGGTCCTTCTTAACTTCTTGATCGTCGTGAAGAATTTCTTTCGTCAGCAATTCATCAGATTTGAATGTGATCAACACACTACTCTTAAAGTTCCTTGGCTTTCCCGTGATGATCGGCCAACATTTCTATGAGGTTTTGCATTTGTTGACGGATATCAAGCAAAAGGTCAAGATCCAACTCACGATCCATACTGCTGCCAGGTTTTGACTCTGATACCAATTGATGCGGGATCTGGATTGAGGAAACCCTAATTGGATCCACTAATGGGCCCACCCAAACAAGAAAATACTCAAACAATAATGATAATGGCAGAATTGTAATTAAATCCAAAACTCAACCAGTGGTGGCAGTTTGGAAAATAATCAGAAGTCTGTAATAACTCTAAAGAACCAAACAGACCTTAAGATAAAATTGGAATTAGAAATAAGGAAATGGGGACAGAATTGAAGGGTATTATAAAGGAGGGGTAAAATTGAAATAACTAAGAACCTAAGGACCTTTTAGGAAAGTGAAGGAATAAAACAAAAAGATCAAATAACGTGGGGAAGGGTTGTCTTCAAGCTTAGGCTGGATGACGCAGCAACGGGCCCACAAGTTGAGATGGGCATGGATTAGAATCTTTGTTAGATTTAATTTTAATTGAGATTTTTCTAATCTTTTATTTTTGAAAATTTAGGTAGGGAGTTTAGGTAATATTTAATTAAGTAGATTATGGTAGGTATATTATTTACTTGGTTATGGTTTCCATCTTGGTTAGAAATTTTATTTACATACTAGTTTTATTTGATTTAGTTTTGGAAAGTTTTATCTTTAAATAGAACATGTAATCAGTCTTTTACTTTCAGAAGAGAAGAAGAATGGAAGTATGAATTAAGTTATTGTGGTTGTGTGTCTACGGGTAGAAAGAATTGGTGTGCACTTTCTCCCTCTCTCCCCTTCATCTCTGCAAACCAGAACAGACTCACTACCTTGGTCTATTCCCCTCCTTCTTCCCTTCCTACTTCTCCTTCCTTCTTCTTAACCTGTCCCATGTTCTGGGCGGCAATCCCAGCCCACTGAAATCCCCTAATCTCCCTCATCCCTCTTCCTTTTTCCTTGTAGCTTTCGGTGAGACTTCCCTGACCTTAAACGACCCTAACCCTAGGCCCTTACTTGCTGAAACCACTTAAGATGAGAGAACCGAAGCTTCAAACATGGCTGAACCTGCAACTACCGCCTAGCAGTTCTTGCAGACTTCGATTTGTTCCATCTGGGTTCAATCCTAGCAGCTTATGATGATTTAATGGTAGTCCCTCCAGTTTGTGACCTCCCCTTCATATTTCAGGTCGATTGGAGACTTATCAGCAGAGTTCTCCTCCTTCGAATCAAACCAGTCTTCCGCCATAGGGTTTCAGTGATGCGGGATCCGGATTGAGGAAACACTAATTTGATTCGCTAATGGACCCACCCAAACAATAGGATACCCAAACAATAATGATAATGGCAGAATTGTAAATAAATCCAAAACTCAACCAATGGTGGCAGTTTGGTAAATAAACAGAAGTCTATAATAACTCTAAAGAACCAAACAGACCTTAGGATAAGATTGGAATTAGAAATAAGGAGATGGGGACAGAATTGGAAGGTATTATAAAGGAGGGGCAAAATTGAAATAACTAAGAACCTAAGGACCTTTTAGAAAAGTGAAGGAATAAAACAAAAAGATCAAATAACGTGGGGAAGGGTTGTCTTCAAGCTTAGGCTGAAACCCAGTGGCGGAAGACTGGTTTGATTCGAAGGAGGAGAACTCTGCCCACAGGTCTCTAATCGATCTGAAATTTAAAGGGGAGGTCACAAACTGGAGGGACTACCGTTAAATCACCATAAGCTGCTAGGATTGAACCTAGATGGAACAAATCGAAGTCTGCAAGAACTGCTAGGCAGTAGTTGCACGTTCAGCCATGTTTGAAGCTTCGGTTCTCTCAACTTAAGTGGTTTCAACAGGTAAGGACCTAGGGTTAGGGTCGTTTAGGGTCAGGGAAGTCTCATCTTATTCTTGAATCTTCTTAGTGATATTGAGACAAAATATCTCTATGAATTTTCCAAATTTGGAGGAATCAATGAAACAGGAATCAATGAAAGGACCTCCATTCAAATCCTAGATCTTCGAATTGAGAGAGATATTGAGAGAGATCAGGAATTCTCACTATTTCTTAGATTCATGGACCAAATTTGATTCAGTGGGATCTTTCACTCACATTTTTTTCCACCAAGAACGTTTTATGAAACTCTTTGACCCCCGAATTTGGAGTATCCTACTTTCACGCGATTCACAGGGTTCAACAAGCAATCGATATTTCACGATCAAAGGTGTAGTACTGCTTGTAGTAGCGGTCCTTCTATATCGTATTAACAATCGAAATATGGTCGAAAGAAAAAATCTCTATTTGATGGGGCTTCTTCCTATACCTATGAATTCCATTGGACCATAAGGAATCCTTAAAAATGTTTCATTTTAAGAATTTCCTATTTTCCAGGTAAAACCTACCGAAAGCTACAAGGAAAAAGAAAAAGGGATGAGGGAGATTAGGGAATTTCAGTGGGTTAGGATTGCCACCCAGAACAAGGGATAGGTTAAGAAGAAGGAAGGAGAAGTAGGAAGGGAAGAAGAAGGAGGGGAACAGACCAAGGAAGTGAGTCTGTTTTGGTTCGCAAAGATAAAGGGGAGAGAGGGAGAAAGTGCACACCAATTCTTTCTGCCCGTAAACACACAATGATGCAGTTCAAGAAGGCAACCAGCCCACATGGTCAACACTGTTCACGTGGTACTGTTCATGTGAACAGTACCAGCAGATTTTTTTGAAATATTTTTTCACTCTTTTGTTATTTCTTTCCTAAAAGTCAATTTCCTAATTTTATTGTTTAGTTTCCTAAAAATCAGGCTAGTTAGTTTAGAAGTCTTAGTTGTTTGGAGATTAAGACTTGCTTAAAATCTAGTTTCCTAATTCCAGTTTTTAGAAACTTTTCTATTTCTATGTTTTAGAAACTTCCTAAGTTATAAAGGAGGTTTAGCTTTTCCAAGTTTAGTTCATTCCTATTTTATTTGTAATGTTTCAAAGCTATAAATAAAGAGAATGCAGGCTGGCTGCAGTAGAGCTTTTCCAGAAAAATTGAGAATCAATTAATTTCTGGTTGAGTCTCACAACCAATCAATTAATTTCTGGTTGAGCCTCACCTGGTTGTGAGACTCAACCTCTTGTTCTTTTCTCTTTCCTTGTAATTTTTGTTCTTCCTTGGATCTAGGTCTACTATACCTTGGCTGGCAACACTGTTCCTACAAGCTCCTTCAAGTTCTGTGGCTGAATTGAAACCAGATTACAAAAGCTCCAGAACACTGTCCAGAACCAGGCACTACCAGGTCCAACCAGCTTTGGGGCCTCATATCTTCTTCAGTTTTGTTCCGTCGTCTTCAACTTTGGAGGGGTGTTCATAACTATTATAAAGGTCATTCAACCCAAGTTTCATCAATTTCTGACGGTTGGATTTCCAGATAAGAATTTTTTTCTATTATTTTTCTCTACAGATTTTTGTGTTGGACTGAATTAAGATCCTATAGCAAAGAGGACTTGTTAATTTGAGATGTCTTAACCCCTTTGCCACCAATTTGGTATCAGAGCATGGCTGAGGAGAGTTCTAACTCTCCTAATCAGTCCAACAATCCCAATAACCTTGTTAATCTGGTTCTCCAACAATTGGCCAAAATGGATGCCAAGTTAGATAGCATGGATGGGAGAATAAGTAATTTGGAGGAGCTAAATCATCCTAGGCCGGCTAGAGTGGAAGCCCCTAGAAGGGAAGCTCCTAGAATGGAAGCCCCTAATGCCAACCTAATGCCAAGACATATTCTTAGGGCTCCTCAAAGAGTCCCTAGAGAGGAATACCACAACCCACCCTATGACGACTATAATGAACCTATCCGTTACCAAACCCATAAAGTACGGATGGACCTCAAGGAGTTTCATGGGAGGCAAGACCCTGAAGCCTTTCAAGATTGGCTGAATGTCGTAGATGACTACTTTGATTGGTTTAGCCTTCCCGAGCCTAGAAAGCTGCAATTGGCCCGCTCCAAACTAGTGGGAGGTGCTCGTAATTGGTGGCGTAACTATGAATATAGTCTCATGAGGAGTCGTAGAGAACCCACTACTTGGGAAGAGATAAAGGAAGAATTGAAAGAAAAGTATTTGCCTCGGTCTTTCCAAAGAAGGTTGCATGACCAGCTGATCAATCTTCGTCAAGGTAATATGAGTATGGAAAACTATGTATATCAATTTGATCAATTATGTGCACGGTCAGGTTCACGAGACAATGATGATCCCTGTTTCGTTTGGGGTAGCGACCTGAGATTAGAGAAAAAATGGATGTGGTTGATATTGGTAGTCTTAACGACTGTATTGATAAAACTTTCCAAGCCGAGGACCTTTCGAAGTCAACACTGAAGCCCACCTCCAGTTCTTATGAAGTGAAACACCCCACACCAATCAACAAAGCTATAGGGACTACATCTCATGCTACTCCAACGACAGATAAAGGTAAAACTCCCATGGTAGCAGCTACGGATGTGCAATGCTATCACTGCAATGCATATGGTCACTTTGCTAGAGATTGTCCACAAAAATTAAAGGTAAACTCTTTAGTTGCTGCAATCGAGGCCAATCCAGATACACAGGTATGTGAGCCGCAAAGTGATGACACTTCTGTTCCTAATACGGATGTCATGGATGATGGTGAGGATTCATATGGAATCCATATAATCAGCAGTATGGTTTTGATTGTCCCAAAAGTAGATGTGGATAATTTTGATGCCTTTGCTAAAGCTCCAAGGATTGACAAAGGTGACTACAGTTCTAATGAAGACCACGGTGTTATGGAGACAATTGCGGAGATGAAGAATTGAACACGATAGTCCCCATGAATACCACGATTTTACTTGACTTTCCTCAAGATGTTGAGCATATTGACTTTGTGATACCGTCTAAATATCTTGAAGAAAGAGGACCCAAAGTGACGGATTTTCTTCCAACATTGCAAGCACAACCAAAATTTCAAAATCAGAAGACGTTGCCTACCGAACCCACTGAAATCATTCTTCATCATTATCGAACTCGTGGACGAATTCATTTTAAGTGGGGGGGAGTTGATGCAGTCCAAGAAGGCAACCAGTCCAAATGGTACTGTTCACGTGAACAGTACCAGTAGATTTTTTTGAAATATTTTTTCACTCTTTTGTTATTTCTTTCCTAAAAGTTAGTTTCCTAATTTTATTGTTTAGTTTCTTAAAAATTAGGCTAGTTAGTTTAGAAGTCTTAGTTGTTTGGAGATTAAGACTTGCCTAAAATCTAGTTTCTAATTCCAGTTTTTAGAAACTTTCCTATTTCTATGTTTTAAAAACTTCCTAAGTTATAAAGGAGGTTTAGTTTTTCCAAGTTTCATTCTTTCCTATTTTATTTGTAATGTTTCAAAACTATAAATAAAGAGAATGCAGGCTGGCTGCAATAGAGTTTTTCCAGAAAAATTGAGAATCAATTAATTTCTAGTTGAGCCTCACCTGGTTATGAGACTCAACCTCTTGTTCTTTTCTCTTTCCTTGCAATTTCTGTTCTTCCTTGGATCTAGGTCTACTATACCTAGGCTGGCAACAGTGTTCCTACAAGCTCCTTCAAGTTCTGTGGTTGAATTGAAACCAGATTACAAAAGCTCCAGAACACTGTCCAAAACCAGGCGCCACCAGGTCCAGCCAGCTTTGGGGCCTCATATCTTCTTCAGTTTGTTTCGATCGTTTTCAACTTTGGAGGGGTGTTCATAACTATTATAAAGGCCATTCAACCCAAGTTTCATCAATTTCTGACGGTCGGATTTCCAGATAAGAATTTTTTTCTATTACTTTTCTCTGCAAATTTTTGTATTGGACTGAATTAAGATCCTATAGCAAAGAGGGCTTGTTAATTTGAGATGTCTTAACCCCTTTGCCACCACACAACCACAATAACTCAATTCATACTTTCATTCTTCTTCTCTTCTGAAAATAAAAGACTGATTACATGTTCTATTTAAAGATAAAACTTTCCTAAACTAAATCAAATAAAACTAATAAGTAAATAAAATTTCTAAGATGGAAACCACAACCAAGTAAATAATATACCTACCATAATCTCATAATCTACATAATTAAATATTACCTAAACTACCTATCTAAATTTTCAAAAATAAAAGATTACAAAAATCCCAATTAAAATTATATCTAACAAAGATTTTAATCCATGCCCATCTTAGCTTGTGGGCCCGTTGCTGCATCAGTTATTTTACTTCTCCATGTTTTATGTAGGTATTTGTTATTTATTTTTATTTTAGATGTGGGTCCCTCCCCTTTAGACATGGATTGATCTTTTATTTTATTTTTATTTTTTTATTATTAGAAATGAGAACCCATCCCCTTTTTAGATGTGGCCTCTTATTTATATTTTATATTTTGTTAGTTAGTTGGATTGGGATTGTGTTTCCTAAATAATAGGCAGTTTTTATTTTTTTTCTATTGGTTTTAGAGTTATTTTCCAATTAGGATTGTAAGCCTATTTAAAGACAATTTTATTATAACGATGATTATTGATATAAAAAAAATTAAAAAAAAAAAAAGGCAGATTGCTCTCGTGTTCTCTCTCTCTCTCTCTCTTGCAAGTACGCAACTCCCTCCCCTTCAGCTTTCTCTCGGTGTCTCCTCTCTTTCATGTCTCTTCCCCACTACTATGGAAAACTTCCCCTCCCCCTGCCAATCTGTCGACAGATTCCCTTTCTATCCCTATCATTCTCTTTCTTCGTTTTGACTCCCTACAATTATCCTTTTTGGCAACATTTCCCCTTTTTCCCATCCCTTTTCTTCCCTTCCCTTTGGTAGGTTTTTCGATATCCCTTTCATGGATAATCCTACCGCATTAAGTACCTTATTTGGGAATTACATGGAAGAGCATTGGAAGTGCATTTTGGGCATGATAAGAGGTTCTCACAAGTACCTAATCGTTATTATTGACCCCACCTTTTAAAGGATGTTGAACATGTAATGAAGCAATGTCGAACTTGCCAACTTGCTAAATGAACCACGCTAAATTCTGGGTTGTACTCCCCACTGCCCGTTCCTCATGCACCATGGCTTCATTTGAGTATGAATTTGTGCTTGGCCTTCCCCTTACTCTGGATAAGCAAGATTCTATATTTGTAGTTGTTGACCGCTTCTCCAAGATGGCACACTGCATTCTGTGCCGCAAAACCTCCGATGCATGACATATCGCTACCCACTTTTTCAAAGAGGTCGTTTGTCTCCATGGGCCACTAGTGATGTAGATCAAGAGTTGGGTCAGGCCTAATTAAGAGCAACCAAAAGCAAGAGCCAAGAAGCAAGAGCCGAGATCTGTTTTAGAGATCTCTTTTTACCGCCAATTATAGAGTATACTGCCAGTTCTATATTTTTTCAATTAGGAGTTTATTTTGTTTCCTAATTGGTTAGTGATGCTATTTAGTATCCTAAAGTGTAAGTTAATTAGTTTAGGAAGTCTCAATTACTTGGAGACTAAGAGGAATCTAGTTTCCTAGAAGTTTTGGAAACTTTCTTGTTTTCTAGTTTTAGGAATTTTCCTATTATTTTGTTAGAAACTTCCTACTTTATAAAGGGAGTTTTAGTATCCTATTTTCAGTTAATTGTCTTTCCAAATTGATGTAATTTTTCAAACTATAAATAAAGGAAGAATGGCTAGTTGCAGTAGAGAGAGTTGGCCAGAGTTTAATATTAAATTCTGGTTGACCGAAACTCCTATTTTGTTCATTCCCGATTTCAGATAATAGTGGTTTTTCGAAAATTCATAGCATCTTCATCCATGGTTGGATCACCTTCAAATTTGGGTATATTATCGAACACATCCTAGAGTAATTCCCCTCCAAGTTTGAAGACCTTCCAATGACTGAATCTCAAGATAAGTGAGTTTTTCCATAATTTTATAATTCTGGTTTGCTAAAATACCTCGGGTAAGATTAGTTTCGATCCCACCCGTTGGATCAAGCTCATCTTCTGGGATATTGTTCCTCATATCCTAAGGATCAAAGATCCTAAATTTTGAAGCATTCTTACAAACGGATCTGAAGTTGTGGAATTATTTGTTCCATTTCAATTACTCTTGTTTGTTAAATTTAGGTTTAAGCTGAATAGAGATCCTGTAGCAAAGAGGGATCTATGAATTAGATGTGTTGAAACCCTCTTTGCCATCAACCAGAGTCTATTGTTTTAGATCGAGATGTCAAATTTATGAGCTATTTTTGGTAGACACTTTGGTTAAAGACCAACACCAAATTGAAGTTTCCAATGGCATTCCATCCGCAAACCGATGGACAAACAGCAGTTGTCAATCGGAGTTTAGGCAATCTCTGACAATGATTGAAGCGAGATTATGAAAAGACACCAAAATTTATGAGCTATTTTTGGAAGACACTTTGGTTAAAGACTAACACCAAATTAAAGTTCTCAACGGCGTTCCATCTGCAAACCGATGGAGAATAGAGGTTGTCAATCAGAGTTTAGGCAATCTCTTATGATGCTTGGTGCAAGATTATGAGAAGACATGGAAATCCATCCTTGATATTGCTGAGTTTGCTTACAATAGTAGACGCACTTCCTTTGAAATTGTACTTGGAGTTCAGTCCAAACGACCTATTGATTTGGTCCCACTTCCCTCCCATGCAAGAATCATCATAGAAGCCGATAAGATCATTATACATATCACGGAGGTACAAGCTAATGTGTGACGGTAAATTGCACTTAGCAATGATAATTATGCTGCCACAGCCAATAGGCATCGCCGTCTGGTGACATTTCAACCTGGAGATATGATTATAGTTTGCATACCCACTGAGAGGATTGCTCCTAAAACCAACCACAAGCTGCATCCACGAAAGATGGGTCCTTACAAAGTCCTCAAGGAGATTGGCCCAATTGCATGTGTTGGAATTACCACCTGACATGAATATCAATAATGTATTCAATGTGGCTGATTTAACTTTTTACACGGGCCATCATTCTAATGAAGGTAACATTGAAAACTCCCTTTGGCTCCTGCAATTCAAGTCTACCCCTCAGGAATGCATTAAAGGTGTTGTTGATGATCTCCACGTCATGACATATCATGGAGGTAGCTATTATAAATTCCTTATGAAGTAGAAGGGTCATCCAATGACGAATCTCACTTGGATCCATCTGACGACTTCATGCACATCGACCTGAATCTTTATGAGCAGTACATGTCTCTTTTACATTCGTCAAAGCCAAATGTCTTAAACTTGAAGAGGGGGGGGGGGGGTTAATGCAGATGATGTGCATCCACTGGATCCAATAGCTGGCCCCTCACATAGGCTTGATCAGTACTTCTCCAAGAAGTACACTCATAAAGCAGGGCAGTCCAAGACCAGACCCACGGCCTCGCCTGGCCTGGGAAAGCCCAACCTATTCCAGCTTGCACTGTTCACAAGTTACTGTTTACATGAACAATAACAATATTACAGTTATCCTAGAAGCTTCTACGGATTCCATCTTCTAACAGCCTCTATTTTTCCTTTCTTATTCAACGCAGCATTAAGTGTTTTCATCTTTTCATTTTCAATGTCTTGTTTGTAGTTCCCATGTCTTCGGAACAATTTTCAATGTCTTGGGGACAATTTTCTATGTCTAGGAATTGTTACTATGTATGGGGAATTCCAAAGGAGTTTTGGAATTCAAAAAAGTGTCTTTAATATTATTGTTGTATTCAAAATTTCCATATCTATATAATGCAAACATGGCTGCTCTCAAAGTCATCCATCAAATTTTACAGCAATTCTCTTTGAATATTCTACCTGAATATTATTTTGCTTGTGTGACTCAAGTAAGCTTAGACGAGACTCCTACAGTGGGCACTAGTGGGATTCTAGTTTGCCAAGATTATCTACCAGTAGGACTCTAGTACCTATCTCTATTCTCTACCAGTCTTCAATCTTGACTTGCCAACCTTTAGGTCAGCACCAACGGATTGTGTTGACAGAAAAATATATGAAATATAACCTCGTGAGTTCACTTGTGTGAGATGTTGATAAGATTTAGCTACCGTTTGTCACCTTCTAAATCTGCTTTAGAAGGAAAAGTAGAATATGATTGGAAAATCTTACAATTGCTCAAGCAAATTTAAAACAGAGACAGAGAAGATGACCGGATAAGAATACCATTGACGAGGGAGATTTGATCGGAGAATATTATATCCTGAGGACCATTCGCAGCCCTATGATACAACTTGCAAATGCCCATTCTCAATCAGTTAGATCAACATCGTTATAAATATTAATGCCCCTTCAACTTGATCCCTTATATTAGTTATATGGTGATAAGTGAATCTTCAATAGTCACTGATTTTCTCTCTTCGATAGTTTCGACGACAATCTCAAGGAAGCACTGTTTCGATATATTTCCACCAATCAGAATCCCCTTGGAACAAACAGGGACTCTACTAGGCAACTCTAACTTCGACTCCCTGCTCATATCTTCATCTTAGATCCCCGTAAGTCCTAAAACACAGTTATAGTCCTGAGGTCTCTTGCCATATCTCGGTAAGAAATCCTCAATGCGCTCCTCAAGGATCATGGCTCACTCTTTGAATCTCTCTCCCCCATGTTTCCCTTCTCTCTCTTTCCTCTCTCTTCTGTTTTTTTCTTTCCTCTGCTGTGGGTGGGTGTTGCGGCAGATCAGTCGGAGAAGGAAGCAGAGAATCAAGATGAAAAAGAGCGTCAAAAAACATAACATCTATGGGGAAAATTGGAAATATGAAAAGAGAAGGTACCCAGAACATAACATTTATGAATCATGAGGTATCTCAAACGTAATCTTTACGAAACATAGGTACCTCAAACATTAAACATGAGGTACCCCATGCATAATTTCTCTAAACATTAGGTACTCTAGGTGTAATTTACCCTTTTTTTCTAGCAAAAGCAAGGAAATAATATTAAGTTTCCAGCTCAAGTGAAACGCATATCCAAAATACTTAATCCATATAATAAAGATAAAAGAGGAACAACATGTAGAACAGGGACCGCAATTTCAAGTAAATACCTTAAGTTTCAAAGCAAATGCAAAATAGCATACTTATCAGTTGGTGAACAACTTGATATCAGTCAGCTCTGGCCAATCAACAAGTCAACACTGAACCCCTTCTTGAATCTTGGATCCCTAAATCATCTAGTTTTTGTCTGAGTCCTTCGCACTACCATGGCTTTTGTTAGATCTTCTAAAGTTTTGTCTGTCAACATTCTGACTCATGTATGTTTCCACCTTTGTAAATGCATCCACAGACCAAATTCTTGGTCAGTTGGCTTCTTCAGGGCCTCTAAATCTGGGTCCCTCCATTTTCTTGAGTATACTGCAATTCTGAGCTTTCCTTCTAGTAGTGCAATTTTCTTTCTCATACCGTATCATTCCACAGACAAAACATATTTTCAGGCCACCATATTAAAGGGTCTGTCATCCCCGCAAAACCTAGGCCCTTCCATCATCAGCGTGACCTCAAGAAAATATTCTCCATTTCTTTTGGATATCTACAACACATAGTATAAGCCTCTCTAAGTATATCTCTAAGGACTAACGCAGAATCAAAAGGAAAGAGTGCCAATGCCTTGAATTAATGTAAATGTTTCAATCAGTCAGCTGATATCCACTTATGCGATTTAGGAACTAGCAACAATACAGTCATAACTACTTATCCCTAGTACAAGGCACATCTACTTTTAGTTCAAATCTAGATCAGAACCCCCTCAAATCTTTCACAAAGTTGTATTGATGTAGAATTTGCAGCATTAAGAAAAGAAATATAAAAGACAAAGTAATAAGGACTGCTCATGTGAGACTTAAACACCCTCTTAAACAACCCACCCCCCCCAAAAAAAAAAAAAAAAAGGAGAGAGAGAAAAAGACTTTTCGCATAAAATATATTTAAAAGTCCTAGAAATTATCACATATCAGTGTTTACTGAACCAATTCATCTTTCTTACATGCGACATATGAGGTGGAAAGAGATAAGACTTAAGAGGCTTAGGTGATTCAGCACCTCACCAAACATAACAAGTGTCAGTTCAATAACCTTCTGCCAAGTGGCATCAACAGAGAAAGACTTCCATCCTTCAATCCAAAAACTTCAGTTGCCACTATCACATGCAAGGTTCGAAAACTCGAGTCACGAGGGTGTCTCGACCCTCTGAGAAATCAAATTTCCGAGATCTTGGCGGAACATGTATTTTCTGCACAAAAGTCTTGGGGCTCAAATGGTCATTTTAAGGCCTAATACCCAGGGAATCACTCTTTTAGCATACATAATCACATTTAAACAATAAAATTGAAAAAATAAACACGAGAAGAAGAAAGATAAGGCTGTTTTAAGAGTCTCGATCGAGATTTTGACCAAGACTCCGTAAACTGTCTTTTTATATATTTGAAAAAAAAAATTGGTCCGACCAAATTTTGACTGAGATGGTTCGAGATATAACGAGATGAGCCGAGATTTGGTCAAAATCTCATTTCGTTGCAAATCTTGTCTCAAGCCCTTCAAGAAGTTCGAGAAAACCAAGATCTCAGCGAGATTTTAAACCAAGATCACATGTAGAAATTTTCCACAAATAGCAACGACAGGCCACTGGCAGAATGCGAGACATCGTCATATTGGGTGCTAGTAAAGAATAATTAAAATTCACAAGTCGAATTTAATTGTGCATCAGATTAAGGTTCGCGCTCGAACATTCACAGAATATATTATTCAGTGGGGAATTTACTCAAACACCTCCTAAGCTGCTATTAAAGAATCAATGAAAACACCACACATTAAAGATAAAATAAAAAATATCAAGGGAAAACATCATTCTACCATTGGAAATGACATTAGTTTATCCATAATCTTTACCTTGATCCTAATACTACTTCATCGCAACCGAAATGGAATGAATGTCGCCTGTGGGTTTCTCATATCAAGTGATAACACACAAGTACAAAATCAATCTGCAGAATAGCGTAAAAGCTTACGAACCAAAACCCTTCTTTTTTCTTTTTTTTTGGGTGGTGAAAACAAATTCGGCAAACAGCACCATTGGATTCGCATGTGCAAAATGAACAGAAAACAACAAAAAGGAAACTCACCATCACATGATAGAAAATTAGTGCAGTCACGACTCACGCTATGGCTTCTCGAGACTCACACAGAACAAGAAAAACATGGCAGAATTGAATAGGGTCGATTGATCGAAGGTTAGAAGAAGAAAGTAAGAAGAGGTAAAGACGACGCAGAGAATCAGCAGATCAGCAAAACACCGACCCAGGATTGCACGTAGCCCAGTTTCCAGACGGGTTGGGCCTGTTTGGGTTAACTTTGCCCTGGACCTTTATGGTAAGTGGGCCGGGCTTCAAATTTTGGTTTATTATTTAGGCCCTTTTTTTCCAATGTAAAATTTTCCTTCTGGTTCTCTTTATTTCAGCCTAATACAGTCGAGAAAAGTATCATTAAAAAATTTGTAAAATTTTTCAGGACCACATATTTTTAAAATTTGTGATTGTCATGATTAAAACATTATGATTAAATCAAATCATTTCAATTATAATTTTTTTTAAGTTATAGATGGTGTGATCTTAAATCGGACGGTATCATGATGTTTGCCATGATTTAAAATGCTACATGAACAGTCGTGATCCAACTCAAAGGTTAAAAATATAAAAATATGATGTTGAACCATATTTTTTTCAATTGTAATCTTTTTGATACATATAGAAAATGGGGCATTTGGGCATTTAACCATCACAGGTAACATCTCATAACACCGATTTTACAAGATTTGGTATCTTAAATATATTTTCCTTAAATGTTACGAACCCAGGCACAAATTATCCAAAAATAAATAAATAAATATTTAATTATCTTGTCAGTAAATAACATCATAGGATTGCAACAGAGACTGGTTGGGTCGGATTTTTTTAAAACCCTAGCCCAACCCTGGAACCCTTTGGTTTAGCCTAGGCCCGCCTTGAACCTGAGTCAGGGCCTAAAAATCTCAATCCAGGCCCTTCCTTGCCGGATTCAGCCTAGCCCAAGCCCTCCTGATTAGCCCTGATAGAGCCGGGTCGGGCCTGGTTAGCCCTGACTCACTCTAACTCAGGGTCGGGCTGACCCTGTTTTTCAATCTTGAAAAATTCCAAAATTATGGTTTTAAGCATAGCGAAATCATCCCCAAATCTTGTCCAAGCAACTTCGATTAGACACCCCCATCGATCACGGATCCACATTGTCTCCTCCCTGAGATTCGGGAGGAGGGGCGGCAACCCCACTGGATGATCGTCACGTGGAGGTCGGATGACCTCTCCGTTCAAACAGACAAGGGAGTGTCGGCTCGAACAGAGGGGTCGGATTCATCTGACCTCCAAGTGGTGACCATCCAGTGGGGTCGCCACCCTTCCTCCCGAATCTCAAGGAAGAGACGATTTGAATCCATCGATCACACCTACCTCTAATAGACCCCAAGTTTAGAGAGAGAATTAAGGAGGAGCAGCTTCATTGTTCATAGTAGCAAGGGAAATTCTTTCACCATTTCAGCTTCAAATGAGGTAATAATAGGAAAGGGAAAAAAAATCCCCAAAATGTCAATGACTGGATCCCTTTCAACAATCTATCACATTTTGGCATTTTCTATCTCCACTCTTACAATCTTTCTCCTCCGTGATCCTATGGGTCTCCCCCATTGGTTATACCATTTCTCACACTCCAATTGATATGTTATGAAAAATTCCCCCATATTGACATTTTGGGAACCCCTCTCCTCAATAATAATAATAATCAACATCTCACTTTGTCTTAGTCTAGTCATGGGTTTTGATCAAACCTGGTTTGACCACCCAATGTAGTTTTTATAGTCCCAACAAAAAATTTTTAGAAAATTTGATGGATTATTTCTATGTAAAAGGAGGAAAAGAGGGTGCAAAAATCCATTTGCCTATTTAAGTTCTGCAGCCACCAACTGCCGGTCAAGAAAGGAAGCGAAGAAAGTTGAGCCTTTGGATATGGTGGGGCTCTTGATTCCTGATTTAGTATTGGAGGTAAGTAGTTGACGGGGCCTAGGAACGACCATTGGCTGGAGCCCGCAAATGCGACTTTATAAGGTATTTTTTATCTTATGTTTCATTTGCACCAGTATGAATCAAAGTACGATCATAATGTCGTTGATGCAATCAATGTGATTCACCCATCAATAATAATAAGACAGAAAAGAAGAGGACTAAGGTCACTATTCATTGAGCAAAGTAAGACAATAAAATAAAGTAAGATATATAGGATCTATATCTCATCTAATATGAAAAATCTGCTTTATCATACAATTATGGATGATATATAGCCGGGTCAATTCATCCTTAGGTGGTAATTTGTTTGTTTCCTTTTTTTTTTTTTTGTTATTTTTTAATTTTCTTTGTCCATTACGAAAAAAAAAAAAAAAGTTAGAAAAAAATCACAAAGATAAGCATTTGCTGATGTATTTTAGGTAATGCGGATTTACTTCGTCTTCTCCCAGTGGTTCTAGGAGGACGTGGCAACCTATTTCAGATGACTGCCACGTGGCTCTCGGGTGAATCCGAGACCCACGTCTGAGCCGACATCCCCTGTCAGCTCAGCTTGTCGACTGGGTGTCGACTCGGACGTAGGTCTCGGATTCACCGAGAGCCCCGTGGCGGCCATCCAGGGTAGGTTGTCACTGTCCTTCCAGAACCACTGGTAGGAGAGGATATGGATCCGAAAATGTCAATATCACTTTGGTCTAATATCTCCAAAAAAAGTCTTGGTACAAAAATGTGATAAATGAAATAGATTATGATCCATTAATTCAAAAACTAAAATGTGATAAATGAAATAAATTATGATCCATTAATCCAACAACTTCATTAACATCATTTTGGGGGAAGAGATTAGTAACAAAATTTCTTCCCTCACCATAAAACAATGGATGAGAATTGTTTTTATATGAATTTACCAAAAAAAAATGTTTTTATATGATGTTTGGAGAATAGGGAGTTTTATTCAAACTGCGATACCATTTTTTTCACGTGGCAGGAGAAGAGTACAAAGAACCTAATGCCTATGTTAAATGGAAAATTTCCCATTTGCCTAAGCTTATCCAAAGAGTCAATCATTTTGAGCACATGGTCAATTAGTTTTGGTCAATTGATTGTTGGATTAGTTTTACACCTTGTGGATTAGTTACGAATCAAATTTTAAACTAAAATTCAACCAAATAAGTTTTCATGTACGTTTGTATTCTTTAGCAAGCCATCCATATAATAAATCCATGTTGCCTCCCAAAATCCAACATTTCCAAAGATTTATTTTCTCCTTTTGAAAATTCCATTTGATTGATACTTGGATCGTTTGAATAAATTTATTTGACTGCAATAACTGCAGTACCATCTTTCCACATGGCAAAAGAGGAGAGGAGTACAACGAACCTTATGCCTAGGTTAAATAAAAAAATTTCCATTTGGCGAAGCTTATCCAAATAGTCAACAATTGAGCACATGGTCAATTAGTTTTGGTTAATTGATTGTTGGATTAGTTGTACAACTTGTGGATTAACTAGAATCAAATTTCAAACTAAAATTCAATCAAATATGTTTTCATGTACATCATATATACATCATCGTATTCTCTAGCTAGCAATATATCGTTATAATTCCATTCAGCCTCCCAAAATCCAACATTTCCAAAGATTTATTTTCCCACTTACAAAATTCTATTTTATTAAAACCCGATGTATGGATAGGATATCCATCCAATTTACCATTTGATAGATATTTGGATTGTTTGAATAAACTTATTTGATCAGGTCATTCAAGAAACCTTTATCCCTTTGAAGTTCTTTACATTCATCAACTCTTGAAGATGAATTTTTTTTTTTTTCTCTTTGAAATTTTTTACATACATTTTGAATAACCATTTTTTTTGTTTAAACAATTTTTTTCATTTGACCATTTCTCACTTTTTTTTTCTTGTTAATAAAAATTGATTTTGTCTTGTCATGATGTGGCTACAAAGCACAGACAATACGTATATAAACTTTGAATTAATGGAGCTCTTGTTGGTATCTAAGGAAACAGGTTTTGTATGGTTTCTTTTCTTATGTCAGAAGGCTCAGAACCTACCAAGAAACACCCTTAACCAAGAAACAAAGGAAGTATTCAAACTTTCATCAACTCTTTTAGTAAATCTACATACATGTAACATATTTCTTCTCTTATGTCTGAAGGATCTGACCACCTTCCAAGAAACACTGAGTATTCACAATCTCATCAACTCTTACTATTCATAATCAGCAGTATATTGAAATTTCATCCACATTTTGGATTGTTACAACTTAATAAAACCCTAAAAACAAATGCCGATCCCGACACCGACACTGAGTGGAAGGTGACTTAGATGAAAATTTAAAACATGAGAAAGGAAATCTTATACAATGAACCAACACATGATACACATTAATTAATTAACACCAACTTACTAACTTTAACTAGCTGCCATTGTCAAACCACATCACAAGAGACAAGACATGCATGCACTAATATTGCTTTAATATGTCGACTACACATAGTTTTGATTGGGAAATCTCAGCCGACTGGTAATGAATAGTTATTATGGGGCCTTCTTAATCACAAAAGGATAAAAGTGATGATAAACATTTGTTTGGTGGTGGAAAACAACTTAACCATATCTTAGAATGCTCTCTGGTTGTCTTTAATATTTCTTTGATTTGTTAGTCACTATGATCCTAATTAGGTGGCTACGGGGTTCTATATGCTGATGAGCAGTCATTTCATTCTTAGGTGGTTAAGGTCAGGGAATCTTTAATGGGGCACAAGAGGGGTTATATAGTTTATCGCATGGTTTGTCAGTGGGGCACATGCCAGGGAAGATACGGGAAGGAGAGTGTCAAAAAAAAGTAATGTCGGTGTAAAGATAGAAAAGAGAAAGAAAAATGCGTCCTACCTAACATTTTTTTTTTTTTTTTTTTTTTTTGGCTAACGACGGGTATCCAGGCCAAAGGTCGGGATAATCTCACATTGGTGGAGTTCGGATCACTTAGATGTACAAGTACTCTCCATGAGATCTCATTACGATTGATGTGGTATGGGATCCACTGGATATGAATATTGATGGAATCCCAAAAAAGATAAAAGAACATTCAGATGAACTATTCTCCTTTGGTGAAGTCTGGAATCATGAGTGTCTTATATACTTGAGAGTCCCTTGATCTACTTACTAGTTTGAACTTTTAAGATAGAAACTTAATATGGTATCAGAACTTCTGGTTCTCTCATATGGTTTCCGAAAAAGATGACTATATACCACATGTACTGTCTTCCAAAAAATGGGCAATATGTGAAGGGAAGTGTTGAGAATAGTTTCACATTGGCTAAGCCGATCCTATTACTTCCCATTGGATTGGTCCGACCTTGGCCATCCACAACTTTGCTTCATAGCTAAATAGAGCAAGAATGCTAACCTTGCCTTGCTCATTTTTTTGGGAAAAGTTTTCCAAACAAGCAACTTGGCATTCGAATCATCAACATGTACATGTACTCTTTATAGGATTCCATCACCATTGATATTGTAGTGTGAAACCCACATCTAAAGTATGAGACCCACTAGTTATAGACAGGGATATAATCATATGAAAGATACAAATACATGCAAATGAACTATTATTGCCATTATTATGGACCTCTACTGATGATACCGGTTCTCGCACGCTAACTGGTGTGGCTTGGACATTCCTCCCAGGACGGCACGGCAGATTATGGAAACTTTCCTTTTCTTTTTCAGGTTATTCTTCCGGACATAGCGCAATTACGTTCTCTTTATAAATCTCACGTGACCAAACTGCGAGAGGTTGCAGGTTAAAGCACCAAGAGAGGGAGATTGCGGTGGTCCATTTGTCATATGAATAGAGTTCCAAAGAGAAGTGGGGCCCATGTAATTTAGGTTGGTCTGCACTATCGAATGAGTTCAACTAGGAAGATTTAAGTGGATCTCTACCTGTCAAGAAGTCAACCAGAATGCAGGGTCCAAACTTCCTGGTTCTTAAGATCGACCTTCCTTCTTTATCCTTTCTTTTCTTTTTCTATCCACCAGAATGAAGATACAGGATCCATAATTCATTCCATCACCAGTAGGATCAGTTTTGTCCAGTTTAATAATAATTAAACATTGTTGTTAACCAAAAAAAAAAAAAAAAAAGTGGGTTCAGTACTAACTTGGTATTTGTCCTATCTAATTTAATAACCACAATCAAGGAGAAAAGTGATGAGCATGATTGATTTTTTTTTTTTTTTTTTTTTTTTTTTTTTGAAATATTGCTGGTTCATCAATCATTATGTCTTAGAATTTTGCATGTTAAATTTTTTTTTAATGTTATTTTTTTTCAATGTTATTTTTCAAGAGATAAAATATAATGACCTCTAAGCAACAAGAGTTTTACCTTTTGGAAACTAACATTAGTAATTTTTGTATCACATAAAGTATCACATATAAAATTTTCATGTGAAAACGAACGGAGACTATTACAAATGTTTGAAAATACTTTCAAATTCCCGGTAAATGCAAAATGGCTCAATTCATTATTCACTCGTCATGGTTATGCTGACCAAAGTAAGGCCTCTCTCTATCTCAGATCTCTTATTGTTTAACCCTACTCAGTCTAAGAATGTAGGACGAGGGAAGAGGGTGATTTTGGCAGAGTTGTCGAAAATCAATTGGAATCGGCCTTCTCATCAAACCATGGTGAAAGGATGTAAAGAAATCCATAGCTCAGAAAAGGTGTTGTAACCAGTGTTCAAGTGCACAGAGTAGTCGAACACGGGATCAGCCAATCTGGATCAGAATCGGCTTAGGGTCAACCAATCCCTCAGTCACCGGTTGTAACGGATAATTCATGGAGGGAACTTATGCTATAAGAGACGCAGTCCTTGGAGCCCCAGATTGCTTTAGGTCTTGATTGATCCGATCCTATATACTAATGATATATAATGTTCAATACTTAGGAATCGGTAGATTTGGCTCCCAATTGGTCGTGGCGAGTCAGAACCTATTCAATCTGGTACAAGACCGATTCTCACACGTATGAAGTGAGTCTAGGGTTTTTTGCACTAATTTGTCGACTCAGGCTGATTGAGCATGGAATCCGAAGGTAGGAATGTAAGATGGGAATGCATTGATTAGGCGTAGGGATCCTCTGTTTGGTTGCCAAGTAGGATTGAGAATCCCGGCTTCTCATAAGGTGTTTGGCAGTAGTGTCCCGATGCCATATGAGAGGCTGGGATCCTCACTGCCTGTTTCGCAGCCAAAGAGAGGATCCCAATCCATTTAACAAGGTTTTTTTTTTGGTAAAAAATCTTAGGGTTTATTGTATTAATTAATGTCCATAAGATCGAGGTAGCTAGCTCTGCATTGATAATGGAGGATGGCCATGTCAATTATACAGTATGGTAGTAAATTGTTTGTTGTCCCACAACAGTAATAGTAAAAGGCATAAATTGCTTAGATATACAGTGGCGAAGGACATAAATAGATAATCGAAAATTTGTATTTGATTCATATTCGCTATTTAGAGGTATCCATATCTAGTCAGGGCTATCTGAATCCGAATTTGGATATTCCAAAACATAATCTATCCCAAACATTATCCATACTCGGCGCATACGACTGATCGTGTGTTGCATTTAACTGTAACATGTCCACACGTTTGGCGTAATCGACGGAAGAGTAAATGTACTTAAACCATAAGATTGGGGTAGTTGGGTCTGCATTAATATTGGAAGGATGCCTATGTCAATTCTATAGTATGGTTGTAAATTGTTTGTTGTCCCACAACATAATAGTAAAAAACATAAAATTGCTTAAATATACGTGGCCAAGGATGTAAACAGATAATCAAAATTTTGTATTTGATTCAGATTCACTGTTTAGAGGTATCCATATCTGGTTAGGGTTATCTAAATCCGAATTTGGATAAGCCAAAACATAATCTATCACAAACGTTATCCGTACTCGTGAGGCGACTGATTGTATGCTGCCCCGTTTAACTGTAACAGTCCACACCTTCGGCGTAACTGACGGAAGAGTAAATCTACTCAGGAGCAAATCCGATTTTGCATCACCCGATGCCTTTCACTATAAGTAAACCAGATTCCGAAGATAAACTAATTAAATTTTTTACACTCAAATTCTTTGTACAGCCCCACCTACTAAGAACTTGTATTCCTATACCGAGCTCCTTATTTGCTTGTACTCGAAATGTTAATTTGGCATCGAAATGGCCCAAGTGTCCAAAACCTGACTTCTCTTGCTTTTCTCTTCTTGTCTATAGGTTCGACTTGCTCCCAGAGTGATTGTTTGTATTCCAACTACAACTATAGTTAAAAATCCAAATTTGATCCACATTGGTATCTATGTAAAGGTATCCAAATCTAAACATAAATATTCAAATAAATCACATCGGAATCTGTATCTGATCTGGTTGCATCATTTGATATATATCACAAAAATATTAAATTCAAACTTTTGGTAATTAAATAACATGCCAACGAAGACTGGTAGTTGAAACACATGGGTTTCCCAAACTGGCATATCCCATAGATCCCCTACCCACCTACCACCTTCCAAACCAATGGTAAGCCAGGAGCACACTCTAAGAAAAAAAAAAAAATCACAAGTGATCGTCAGAGTCAAACCAAAATATGTTGACTCCCCAAACAATTCAAAAAATCAATTTATTTCTTATGAACCATCTGGTCCTATCTTACGTGGGGTCCTCATAATAATCTCTGTTTTGATGGCCAATATAATAAAAATAAAAATTAAATAATATTGAAAGATGATAAATAGAAAAGCTTAGGTAGTTTTGACATAATAATCGTTGACCCTTCCTGTCAAACTCAAATTCATCATTATAATAACGTATAAACCAAATTGGACAATTTTCTTTATCCATGGGGAAAAGATTGTAAAGTTCCAGCATTTGGATAGATTCAATGAAAAGGGTAATTTGGACATTTAATTCATATATCGGAATGGATCGGAATTGTAATACAGGTTTCCTCATCCCTTTTAAAATTCTACCAAGACAATTACGATGGAGATATGGACAGAGAGAAGGTCCAACGTGGGAATTCGCATCCTCTCTTCCGAGTGGTCTGGGAGGATAATGATAATCTATCCCAGATGGTTGCCACGTAACTCTTGGTGTATCCAAGATCTATGTTCGAGCCAACACCCAATCGATAAACCAAACCGACAGAGGATGTCGGTTCGGACGTGTGTCTCGGATTCATCTAGAGTCATGTGGCAACCATCCGAGATAGGTTGTCACTGTCCTCCCAAAACCATTGGGAGAAGACGATGTAAACTCCAACATGGTGGATGAGAAAATTGAAACCCCAAATGAATGCCGATCCTCTCTTCATCCATAACGATCAAGTCAATGGATGTGGGACCCACATCTGAATTATGAGAGACTGGATTGATTTTGGTGTGATTTTAAAAAGGATGAAGTAAGAGAAGCAATGATCGCCTATGGACCCACAAGAGTTTTGTGGGTTTGATATAATTACCATCTTAGAGTTCTATAGTCTAAACAGCCATGGAATACATTATTAATGATATCACTTTTCATCCTCTCCATTCACACCCTACAAAATTCAGATAAATATGGTCATATGGCTATGTTTGGAAATTAAAAAAATGAAAAGACAAACATAATCTCATTGTTATTTTATCATTACTTTTGTTTTATATATATATTTTTTTTTTCACTTTAATAGTACCAGGGGTGTCCATTCCCTATGCCAACAGCCTGTTATTTGTAGATGATTTTTTTTGGGGGGGGCGGAGGGGGGGTTTGGGGGGGCGGAGGGGGGGGGGATGGGACCTACCCATTTCTACAAAATTTGATCAAGTTTTCAAGAGAAGGGAGAACAAGAGGAACTATTATTTTTCTTTTCTTAACATCCAAGAAAAATCTTTTTATTTATTTATTTATTTTTTTTGTAAAGAAGAAAAAAATCTTAGTTTAAGTGTGAATGTGTGTATTAATTTCATGGAAAAATTATAGGAATTTTTTCCAACCTTAGTCCTAATTTTCCTACACCCACTTTTATGATATTTGATAGAACTTTCAAGAGAAAGGCAACAGGAGGAACTATTATTCTTCTTCTCTTTTTTCATCCTAACATCCAAACATAGTTTAAAGAAAAATCTTATCTTTATTTTTGGTAAAGAAGAAAAAAAAATCTTAATCTAAGTGTGGATATGAGTATTAATTTCTAAATAATATTACATGCACTTTCACTGAACTTAGTCCTAATTTCTTATATTTTGCGAGTTGTTCGCGAGTTGTTCACTGAGTTATCTATCAAAATAGATTGAGATTTGAGATACATCTACATCTACGCCAAACATCCTAACCCATCCGATGAACGACCAACCGTCCGACGAACGGCCAGCCCAGCAGAACCACGGGAGACTATTCAGGTCAAAGAATCACCTAAACTAAACCTAATCAGCATAACAGCTGTCAGCACACAGTTTCACCGTTACACACTTCGCTTTCCAAATCATCATGACAGCTGTCACCACACCGTTTCACCGTCACACCCTTCTTTTTTCCACTTTTACTTTCCTGTTTTCTTCCACATTTTCCCAAAAAATTTCTACGTAACGACCGACGCTTGTCCTTGAGATCCCATCCACGTGTAACTGCTTCAGTTCCACTGGGCCCACATAGTTTAACAACACGTGTGGATTATCTCGTCCCACGCGGTAAAAATATTTACCTCATGTCTTTTCTAGAAGCCTTTCATTATATTATGTGCCATGTGTTCTCGTCATGCTGACACAGCGCTATCGTCCTTCTTCTGGTCAGGCCTCTCAGGCGTCGCTTCCTCTCTCCTCTCTCTATATGTTTCGTGACGGTTCATGCACCAAAACAAAACCTAGCCCTGGACTTTCGGATAAGGTCGGCCGCACGGTACCGTCGAAATTTATTACCACGTGTCAGTCAATGATCGGTGATTAAGTCAGGTGGGCCCCCACTATACTTATTTCCCCGCTTATAAATGAGCCGCGTAGGCGATGCATTTTGAAAAAAAAAAAGAAGAGGGTTAGAGAAATTCAGGTCTGGAATCCTCCCCCTCTCTCTCTCTCTCTCTTTCTTTGTCTGTCTTGCTCTGCAACAAATCAAGCTCACCGAGGTTGAAGAAAGAATCGAAGAAACAGCCGCTAATGGAGATGCCAGAGTTAGATCCTGTTAAGAAGCTATCTTTGCCGCCGGGATTCCGATTTTACCCGACGGACGAGGAGCTTCTGGTTCATTATTTGTGCCGGAAAGTCGCCGGCCATGATTTCTTTCTGGAACTTATCGGCGAAGTTGATCTTTATAAGTTCGATCCATGGCTGCTTCCAAGTGAGTACCATCATCAGCTTTACGAAATTTTTTATGCTTTTTGTTTTTCTTAATTCACTGTTTTAAATCTTGTACGTTGTTGGTGTGAAGGCAAAGCTAATTTTGGAGAGAAAGAATGGTACTTCTTCAGTCCCAGAGATCGGAAATACCCTAATGGTTCGCGACCGAACAGAGTTGCAGGTTCTGGTTATTGGAAAGCAACAGGAACTGACAAGATCATTACTACGAATGGCCGGAAAGTTGGAATCAAGAAAGCTCTGGTTTTCTACATTGGAAAAGCTCCGAAAGGAACCAAGACCAACTGGATTATGCATGAATATCGGCTTTCAGAGTCATCTAGGAAGAACGGCAGCACTAGGGTAAGATTTCTTTCAAATTTCAACCTGTGATTTGCTACAAATGCTTCGAATTTTTCTTAATTTTTGTCACGGATTTTAGGGTTTTATTTAATTAATTCTTTCTGTTCCTTTACAGTTGGATGACTGGGTTCTGTGCCGAATTTACAAGAAAAACTCGAGTACTACCCAGAAATCGGTGTCTGGTGTGTGGATGAAAGAAGAGAACCATGATTCTCCGACTTCGTCGTCTTCCCAATTAGACGATGTCCTTCAATCGCTCCCTGAAATTGATGACCATTTCTTCGATCTCCCAAGGATAAACTCTTTCAAGAGCTTTCAATTTCAGGATGAGAACATCCAAAATCAAATCTCTGGTAATGAAACATTTGAATGGAACAATACAGGGGTCGCGAGCTCCTCCAATGAAATCTTCAGCAACAACGGTGTAAGCCAGCGGCCTGCAAATGAGCTATACTTACCATCCCTTTGCCAAGTGGAGTCTCCATCTAACAACGAAATGAAGAGTGGAATTTGCAGATTGCAAGACTCGCAACAACGAGTCGATAATCAGTTCTTCTTTCAACAACCAAACTCAAACATTTTCGCTCATCCATTCATTGATTCGCAAGACCCTTTTGGAATCAAGTATTCTCTGCAATCGACATCCGGAGACTTTGTATATCGGCAATGAAATCAACCAAAATAAAGCTAGAAAACAAGAATTCAAATTTCTTTTCTGAGAATAGGAAACCATTATTGAAAAGAATACTTCCATTAATGTCTTCATCGCAAGAAATTGAAGCATTGGAATCAAGGGGGCCGCCATAGATATTAGTCATGGACCTGTGCAGGATCCGAACATTAATTTTGTGACAAATAGTTCGTTGTAAATATCTTTTCTTTTTTCCATTTGATTTCACTTTTCATTCATTGGATATTTGTGACTGATTGGGACATTGGAGATGACAATAGAAAATTAGCCCTGATTCTTTTGTGCTGAGCTTATACAAGTTCTTTATTTTTATATATATATATATATATATATATATATTTTTTTTTTTTTTTCTTTATTTTTTTTATGTTGAAAAACATTCAAATATCATATTTATGGTAGTACTTGTAAGGTGAAACACGTTTCATTATTACCTTTATAGGATTCTCATCTAACGGCGATTCTTTCTCCATTTATGCTGCGCTGGGCTGTCTTTTGAGTGCATCTGACGGTGTTGGATTGTTTGGAGGTTTGACCTGTCAGTCACTGGGTTCTCCAGCCGTTGGATTGTTTGGAGGTTTGACCTGTCAGTCACTGGGTTCTCCAGCCGCCGGAGGGGATTCAGTTAAAAGATAAAAAAGTACTAGTAAAAGGAAATTTTATATTTTACCTATTTTAAGTATTTCTAGACCGGCTCACGTGCGCGTTTAGAGAGTTGTTGAGCAATCCTAGTCTTGTACTTTTGAATGGTAATTTGATGATTTTGATCATTCGAAATGTATGGAATGATCTTGATTGATTAAATGTAAAATTTTATATAAACCTGATGTTCGAAATCATACCAGAGGTATCTCATTTTTCAAAAATCATATTAGAGGTATCTCTTCTCATATTTCTAACATTAATCCTATTTAACGTTGGCATCTTCTAAATTAATCATTAGATCTACTTCAAATTTTTAAGGATTGATTGTTTTTTTGCTGAACTACTCTTGTTTGATGCTTTATCATTAATGCACCCGTCAGAAAAACAGTAAGTTGAGGTGCAGAGTTCTCACCAGATGTGTGTATCATAGTCAAAATTTGTGACTTAGTGATGAACAACTGCTAGTGAGTAAGGGTCACATGAGAGGACAAAGGCAGGAGAGGGGGTAGGCAATTGAGACAGCGATGAGCATATAGTAATCCTAATGGAGAGTCGTTGCGGCAAAGGGATGGTGAGAGAGAACTAAGAAAGTTATGCTAAATAGGAGTAAATTTAGAAGTACAAAAATAAAAAGTACCCTAAGTGTAATATTTTGAAATGTAAAATACCTCTGGTATGATTTTTGAAACGTGAGATGACTCTGGTATAATTTCTCAAAACGTTAGGTACCTCTAGTATAATTTACCTTTTTCTATATAAATTCAATCATTTTTTTAAGATTAACAAAATAGATATATTAAATTATAAGAAAGATGTAAAATAAAATTTGGACACTATAAGAGAAGAAGCAAAATTTAGCCTAAATGCCATCAGTAAAGTTCATGTGAAAACAAAGTGGTAGGCCTTTGACTCACGGGATCACCTTTGGTATGATCATCAGCAAAACCCTCAAGACAAACACAGTTGTCTATGACGTGGGGATGTAAATTCATTAAAACATCATTGAGAAACAAAATGGTCCCTTTCACCCAAAAAAAAAAAAAAAAAAAAAAAATGGTCGCCATGTCTCTCTTGGCAATTCCAAACAGTATCTTCACAAACAAAAGATGGGCTAAAATCCCTAGAAAAAGACGTTGAAGCCTTACGTGCTTCTTTTTTAGCTAATGAATAAGCCACTATATTTTACCACCCTGAAGCAATGACTAATTTTCCAACACAATGAAAGATACGAAAACTTTAAAGTATAGCCCATGTTGCTTAATTTTCCATGGGTTACTCTTGGATAATATTGATCACTGAAGAAGTAGAGTCGCAATCACCCCAAAGATAAGAGATACCTCTCGCCTTGAGCAGTTGTAGTCCAACAGAAAAAGGAAAAAAAGAAAAAAAAAAAAAAGATAGCTCAGTTATGTAGATTCAAATCTTTTTTTTCAAGAGAATCTAAAGGAGAGGTGGTGTTCCCATTGGATAGACGACACCCAGGACTCAGGTGAATCTGAGCCTTCCATCCGAATCGACAAACTGAACCGACGTGGGGTGTTGGCTCAGATGGAGGGTTTGGATTCACCTGAACCCCAAGTGTAGACCATCCAATTGGGGCGCCACCTCCCCTCCAGATTCTCTTGGAGGAGATCGAGGATGTGGATCCCAACTATCTAATTAGTTTCACTCCTAAATATGAGGAGAAACATCCCAAAGACACCCCCCCTCCCCTGCTATTTCTGAAGATCATTCTAGTACAAGCAGTACTTGGGTTACTTAGAGAGCATCCATCAATGATAACATCATTTTAACCCTAGGTTTCTTAATACCCTTCTTTAATTTTTTTTAATATATTATTTTGTCACTTGACAAACTCCATTTGAATTAAAACTTGATATATGAACAAAAGATAGAAGAATTTTTTTTACCGTATTAGAAATGAAGGTGCTTGTTTATATACTGTTTAAAAAAATTGAACTCCCTATTTTAAATGAAAATTATTAATTTTGTCCATAAGTAGGACTATTTAGTTTTTTTTTTTTTTTATCACTTGTTGGGTTGATTATTTCATAAATCTTATGCTTGATTAACAATGTGCTTTTAAATTTATTGCAAGTCAAATGGCTCACCAATGTTTCGTCATATATTGTCTAGGGTTTTGGTAACCTCCAATAAATATATGAGGCAGGTTCCTCACAAACGTCACACAAGATCCTCTTGAACTGAACCCCTAAATAAAAGAGGATGAAAAATGAAAATTAATTTTTTGACCAATGTCTATAATGTGCATGAAGGTGACAGAATCTGTGACTTCTAACTTTTATAATTAAAATTATCCAAAGACAAATCTCTTAAGATTTTTCAAACCTTTATTTTAATATGTGATCATTTTCACTATGAAAGAAAACTATATTCTAATTTAATTAGTAGTGTCCTTTTATATATTCGATTTTTTTTTGTTCATTTTGTTACTATTTCATAACATATTATTTTCATAAATATATATTATTTTTAATTAACTTATATAAAATATCTACATAGACACTTACTTGATAAGGTTTGTAGAACTATTTTATTATTTACTACATTGTGATTCAATTAACACTCAAACTTCATGTAAAAGTTGTTTAGTGGATAGACTTGCTTTGAGAACTTTCAAGTGAGATAAAATAAAATTTCATGTATCCAATTAATAAATAAATAAAAAAAGATAAAATTAATTAAATTTCCATTGGTGATGCTACATAAACTGAAATGAAATGTAAATGAATGAGTCGAATTATTCAAAACAAAGTAAAATCAATGAATAATACATGAGAAAAAAGCTTTAATGTATTTGGATCAGGGTTTTAAAAATCGGATTGGAGACAAGGGCTCGTATAGATCGTTAATCTCTATTTTCTAGTCCAATTGAGTTAGTTCATTTTGGAAAAGTTAGACCAATCCTAGGCCAATTCAAGTACAATTCAAATGGCAATCGATGGAGATTCGTGGTGTACTTGATTATGAGTAAACAATTTCTTGGGGTGTTTTTTTATTGTTATGATTTACCTAAAATATTTTTTATTTAAAAAAAATACTAGAAAATAACCTTCCTATATATATATCTTTTCTATGACTTTTACTTTCTGCCAAACACCTTCTCAATTTTGGGACTACATTCATATCATTTTATTTCCGCTTACTTTACTCCATCCTACAAATGAAAATTTTATTTCACTTAAACTTCACTTTAATTCTAACTGAATGGAGTCTACTAAGGTAATCAATTATGGGAGTAAAAAAAAGAGAAAGAGAAAATAATTAATGGTATTTATATTAAGGCAAGAATTTGAGCTCTAAGAAAATTTAATAAAAAATAAAATCGGGTGAAGGAAGATAGATGATTGGAAGTTTAATGCGAAGTGATAGCACTTATTAACCCTTAGAACAAAAATTAATGCTTAAGAAAATATAAAAAAATGGTCGATCAAATGAGTCAGCACCAATAGAGTACTGACGTAGTTTCCACTCCACCATTCAGCGATCATCCTTCCTAACCATACCTATGACATTGATCTTGACCCGTCAGTCCATCATCATCTCTCTAATTTCATAGTTAAGCCCTCGACCAAACAAGCCTGAAGCAAAACATGACCAATTGCTAAAACATCAATTGTAAAGAATGTGTTGTCTATTCTTGAATTTTATTTTGAACCATATGATCAAACATACCATAGAGGAAGGAATAAGTCAGCATCTATCCTAAACTAAAATTTTAAACTTTAACTTATTTTTGAGTCATATGACCTAAATAATTACTATTAATTTAATACTATTTTATAAGAATTAATTAATGGGTGCCTTCTCAGTTCCCATCTCTTTGTTTTCTTTATTCTTAAGTTTTAATAAAATAATTCATAACATAACTTTGTCATTAAATTTCCACATGTATTGATAAACCTTCTTTATGTCGGATTTCTTCAAACATGCATGGTTGTCTCTTACCAGGTTACCATTTAGTTTATGAGGTATTAATAATTAAATATTCAAATTATTGTGTTATCCTCACAGTAATCGTCACCCTAAACCATTTTTCATATTAAACCATCAAAGAAGCCATTTCAAATATCATAACTTAATCTCAAAGTCTTCAATATTGAATTCAAAAAATTTGACAGACAAACAAGTGTTAAAATGAAGAGAAAAAGATTCTCTGAATAGCATTGTTGCTTGCAAACCACTAATGGTGGCTAGAGTTTGACATCATGTTCATGCCTGATGGAGTGCCCATGGGGGAAGAGGATGACAGTGGATCCGTCTGGATTTCCCCCCACATGGGTATCTTCCCATCACTATCCCTGTCTGGAGACAATGGTGAATGACGGTGAATTCCATCTGGGATTCTTCCCCCACATGGGCACCCTCTATCATCTCCAGACGATGATGAATACACATGAATTCATAGAAAAGGAGAGAGATTGTCAAAGGAGAGAGACAAAACACAAGGACGTTGGACGTTGGACGTTGGACGTTGGACGTTGGAAAATGAAGGATGGTCTGAGAGTCTGTTCCCTAGAATTAAAGAAGGACCAGACCATTTCGGTTAGCACGTGGTAGAGCCGTCATTTGAATTATATATCACACGTTTTTTATTTATTTTTTGGCTGTAAAAGCAGTTGGGCGTGATTAGTTAAATAACGCATGCACTTACGTCATAGATAGGATGACGTGTCATCCACGTCGATGATGAATCAAATGCCAATTGACGATATTACCCAACGCGTGTCACGTTTTGCTCCATTGAAATGGAGTAACGACTGTCCCAGCGATGCGTATCATGGAATAATGCCACGTAAGCACCAAGCATGACACGTTTCCCGGCGATGGATAACTACCCAAAAATAGCCACGTAAGCTCGTTTTCCGGAGATAGATAACTATCCTTTTGGGTGGGTGAGAGATGACGTTTCAGATTAACTTGACACGTTATTCCTTTCTTTTGGAGGGAAGAAAGAGAATAAATTATTGATAATTAGATCGAAAAAGAATATTCGATATCCTTCTGTCCTCCCATGTAATTGGAACAAAAGACGAGGACACAATTTCTTAAGGAAAAAAATTTAGATTTTAGAGGGAGTTGGACTTGGACTTTGAGTTTGACCTTTTCAAGTTACTAGGAGAAGAGAAATCCAAGTATAATTCGTCAATAGGGTTGGGTCGTTTTTGTCAATGTAAAATATTTTACTGGATTTATTGAAAAATAATATAAGATTATATAAGGATTGATTTGTAATACTAAAAATTATAAAAAAAATATTTATTTCAAAATTTAAAATGTTATTTTAACTAAATTATTGATGACCATTAGTAGTGAGGACTCCACCTCTATCATATGGTTTGATTCTATATCCTCACTCAATCATATTCGAATGAGCATTAATCATGTAAAAAATACTAAATAATGAAAAGTATAAAATATATTTATAGATAATAATTATTTCCCATAAAATATTTTACGACTAAATAAATATATAAAAATTTGATGATTAAGAAAAAAACAAAAGTAGTTCAACCACAAATCCATTCCCACTATAGTCCAAAGCAAATGGTGGAGTATGAAGCATCATTGGGGTTTTTGTCTATCCTTCAATTTCACAGGTGCAAAACTTGGATCCTGAGAGATATTGTATTACATGATTTTTTTTTTCTATTTTATTTAAGAGAAAAATCTCTCCTGGAAAATGACATAGATGTTATATTTTTCACAGATAATGATGAAACAATGATAAATTATTATAAGAAAAATGATGAATTTATGTGTCCATCTCTTTTCTTTATTTCAATTTTTTTCTTGACTTCGAAACATAGAGAAGGAAGTGTAATATATTGGTTTCACGTTCACCAACCTCGTTTTTCTCTTAATTAACATAAAAAATAAGAAAATTTTCACCCACTCCTTTGTACTTTACTTTTAAGTCACCCAACCCCCAACTTCGATATTAATTTTATAGACACTCTATGTCATTAAGTTGACTAACAAAAAATACAAAATTACCCAATAACCCTCCCTAATAACTTGATAGTCAAATAACAATTTGGGAATCCGATCGAAGAAAAAAGGAAATGAGTATGTAAGAGGTTATATATGTCATTTACAAATAGTTTGAGAAAGAGTAAGATAATAACTTAACAAATTTGAAAGGATAGTTTTGCTATTAAAAAGTTATAAACCATGTCACATCATCCCTTAACAGATCTATTTGTTATGATAAGGTCTATTTAATATATATTTAACAAATGAAGAGGATAACGTAAAATTAATCACAAAGTTGGGTGGACGACTTAAAAACAAACTACAAGAGTGGGTGAAATTTTCCCTAAAAAAAAAAAATCAAACCTTAGAATGTGTAGCTGCCTAGAAAGATTATGTCTCTTAATTATTTTAACCACATGTTTGTTGGATAACTCGAGATTTTTACTACCAGATTCTCACTTCTCAATTTCCTTGTGTGGTTTACTTCTTCATAAATAGAAGACAAGAATAAAATATCCAAATTCCACTTGATGGAATTTTGTACTTTAACAACTACATGTTTGAATAAAGTGGTTTTTGTTTATCAAAAATATAAATAAATAAATAAAGTGGCTTTTTACCAAAACAATTGATAAATCTCCTTATTTTTATTTTTTCATGGTCATTTTTCTTCAAATAGTTTTAACCATATCATAAAATTTTCATGGGCAAAAATTTGTTTAGACGATAAATCCACCATTTTGAGTCATGTGAACAATTGGTTTCGGCACACTACCGGTTGGATTCCATGTTCATTTATTCTTGTATTTTTATGTCGATACACTCTTTAATATCCTTATATTTTCAAACCTTTATTTCAACACACGATGTTAGGATCCATCCGATTAATGTGTCATGTGTTAAATATTCGAGTCCTTCAATTAAACTTATCAGAATATGCCATTGAAGAAATCCTTACCCATTTAAAAAAGAATATGTATCGAAAAAATTGACTATAGATATTTTGGACCAGGTTTTGATGAAATATTGATGGTAATTAGTACTCTTAGGGCCCGTTTGATAAAACTTCTATTTCTGGATTCTGGATTCTACTCCAAGCTACTCCAGGATTATTTTGGAGTAGAAACTTGTTTGATAACGCAATTCAAAAATGGATTCCAAAGCATCTTTAGATTAGAAACTTGTTTGATAACACACTATCCCCCCAATCGAAGTCTAGAAAAACAGTCATGGTAGTAGTGGGTGATGGTGGTGGGTGGTGGTCAGTGGGGTGGTGGTGGTGGTAGTGGGTGGTGGTGGTGGTGGTGGCGGTTATGGTGATGGCGGTGGTGGCAGTTATGGTGATGGCAGTGGGTGGTGACGGTGGTGGTGGTGGCGGTGGCGATGGTGGTGGCTGGTGGTGGCGGCGGCGACGGTGGTGGTGGCTGGTGGGTGGTGGCGGTGGTAGTGGAAGTAGCGGTGGTGGTGGTGGTGGTGCCAGCTGCGGCGACGGCGATGGCAATGGTGGTGGTGGCAGTAGTGGTGGTGGCGATGGTGGAAGTGGGTGGTCGGTGGTGGTTGGTGGTGGGTGATGGGTGGTGGGTGGTGTCAGTGGCGGTGGTGGGTGGTGGCGACGGTAGTGGTAGTGGTCAAGTGAGAGTCATGTGAGAGTTGACTCTTTTTTTTTTCTTAAAAAATTGATCCAAGAGCTTGGAGCAAGTATTTATGACTTCAAAATTTTGGATTCTAGAGCCATTCTGAATCCGATTCACTCTGTGAGAGTTGGAATCCAACCGGACTTATCAAACGCACTTCTACTCCAAAATGGCTCCCTGGGAATCAGAATCCATAAAATTCAGAAGCAGAAGTTTTATCAAACAGGCCCTTATTGGCATCCATGGAAGACTCCATTATATCATGGTGGGATTCTTTATCCTCACTTAATCCTAAGCACTAATCATGTCTTAAATAATAAAAACAATAATTTATAATCCTAGCCTTAAAAAAAAAAGGCAAACTTCATCACTAAAAGGGGAAAAAAATTCAACCATAAATATCCATTCAAGTAATTGTTCATGAAAATAGTCATAGCACATAAAACATAATTGGGGTTCTTATCCACTTGTCCCTTAATTTCACATGTGCAAAACATTGATTTCTTGAGATATATTATAATACTATTTGCCATTTTCCATGCATGATTTCTTTTAAGAAAATAGTATAAATTAAACCTTCTCATTTTTTGTATTAATTCTTTTGAGAAAAAAAATGAATATAGAAAAATTTCTAAGGTCGCTCAAAGAACCTTTTCCCTTCTTTTAATTTGATCTTTATTGAAAAAAAAAATTATATGTTTCACCGATCTTATCTTTCTTACAGAAGAAACATGGAACACTATAACATGTTGGCAACTTGGAAAGATTATAATCCTTAATTATTTTACCCACGTGTTTATTGGAGTATTTGATGCTTTTCTGCCTCACATAACGCATGATTCTCCTGTCTCAATTTTATTATGAGCTTAGATATATCGGAAATTAAAAAAGTCCCAAGAATTTTTTTTTTTGAAAAATCACCAGTACTCAGAACCTCTGAATTAAAGATTTAAAAAAAAATATATCAATTTATATTTCTGTTTGCAAATATGGATAAAGGTCAATGGGTGAGGAAAGATCCATTTTCGTTTTTTTTAAGGGTTGGTTTCCCTTCTGCTAATGACAATGCTGAAGGTGAGGGTGATTTCCTCTTGATGATATGTAAACAAGAGACTTGAGGATCTACGTATCTAATTGGGATCCATCCGATGAATCATGTGACAGATATTTGAGTCATTCAAGAAACCTTTGATCTTTCGGACCAGGTTTTGCCTCTCAGCGATGGTGTTTGGACTTAGTGAATAAAATTCTTTCTTCTACCAAAAAACAAATGAAATTCTTTCAAGAAACCCTCATCAAACCAGAAGTAAAAAAAAAAAAAAGAAATTTGAAGTGGGCTTGGGCAGATGCCATGTTGAATCAAGCGGCCCAAGACCAAATAGATGTGTTCGATCATGAGTAGTTAGTTAAAACTTGGATTGGATAGAAACCAGGGTGGACCCTTTGATTTAGTTTGCCTCAGTGCATGTTTGATTCAAACGGGCCACTGGTTCTTTGTCCATGCACGGATGGCTAAAAAATAAAGGAATACATGTAATGCTTCAGTAACTTTGCATCAGTATTTCTGCCATCATAACATTTCCTATCCGCTCTTCTTATATCTCTGGTTGGCCTTCAATAAAGATTTAACTCCATTATTTGTTTGTTACCTAACGTCTTGACTTAAGCATCGGAGTGACCTCAGGGCTATCAAACTGAAATTCATTTGTCTTGTTTTGTCGTCTACAAGTTGGTCCCATCACCAAAGATCCAAACGTGGATACTAGAAGCGATGGGATTCATCTGATCGATGTGTCATGTGCTAAATATTTGAGTCATTCAAGTAAACTTATCGGAATTCCTAACATACCATTCAAGAAATCCTTACCCATTTTGAAAAGAATATAGTTCAAAAAATCCCTAGGTCTTTTGGATCAGGTTTTGCCTAAATATTGATGGTAATTAGTACTCTTGGCATCCATGGAGGACTCCACTCTATCATATGGTTGGATTCTTTATCCTCACTTAATCGTATTCAAATAAACACTAATCATGTCTTAAATAATGAAATTTATATTAGTAGCCTATAAAATAGGCAAACTTCATGACCTGGGGAAAAAAGATTCAACCACAAATCCAACCAAGTACACGTTCATACTCAATGCATATAAGACATAATTGGAATTCTTATCCCCTTGTCCATCAATTTCACATGTGCAAAATATTGATTTCTTGAGATATATTGTACTATTTGCCACTTTTCATGCATGGTTCACGTTTCTTTTTTTTTCCCATTTTCTTTTCTCTGAGCAAGTACTATAGGTTAAGCAGTCTTACTTTTTATTTTATTTTTATAAATTCTTTTTCAAAAGAAAAAAAAATGAATTCAAAAAAATTATAAGGTCGCTCAAAGAACCCTCCCTTCTTTTAATTTGATTTTTGCTCAGAAAGAAGAGTTATATGATTTCACCAAGTTTTTTTTTTTTTAATACAAGAAACATGACATTGGAATATGTCATTGCTAGGAAATATCTTCTGTTATTGTTTAGTCCATTCAGTTATGATTAAGCAGTTGAAGTTCACTCTATACATATACTGATGCATTAATATACACACCTAGTGAATTCCAATTGCTGAATAACGATTAAAATTCCTCTAATGACATAAGAGAATCTAAACTCAACATTATGACCCTTAGTTATTTTGCCCATGTTTTTGTTGAAGAACATCATACTTTTCATGTAATGCATGATTCATGTATCTCAACTTATATATATATATATATATATATATTGCACTCTCTAGCATCACTCTTATAGGTGAACCTTAATTAGCCCATTCCATGTATATCTTCACCTTTCATTTTTATTCGACTTTTAAGAATCAACAGTCACAATAGTAACTGGCACGTTACACGTTATAGTTCATATAATTTTTCTGAAAGGGATAATCATATAAAAGATTACCATAAGAAGAGCCAAGTATGACATTTGCATAACAAAAATAATATTTTTTTTTTTTGAAAAATCACCATCACTCTGGACCTCTGAATTAAAGATTTAAAAAAAAAATCTCAATTTATATATCAGTTTGTAAATGTGAAAAAAAATCAATAGGTGAGGAATGGTTGGAAGTCATCTCACCCAATTGAAGTGGTCATTTCTTCAATCTTCATTGATCATTTGTTTATTCAGACTATTGGACGCATGGATTTTTCGTCGATCGATCATTTGTCAAATGTGGTAGTTTTTCTCAACTGATAAATCTCCTCCTTTTTTTTTTTCAATTATAATTATTCTCCAAATAGTTTCAAACAAAAATCGACTTTATCATAAAATTTTAGAAGGCAAATTTTTTTTTTTTTTTTTTTTTTTTTCATACTTTGAAGGCAAAATTTCATTACATAAAAAATCTACCGTTTTGAGTCATGTGGATAAATTGGTTTTGGCCGACTAACCATTAGATTCATTGTGCACTTTATTGATTGTCGCATTTGAATTTCAGGCTGCAAATAGAATCATATGCCCTCCCATGTATATCCATTAATCCTTGTATTTTTCAGTTTTCTATTTGTTAAAGTTATTTTTCAGCCATTCTTGTATTCTATACACCCTTTTGTGGTTTTTAATTAGATTTTCAAACCTTTATTTTACCATTCGATGAACTCCATTTGGAATAAAAGCTTGACACATAAATAAGGGACCTTAGGATTTACATGTCCAATTGGAATCCATCCGATAGAATCATGTGACAGATGTTTGAGTCGTTCAAGAAACCTTTGCCCGGTTTAAAAAGCATATGGATCAAAAAGTTCTTCGGTCTTTCGGACCAGGTTTTGTCTTCAGACCTGGACCACCTGGTTGGTGCCTTTTGCATCTCAGCGTTGATGTTTGGGCTTGGTGAATGAAATTCTTTCGAGCAACCCCCACCACCCTAAAAGGCCAAAAAAAAAAAATGAAATTTGAAGTGGGCTTGGGCAGATGTCATGAGAATCAAGCGGCCCAAAAAAGTGAAATTTGAAATGGGTTGGGCAGATGCCATGCCGAATCAAGCCGCCCAAGACCAAATATTTGTGTTCATAGGTTGGATTGCATGGAAGCCGGACTGGGCTCATTCATTTAGGTTGTCTCAATGCATCTTAGATTCAACCCCGGGCCAGCAATCCTGTTAGATGGCCGACACCTGGGGCTCGGGTGAATTCGAACCCTCCATCGGAGCCGACAAGCTGAGCAGACAAGGGGGTGTAAGCTAGGATGGAGGGCTCGGATTCACCCGAGCCCCAGGCGTCGGCCATTTAACAGGGTTGCTTAAACATTTTATGTATTCATTATAAAAGGCACCCAAAAAAGAAGTAAAGGACAATTTAATTTATCAAAACACATCACAAAAGGTATATATCAAGAAACTCTATCTATGTGTCAAGTTTTAGTCCAAAAGGAATTTGTCAAGTGGTAAAATAAAGTTTTTAAGATTATGAAAAAATGCATGGACATGTACAAATGGCTAAAAAAATATACAAGAGCACATGAGCATACAAAAAAGAGGTATTTGATTGAATTTAAGCCTGAAATTTGACAGTGGCTAACAAGTGTAAAATAATCCAACATCAATTGTTCAAAACCAAATATCCACATGGCTCAATTGGTGGATTATACGTGTTAACTTATGCATAAAGGAAAGACGAGAAAATATTTACGTGGTTCGAACTTCTACCACAGAAGTCTACTCCACGGTGAGAATCCCCAAGTTCTTCATACTTCTTGGGGAGGTTTATTATCATTTAAATAGAGAAAATAATACAAGGAAAACTATCCATAGATAGTAATATAATCCATATAATTTGTACACCAACCAAATCAGCCTACTCAACTTTCCTTCTATAAGAGATCTTACCACAATCACCTATCCACCAACTAAATTATCAATCTTGCATCAATCACACCAACCAGCTTTCCTTCAATAGAAGATCTTATCACGATCATGCTCAATCTAGCATGATCATTATCTAGCTAACACTCCCCCTCAAGTTGGGGCGAAGATATCATCGGAGGTCAACTTGATCAACATCTTGTGAAAGGATTTTGTGGGTAGAGCTTTGGTGAACACATCTGCGAGCTGATCCTCACTCCGGATATAAGGAGTTTCAATGGTGTTATCCTGGACTTTTTCACTCACAAAGTGACAATCCACCTCTATATGTTTGGTCCGTTCATGAAAGACAGGATTAGAAGCAATATAAGTGGCTGCTTGATTGTCACAATATAGTTGCATCGGACGGTTAGAAGTCTCAAGATCCAATTCCTGTAACAAAGCTCGAAGCCAGACAAGTTCGCTAGTAGTGGAAGCCATTGCCCTGTATTCTGCTTCAGCGCTAGAACGAGCCACAACATGTTGTTTCTTACTTTTCCACGTGACTAAATTGCCACCCACAAAGGTGCAAAATCTAGTAGTGGATTTTCTGTCTGAGGGACTTCCAGCCCAGTCAGAATCAGTGTAACCCACAATTCTCGTGTGATTATGTTTTCGCATCCAAATACCACTTCCTGGGCAAGATTTCAGGTAGCGCAGGATGCGGTCAATAAGTTCCATATGTCCTTCAGTAGGTGCTTGCATAAACTGACTCACATAACTTACTGCATAAGAGATGTCAGCCCGGTAATTGTTAAGTATATTAATCTTCCCACTAACCGTTGAAAGCGGCTCTCGTCTTGTAATGGAGTAGTATCAATGAGAAATTTACTATTATAGTCCATGGGGGAATCGACAGGTTTGGCACCGAGCTTGCCGGTCTCTTTCAAGAGATCCAAAGTACACTTTCTTTGAGAGAAACAAACCCTTAGTCGATGTGGCTACTTCAATTCCGAGAAAGTATCATAATTTTCCTAGATCCTTGATGTCAAATTTCTCATTCAAATACTGTTTGAGAGCCGCTATGTCATAGAGAATATCACCAGTGATGACAATGTCATCAACATAAATCAACACAACAATGATGTCATTGGTGTTCTTTCTAACAAACATCGATGAATCAGACATACTCCGACGAAAGCCAAAACTTATAAGAACAGTACTCAACTTACCATACCATGCCCGTGGAGACTGTTTAAGCCCATAAATGGCTTTGTTGAGCTTACACACGACTCCAACCTTGATGTTCTAAGGGATGACCGGGAGGAGTGGTCATGTATACTTCTTCTTCTAAGTCTCCTTGCAAGAATGCATTTTTCACGTCCATTTGAAATAAAGACCAACCACAATTTATCACATCTGACATTAACACTCTCACGGTGTTCATTTTCACGACCGGAGCAAAGATTTCCTTGTAGTCAACTCCATATGTTTGTGTATAACCTTTGGCAACAAGTCTTGCCTTGTGTCTTTCAATAGATCCATCACTTTTGTACTTGATCTTGTATACCCATCGATAGCCAACAGGATGCTTTTCGGCAGGTAGACGTACTATGTCCCAAGTGTGGTTTCTATCGAGAGCTGAAAGCTCATCATTCATGGCCTTGATCCATACAGAAGAGACATTAGCCTCAGCAAAATTAATTGGTTCACTGTGAGAATCAACTGATCACTAAATTCACTATTGTCACCATGTACAATAGGTATGGGAGGAGCAAATTCACCATAGTCGGTATCAATCTCCCCCCGAATTTTGGTCCCGCCGGAAAGAAGAGGTGACGTTCAAGAAAAAAGACATCACGAGAAATGTACATTTTTCGAACCAAAGGATCATAGCAGCGGTAACGCTTTTTAACAGAAGAATATCCCAAAAAAATGCACTTATGAGCCCGAGGATCCATCTTTCCACCTGCTTGAGAATGAACATAACAAATACACCCAAACACACGAAGGTGGGAAATATCAATGGAGCGACCGTAAAGAACCTCCATAGGGGATTTGGCGTGTAAGGTTTGACTTGGTAGTCGATTAATCAAGTAACAGCACAGGATGTTTGGTGAATAATACCTGGACCTTTAAGAAATGACTCAAATGAGGTATTGGTATATTCGATGCCATTATCAGTCCCCAAGTATTTTATGAGAGTACCAAATTGAGTTTGAACCATACAACAAAATTCCTGAAAAACTTGTAACACTTCACTTTTAGAGCGTAATAAATACAACCAAGTAGATCTAGATTTATCATCAATAAATGTGACAAAGTATCTAAAACCATCCCGAGAGTCAATTGGAGCAGGGCCCCAAACATCAGAATGAATTAATTCAAACAATTCAGTGGAAGTATGATTACGAGTAGGGAAAGGTAATCTATGTTGCTTAGAATAATGACATGTCTCACAAGTACTAGAATCAAGAGACAATGAGGGATTAAGAGAATGGAGGACAGAATCAGATGGGTGACCCATTCGCCAATGCCATAGCTGTGAGTCCTTAGATGGATTTTGTTGAACAACCAATGCTGCAGGAGAAAAGTCCAAAATGTAAACACCTTGAAGGAACCGACCTTCACCAATCGTCTTCCCGTGAACTTCGTCCCGAAATATGACATTGTTGGGAAAAAATATAACAATGCAATGTAGGTCTTTAGTAATCTTGCTGACAGATAATAGGTTAGAAGATAGAGAAGGTACAAATAAAACATCAACGGTATTTGAAAAAAGGTTGATTTTTTCAATTCATTCAATAGGAACATTTGCACCATTAGCCACGGTAATAAATTTCCGATAACCATTATCATGACGAATATCAGATAAAAAATGCGATGAGCAACACATATGATCAGTAGCCCCCGAATCTATGATAAAAGAATCTTTAGTAGAAACGGACAGAGCAAGAGAGGCATTACCAGATGCGGAAGTCACAGAATTTGTGGTGGAAGTGGGAATTCCATGTGGCTGCATAAGATGATGGAGTTGGGCAGCGAGTTGTTCAATCGAGAATTGTGGTGTGGACGAACTAACTTGAGCAGCAAGAGGTGTATCTAATCCTTTATCTTTGGGAGGACGTAAGTGAGGATATAAAGACCAACATCTGTCCTTGGTATGACCATCCCGATTATAGTGATCACAATGGAAAGGTGCATGAGAACTGCGTCCTTTTCCTCTTCCTCGAGAGAAAGATCGACCTGTACCACAGGTGTTTCCCTCAATAGCAACATGACCATTGGCTGAGTGAGCAAAATTTTCAATGGATTCATTCATCACATGTTTGGAGCTCATTACACGACGACGAGTTTTCTCTCGTTGAATAGCCGCACAGACATTGGTAAATGAAGGAAGAGTAGCACTCATAAGAATTTGACGCTTAAGATCTTCATATTCAGGACGAATACTTGCCAACAATTGAAAAATACGATCCTGCTCTTCACGTTGAATGTAAGTATCAATTGATTGGGTAGGAGGGCGGACCGACGTAACTCATCCCACTTTTTCTTTAAGGTACCAAGATGCTCTGTAAATGGTTGACTGGGAGGTTGTTCAGCATGAGCAATCTCCTGTTGTAACTCAAAGATTCGAGAGGAGTTATCAACTTGGCCATACATGTCCTTTAAGGAATCCCAAATGATCTTAGATGTTTCAGAATAAGTAAATATTTCATATATTTGTGGTTCCATAGAATTAAAAAGTCATGACATGACCATATTATCATTGGCTTCCCAATCAGGGAATTTATTATCCGTAGAGGCAGGAGCCTTGATTTGACCATTAACGTAACCAAGCTTGGTACGGCCTCCAAGGGCAACAAGCATCGCCCTTGACCATGGCAAGTAATTGCGGCCCGGTGAGAAGGATAGAGGTGAGACGAGTATTCATCTCATGAGAACGAACTAGCTTTACTATTATCAACAGTGTTGGAACTAGTCATGATAAATGATTTAAAAGAATAACAAGAGAAAATAACAACTTATCAGAGTATGCAGGCAGCAAACCACGACGAGAGCGAACAAAGTGCCCTAAACACCACGATCAGATCTGTATCTGCTTTGATACCATGTTAACTTATACATAAAGGAAAGACGAGAAAAATTTACGTGGTTCGAACTTCTACCACAGAAGTCTACTCCACGGTGAGAATCCCCAAGTTCTTCATACTTCTTGGGGAGGTTTATTATCCTTTAAATAGAGAAAATAATACAAGGGAAACTATCCATAGATAGTAATATAATCCATATAATTTGTACACCAACCAAATCAGCCTACTCAACTTTCCTTCTATAAGAGATTTTACCGCAATCACCTACCCACCAACCAAATTACCAATCTTGCATCAATCACACCAACCAGCTTTCCTTCAATAGAAGATCTTATCACGATCATGCTCAATCTAACATGCTCATTATCTAGCTAACAATACGAATAAGTTTATCCCTTTAAAAACAAACTTTTTCCATTTAAAGAATAAAAATTTTTGCGAGAGAAACTTTGAAGAGCACCCCATATGCCTCTTATCTTGTGGAATAAAAAAATATGAAATAAATTTGTAATTAAATTTTTTTTTAGCAAAAATTTTTGTAATGAAAACGATGGAGCCTAAAAGAGAATGAACCAACTAGGATAGATATTGATCCAAGAAGTAACATCTAAAATGATAAGCCCTAACACCTAAAAGGTAGTAATGTGATTGTAGAAGGTTAAAAATAATTTGAAAAGTACAGAGAAGTGAACTCATGAAGAGGAGCTGAGTAGGAAAATTCAAGGGGAAAAACTCATATATAACTGAAAAATTTGACATATGACCCATCAATGGTATTCCAAATCTATCCAATAGTTGGAGAACGAAATGCGTCTGACCACGAGGACTAGATGGTAAAAGGCCAATGGAACCCAGAGAAGGCTGAGATTGTATAGAAAGCTTCGGCTATTATAGGTTCCCAAATCTTTGTTGTTTGAGTTTTCCATCACATTTCACATGAGGTTTTTCTATTGCAACATGTGCTATAAAAGAATGGAAGCTGTTCGACTGTGTGTGGAAGTACATGGAACTTCATGATCTTACTTTGGCAAAGCCCACATCAGTAATTGTGGCTAATGAAGAAATTTTGTTTCTAAAGGGAAAAGCTGTTTGTACCCAAATGAGAACAGGCTTGAGCATTAATGATAAGGGCGACTAGTCAACTTTCAACAAAAGACGAGAATATGGTTTTCTTGAAATTTAGCATCTGTAAGAGCACTTTCTCATGTAGCCATGGGCTTACATGGGCTTGTTGCTGGACTGGTTTTCTTTTAATGGGCTTCTTTTGTTCTCCATTTGGTTTTGATATTTTCTTGGATATCCTATCCTAACATACAATCTTAAACAGACAGTAAGGGAGTGGGGTATACCCTTCTACTACTCACTAAACATGGCATGTCTGTATTTTAATTAGAGTTTCGTTAGTGATGTTTTTTCTGCAATGAAGGAATCCCCTTTCAAGCTTTCAAGAGAATGCATGGCTGTACTAGAGAAGCTGGCCAGCCATGAGATTCTCATATGTTTATATATAGCTTTATTGCATGTGTCATGTCTGTTTACCAATGTGCACCAACAAAGGGGCAAAGCCCTTGCTGAGAATATGTATGAACTATTCCTCAAATGGTCAGGAAGTTGTAAACAAGCACATAAAAGAATAAGAGCACCTTTAACCTATAAAGCATATTGGACCTACATGTCTTTGTGTATGTGTATATGTGTGTGTCTCTGTGGGTGGTCGCTGTTTAGTACAGCGGTTGCCGTTGCATATTGTCGAAGGTAGCATCTCATGGAGGTCACGGATTCGACCTATATCACACCATATATATCCGGTGTCTGAATTCCCCCGCTTCACGCCCTTGGGGCCCACCTTCGGGTGGTAGTGTGTCATGACAAAAAAAAAAGTGTGTGAGAGAGAGAGAGAGAGATGATCTTTATGCCACTTATGCCATGATCATATGATCATTTGGGCGTGAGTATGTCTAAGATTAGATTAGGGGTTTTCTTGTTGACACCTAGAGGTGTCAAATAATTTGAAACTTTACCTTTTTGTCCTCTTAATGTAATACGTTTGTTGTTTTTTATGAGGGTAATTCTCGTTATTTTACTTCATTAAAAAATGTGTGAAATGGTGATGACAACTCTTGACAATAACATTAATAATAAGTCACTTTCATAAAGTTTGTGAAAATCACATTTTAACCTTGATGAGTTAATTAATTTTTAGAAATAAAACAAAAAAATATGTAGAAGAAGATGTCATGTTCTAAAGACACTTAGAGGTGTCATTCAGACAACCTTGTTAGATTAAAGGATATAAGAAATTAATATAGAATCAGGTTCTTGGACCACATGAATCTTTTTCTGCAAAGTTTGTCTTCTATGGTGGTTGATGAGTACAATTTTCCAGCAGTGCCATGAACAAACATCACTGCATGAGATGGGAATCCATGCATGCATTTATGGAGCTCACCATGGATTCCAAACCCGACAATTCAAAGAGGGAACTTCACTTCAGGTCATGCTCACAAATCACTGTGAAGAAAATAAAGTGGTCTCCAGAGTAATAATGCTTTTTATAGCTTGATTACTTGGATCCAAACAAGGACCATTGAGTTTCTTCCTCGTTTTACAAGATGGCTAGGGTACAGTTCAACCAATATTACCAAAACGATTTACAAAGTTAAGGTACCCATCACAGAAAGCCACCCCAAATTATCAACATATCCTTCATTTTCCATAAAAAACAAGGCAAGACCTATCAACAGAAACCACCTTAATGGTAATTGTTATCCTCTTAAGAACTGAGTGACATATATCACCATTTCTTGGGTTCATGTGTTGCTTTCCATTTTGAAAGGGACACCCATTACTTTTGAATTTTTAGAATAGAAACCAATGTTCCATAACTTAAATACGTATTGTACTTGTGTGCCATTTTGATATTTTAACAATATGATGAGCATCATATGCTTTGCAAGATAAAATTTTCATTAGTAACAACATAACATAATAGTTAAAGGGTTCATCTGAATGTAACCTACTCGGTTACAACACACTTTTGGTCCCAATTTTTTCCTGAAACTAAACGTCTCCTCTATTACAGTAGGGTTCTCGAATTCGGATTGCAAAATGTTAAACAAGTTTTTCATGCATGGTTTCTGAGATCAGTGCAGCTAAAAGCGTAGTTCCAAATTTTGAAGGAAATGATCTTTAAGATCCAACGGTTATAAAATCGGTGACAAAGTTCAATTGTAACTGAATCAAAACAAAGCTATAGTTAAAAGGATTATTATTAAGGCTCTCTTTAGTATAATTTATATTTATGTTTATGAACTATTTACAATAATCTACTTATTAGAAAAAATTATAAGTCATAAAGAATACTAGTTTCTTTGGGGAAAAATTAATAATAATAGTTTAATATCACTAGACATAAAGAAGTAATAATAGATTATTACAATAATGATAAACACCTTTTAACTCATTTGTAGATTTCAGATTATATCAATTTACTTTAAACATAAATAAATACCATAAATCATACCAAACAACTGTATATGTTATAACGTATTATATTATTAATTCTATAATACTACGAAAGAAAGCCTAAGTCAAAAAATTATATGGATTCAGTATTTAGAAAATTTTATTTTCGAGAAACAATTTTCGAGAGAGATGTTTTTGGCACTTCAATATCAAGTAAACTACTTTTTTTTTTTCTTTTTTTCTTTTTTTTTTGTTTTACGAAAATTTGAAATTAAGGGCCAAGGTTATGTTTGGAAGATAAGAAAAGAATAAAATATAAAATAAGACTGGAGTAATGATAAAGACAATAATTAGTTTATGTATCTTTCTCTCTCCACTTTTTTTTTTAATTTAAAAAAAAATTCTTATCTTTTATTGCTTTCCTAAGAGAGCCTAAGGCTTTTATTTTGTTATTTCACTTGTAATTAATAATACTTAAATTAAGAAGGACGTTTAATTTATTCGTCCAATAGATTGACAAAAATAATTAATTTAAGTGAATCCCAAAGGTAGATTCTATCCACACATGTTGGCCTTCACTTTATTGTTATTGTCTTTATTAACTTCTGCATGGTTTTATCTTTCTTTCATGTGTATTTTGTCTGGGAGTATCTTAGCTTCAAGTAGATGCTAAAACCGACCAAACATAACATGTATTCTCCTAGAATTTAAAACATTGCAGTAGAACTGTACTTCGTACCGAATTAGAATCATATTTTATATCCATTAGAAACCGAAGTTTGTACTAGATAAAAACCAAATTTCGTACCGTATAAAAATCGTATACCATACCACGTAAGAAGCATATCGAAGTGGTGCAATAATGGTAAGGGGAAATCATATTTCTACTGGTATTATGATACAGTAATATTGGTAAGTGCTTTTATTTCTTCTATCGTACCGGATTAATGATTTTGTACCGATTGACACCTTTCATATTAGGGAAAGAGATCTGCACATTAGCAGGGTATATATGAATCTTATACGCTAGTGGAGAAAATGTGATTACAAAAAGGACCAGTAACGAGAAACACTTAGAGGAAAGAGAGAATAAACCAAAATATAAAGGAAAAGAGATAGAAACATAAGTACACTTTTCCCATTATACTATATAGAATAACCAAAATAATATAGATTGAAAAGAACATATCCAGAGTAGGGAAGATTTTTTTTATTCATGTAATCTTCGCAGGGCTGCTTAAAAGCTTAGTATAAAATGTGTATCTTTTGGGGAGTACCTCCTTCCATTAGGAGATCGGCTAGTAATATGTTTGTAAAAATATACTCTCAAAAAAATTATATTTGTCAATACAATGATTAGGGGTGTCAACGGATCAGTCGAGGCAAATTGGCATTGGATTTTATATGTTCTGATTGAAAGATGTTCATTAACAGGTTCGGGTTGGGGGATTGCACTGTGCACATTAACTAAGAGATGTAGTTCAGGCCGGTTCAGTTTTGGGTCCATTTACTAGCATGGTAAGGATGCCATTTTACTTTGGTGCTAATGGGGTTGACCACCTTATGTCTAAGTATCTAACATTTGGTTTAATTCGAGCTAGAATGAACATCGATTCGGACTTCGCCGCTGAGACTTAACGGTTTAGTTTCGGGCTAGTCTTAACCAAACCGGGACTAGAAATATTATAGAAAGTCAATTCGAAACATGTCGACGTCCAAGTTGGTTTCGGGTTAATTCCAACCAATTCGGTCCCAAATTGACAGCCCTACTACATGACAAGTTAGAATAAATATATATTAAACACCCTTTCTTCCCCTCCTTCAATTTGGAAACAAAATAACTAAATTAATTAAATAAAAAATTGCAAGCGTGCCCAAAGAGAATTTCTTTCTTCTTTTTTTTTTATAGTAACAAAAATTTTTTTTTATCACATTCCTTCCATGCATTCTGCAATTAAATTACAAATTATTGTGCCTTTAAAAAAAAAAAAAATTTGATCAATGATAAAAAGATTGTATTTTATTTCTTTTTTTCAAAATCAAACTTTTGATAAGGGAACAAAAATGACTCTTGAGCCAACACTTTGTTCTTTTCAAATTTTTATTTTGGTTAGGAAACTGTCACTATTTTATTTATTGTGAGGGTTTTACATCACTAATGCACCATTGACTCTGGTTTTGGTTTGACTATCATACCTTGATAAAGATATAAAATTAAAACCACACCCAAGCAAAGAGTACATATATACCATAAGAAAGATTCTATACCTTAAACGATCACATGTTGAGATTTATAGCATGTACACATCTTACATATCTTATTAACATGTACATAGTACATGCTAATAAAAACTATGAATAGAAATATCAGCGATGAGCACAACAAATACTTTTTTTTAAAGAAGAGAACTATGCATTAAAACATGTGGGGCTCCTGGCCTCTAAAAGACAAAGGTACTCATATAATCAGGAATGCGACATGGTTAAATTGTCTTACATGTAACTGACAGGGTTTGTTGAGCCAAGAAATGCGCAACATTAATATGATTCCTAGAAACATATGCAAAGGTACAAATAATAAAGAAAGACGATAAATTTTGATACTATGGATAACAACTGTTGATGAGCACAACAAATACCCGTCGTTAGCAACAAAAAAAAAATGATAAACAAGATTTTATTTCAGTAAGCATGCCTTTATCCAAATTTTATGTATCTATTTCTACATGATCATGTGTATATTTGAAAGAAAAATGAAAAGCTAATTGAGAACACAAAATTTAGTTTTGTGTTTTGGAACATCTAGTTTAGTGTATAAGCCTCTAATTTGAGCAAAAGTGAAGCTTTTCAATATGTTCCGATCACCATGAAGAGTGAAAGAGGAGAATTATTATCATTGACCACCGAAGCATTCAGTTGAAACAGAATGATGTTGCTTGCACCCAACAAATGATGAGTAAGGACAAAAGAAATTGTAGTGTTGGAAAGTGACTAATAGCCACATGGACACATCACCTACGTACCTAGGACACCAGTAAACATGTCAATCTTCTTTACGTCACTATAGATTGTTAACCCAATTCATCAAAGCCACCAGAGAAAAATAATTTAGATGCAAATGAACACTCCAAGAAATTTCACTTTTATGGCGGTTTTGTTCCGCCGCTAATTCTTTCACTGGTTTAAATTACAGTCCCAAACTGGCTCGAATGTTGCGCAACAAAATATAGCGGCGTTATTTTGGTACTGCCCGTGGGATCCGCATCGTCTCCTCCCAGTGGTCTGGGAGGACAGTGGCAACCTTCTTCGGATGGTTGTCACGTGGCTCTCGGTGAATCCGAGACCCACGTCCGAGCCGACACCCAACCGACAAGCCAAGCCGACAGAAGGTGTCGGCTCGGACGTGGGTCTCGGATTCACCGAGAGCCACGTGGCAACCATCCGAGGAGGTTGCCACCGTCCTTCCAGAATGACTGGGAGGAGACGATGTGAATCCACTGCCCGTGTGTAACCTTTAGCTGTTGTTATTGACGGCGTTTTGTTCCACCGCAAAAGAATGTGTGCTACAAAGTGTGGAAAGAAGTATAGGTTTTGGGATTGGAATTAGAATCTCGAAAGGGTTTTTATGGGGGTCTGACCTAACTTAGACAAACTCAATGAATAAATCAGGATTACTTGGCAGCTTTGCAGCCTAAGAATCAAAGAGGGGTGGAGGAGGAAAAATGTGATTGGAAACCTGGAGAAACAAATTCTAAAGAGAGACCAAGTGAGTTTTTAAAAAGAATAAAAAAGACAAGATCAAATAGAGTTTTGAATGGCATTTTTTTGTTTATCTTATCCTCCATTATTCATCTAAAAAATTTATTTACGTATCCAATTTGTTAGAGTGAGATTACTAATGTAATTTTTCATGGCAAAGTTACCGTCACTACAATAATTCTTATTTTTGGTGATAGAAAATTTCTGTCACCAACGATTTTTACTGACGCTTAATTTTTAGTTGCGGAATACATTTTTGGACAATGGAAATATATTTTTCGTAGTCGAATACATTATTGAACGACAGTAACCAAAGATCCGTCGTATAAAAATTTACACAACGACGAAAACTCTCTTACCATCCTGAAAAATATTAAGTAGACAACGGAAATGAATTTCCATCGTGGAATCATATATTACTCAATGGAAAAGATACTTGTCACCTATCGGGGTCGTGAAAAAATGCAAATTCTTGTAGTGAGTTATTCTAAACTTCCAAAGGAAGACTTTGAATCTAGAAACTGCGATCAAGATATATATCGCAAGGAATAGCTCCTAGATAGCCAGTAATTAATCTCACACTATGAGCCATTCAAAAGGTCATGAATTAAAGCATCTCCTTCCCTCTCGCCATTCTTCCCTTGCAACCTTTGCAACCATAAGTAGTCACAGTCAAAGTCCTAATGGGCCGACAGATAAACAGGGGGAAAAAATCTTACACTTATGCATAAAATTGTTAGGTACTGACTGAAAGTCACAACTTTTAAGAGCACCTGAAAATAAAATTCCTGGAGTGGTCAATAAGAATACTATTTTGCCACAGGAGACCAAAAGTCAAAACTTTAAAGAGCACGTGAAGTCAAAAAAAAAAAAAAAAATGCTGAATTGGTCATTTTTTTTTAAATGCAATTGTAATAAAATAATAATATTGCTGCTTAAAATGCTGCATAAATTTTTGCCATTTTTTATTCTGTTCATGTCTATGTCTAAAATATTCTGACTAATTTCTTTTGTAAGAATTAATTTAGGATTATGGTTGAATTTCAATAGTTATCAACTCAACGTTCAAGCACTTGAAATCGGCCAAGGGATTGATCGCATAGGTTTATCCACAAAATTGTCTTACTTTCCTGGAATCACCCCTTGCAAATCATTCCAACTAATATATTGCAAGGGATCGGCACTAGCCGATCTAAGCCAATTCGACCTGATCCCTAAATCCCTGGTTGCCAACAATTTAACTTGTGGTCTACTCATTTGCTTGCATACACGATTTCTGATAATGACTTTGGGAAAGTTTTGTTGAAGAGGTTTTGTTTTGTCCATATTCAAGATCAGTTTTAACTTACTAATCTATAGCTTGGTTAAGATACTTAAAATTTAATTTGTTCCATTTGATTAAATTATATTTCCGTTTGGGAAATCAGTTAGGATAATTCTATTTTGTAATCACATTTTAATCTCCTCAAATTAATGGGGATATTGAAAATAAATTTACTAAATGATGTTAAGAGGGAGATAAATATTAAAAATAACTAAAAATTATTAATCTATTTTCTCCACTAAAATTGTAGTGATTAATTTGATGAAATGAATTCAAGATCTTCCATCACATGGAACCACATATGTTTGCATTAAACTTCACAAGGCATATGGCAAAGTGTAATTTCCACCCATTAGGAATATGAAAATGGAGGAATAAGTGGAGTAATCTCCCCCCCCCCCCCCCCCCCCCCCCCCCCTTTTTTTTTTTTTTTGTTGCTAAAGAACAATGTCATTCTTTTATGTGAAAGATCAGCAAAGAATATATTAACACGAAAAAAATGATGTACATTATTTTCATCCGAGCATAGACATGAGAATATAAGAAGAAATCCCGCTCATGGATCAAACCAATTCATTTTGAATCTAGTATACATTCATATGTTCTCCTTGAATCATGTTTGTGTACTACTTGATTTTCTCATCTGCCTCCTCCTTTAAAGAGAGAAGATCAAAGACATGAACAACGAAGAATATATCCACTCTAAGCTGGCATAGTCTACCCTTTCCTTTTCACTCTCTATCTTTACCTGTTCTTACATTTTGATCTTATCTCTCTTTATCTATCTGTTCTTAGAGAGAACAAGAAATGAATTATTATTACTGTTTGACCAAGGTTCTCTCCACAGAAGAAGTGCAACAACATACAAGGTTGATATACCTCAATTACTATTCATGTTCTAGAGAAAATCATCAAAGGAAAACTATGTTGATCAACAAAATCCTTGACTGTAGACATAGACTGATACCATAACCAGACTTTTGACTCATGTACATTAGCATCATGCACATGGATATAAGGTAAACATGACAATCCCACATTATAGAAGGCCTAACCCTAATATTCCTTTTAAATATTAAGGTGCATGTCCTTGTAAGCTCACGATTTAGCCATAATGTTTTACTTAATTGAGACTTAATTATCGATAAACGTCAGAAGAATCCATTTAATTAATTAGTATCATGTACTTGAAGGGTTGATGTGGATATATGTTTGGAGTCTCAAGATATATTGATGTAGCCCTACTGTTTATAATGGCATTTATTATTACAAAGAGAGAGTATTGGGTTACTGTTGAACAAGTTCTGTCAATAGAAAACAAGGCTTATAAGAAAACAAAACTTGCTGGGTCATGCCTTGCAACACTGTACTAAACAACATCATTTGATACTTTGCTAGATAAGTTATGATTTATATTATGGGGTTCACTTGATCTTGACATTTCTTCACATATGTCCAAAAGGACAGAAAGTAGAAGAAGGATAAGAATCAAGTAATACCATAGAAGAAGAATAAGAAGAATTTATTCTTTGTCAAGTAAAATGTTTATGAAAACGGTTCATGTAATTCCCATCATGTTTATAATTTATCGAGGGCAGGTTTGATAAACGGTAAGATTTCTCTATTGTGATCTGGTGATCATGGGTTCATACTTGGAAATAGCTTCTCTTCAAAGCAAGGTAAGGCTACGTAGATTTATAGAATTAATTATATAATACATTATGACATATGTAAATGTTTGGTATGATTTATGGTATTTATTTATTTTTAAAATAAATTGATATAATCTAAAATCTACAAATAGGTTAAAAGGTGTTTATCATTATTATGATAATCTATTATTATTTCTTTGTGTCTAGTGATATTAAATTATTATTTTTTATGACTCATAATTTATTCTCATAAATGATTTATTATAAATAACTCATAAATATAAATATAAACTGTACCAAAAAAAACATTAGCCTCTTCTCAGACCCTTTTTTTTGGTAAAATTAAAAAATAAAATCAACTTATAAGATTATAATTGTATTAGTTACTGTACTAACTTGATTGAATGACTGTATGGAAAGTTGACAATATATTTTTAATAAAAAAAAAGTTGACAAGTTCCTCCATTAGACCTCCACCTTTGAAGAGTAGTGTGTTGAAGAATTGACAAGTTAAAGGAGATAAAATAGGACAAATAGAAAGCAAATCAGTGAATATAGGAGTGCCATTTAGTGTGTGATGAGAGTTGGAGTACATGAATTGACATGGATTGAGACCTGGATGATCTTCCAACTACCAATGGACCCCACTTGCATTGTTCTTTCTCAAGATTATGGTTCCCAACAGCGGTTAAGGAGGGCCATGGCCATGAAAGTGGTAATATTTTCATCTCTCTCTCTATATATACCTCTCTCTGTGGGCTAACTAGAAAGGTTCTCTTTCACTAATATTATTATTAGTAGTGAAGATATAGACCCAAAACGGCATTTATGATCATGTGATACAGCATCTCCTTTTCATGTGTAATGATCAAGGGTATGATGGTCATTTCACATCTATGAGAGAGTGTGATGAGATGTTTTCAGGCAACGATATCCCCTCGTGCCCTCTGCATGTGAAATGATCCTCTACTCCTCTTGGATATTAGTATCTCTCCTCCTGCACGCTAGCACAAGATCCATTCAATCGAACTGAAAAATTTAACCCTAATTTTTTTTTATCTTAGTTTCTAATTTGGAAATTAAGGGAAAATATACAAATTAAGAAAAAAAAAAAAAAAAAAAAGAAGCGGCTTCGGCGTGATGGTGGCATCCAAATTCTTCAGGGGGAGCGGTTTTGATGTGATGGTTGCAGCCAACTGTAATTAAGCGATGGACTAAATCCCAAGCACAGGTCATTAATTCGACTCTCCTCCATAATTTGTAGGACTAGAATCCTTTGTAGTAACTGTTGCTTGCAGTGATATCCTGGCCTCTGATAGTGCATCGGGACAAGTGCCGATACATTATGAATTGACAAGATCCTTACTCAAGCAGCAGTCACTGCGAAAGAATTTTTTATATTTTTTTCATTTACTTGTCAATCTTTATTCCCATTCTTTTCTTTCCTCTTTGTGGGGTTCAACCTTTGTGGGATTCAAATCGTTTTTCCCTGTACTTCAGGGAGGAGGGAGACGCCCCAGTTGGATGGTCGACACATGGCTCTCAGAAAAATCCGAGCCCCACATCCGAGCAGATACTCAACCTACAAGTCGAGCAGAGAAGGGGTGTCGGCTTAGACATAGAGCTCGGATTTTTCCAAGAGTCGTGTGTCGGCCATCTAACAGGGGCGTCTCGAACAAGGAGAAGACGATTCGGATCCACCCTTCTCTGGCGTTGAAGCCGACCAAAAAAAAAAAAAAAAAGATTTTGGATAATGATTAAAGAGAAGAGCAAAAGAAGGGCGTGTCCGCGAGTGAGCGAGTGAGTGTGCGTCGCATAAAAAAAGCATGACATCAAAAGCGTAGAGTCAGTTTCGAGTTTCCGACCCGAAACTTACCCGCCTCACTTTTGTTGCGTTGTGTGGGGTGATGGTCCCCACACTCATCCCATCACACTTGTCACTTTCTTATACCCCTAGGAATAACACGTGTCGTTTTTTCAGCGGAGCTGGTTCGGTACATGGGAGCTCTCCACGTCAGCATAACGTCAGCTTCTTCTTCTCTCTCCTCCTCCTCCCCCAACCTGTTTAAAAACATTCAATTCCCTATCTCCCTTCACCCCCTCCATTTCTCCCCATAAATCTCTTCTGCTACTCTGAAAAACTGACTCTCCAACCCAATCCAAATCCAAATCCAAATCCAATCATCATGGAGAGCGCCGACTCTTCAACGACGAGTTCGCAGCAGCAGCCACAACTGCCTCCGGGCTTCCGATTCCACCCGACAGATGAGGAGCTGGTGGTTCACTACCTGAAGAAGAAGGCATCTTCTTTACCTCTCCCTGTAACCATCATCGCCGAAATCGATCTCTATAAGTTCGATCCGTGGGAACTCCCAGGTCAGTTTTCTCTCAAGCAGTAGCAGGAGCCTCGGGTGTACAGGGACACGTCCTTTTTATTATTATTATTATTATTATTATTAATCTTGAATTTTGAAAAAAAAAAAAAAATGAAACAGGTAAGGCGACGTTCGGGGAGGAAGAGTGGTACTTCTTCAGTCCGAGAGACCGGAAATATCCTAATGGAGCTAGGCCTAACCGAGCTGCAACATCTGGGTACTGGAAAGCTACGGGCACCGACAAACCTATATTATCTTGTGGAGGAACTCAGAAGGTTGGTGTGAAGAAAGCCCTTGTCTTCTATGGTGGCAGACCTCCTAAAGGTATCAAAACCAATTGGATCATGCATGAATACAGGCTCATAGATAACAAGCCTCCTGTTATTGATATTACCAACAAGAAGACTTCCTTACGGGTAATTATTCTTCCCTAAATCCATGTTCTGATTTGTGGTCTCTGTTATCTAATCTGATTTGTGGGTATAGCTTGATGATTGGGTGTTATGCCGGATATACAAGAAGAACAATTCACAGAGACCTATGGAGAGGGACAAGGAAGATTCAATGGATGATTTGTTCATCCAAGCACAACAACAACAACAACGGCAGAAGAATAATGAGAATCTCTTGGAAGATATACTAACAGAGCCATCCATGGTTCCAGATGCTCTGAAAAGGAATCTCCCACCACTCTATTGGAATGATGTTGAACCCATACCCGCAAAGAGATTCCACACCAATCCCTGCAACAGTACTGATGGAAGCAGTCAGATTACAAGTCTACTCAACCAGCTTCCACAAGCAGCTTCATTCCATCAACACTCACTTCTTGGTTCAATAGATGATGGTGTTTTCCGGCAGCCTTACCAACTCTCTGGCATGAATTGGAACTCTTAGTGTGGTGGCTATGGTCCTCAACCCTATCTATATCTTCTTCTTCTTCTATATTTGTACCCCCAAGCTTGAATCAAGTCAGTCTTAACTAATTCAAGAAAGCATACAGGGAAAGCATTTAGTACTGATGATCAGAAGGAAATAAGGGAAAGAGAATTGATCTTGAGTTTCATGGGTGCAACAGTCGCTGATAGTTCAGGTTAAGGTAAGAAAGTTTTACTTGGAGTTCATATATAGACATATATATGTGTGTATGTCAGACATGATTATAATAGAAGAGGATTAGATACTCCTTAGGGACATAGATGAAAGATGAGGACTTCATTGTGATGCATTGTTACAGATAGAAATATTGATGATTATGGAGGCTGTATACATATTACTTGTTATTGATGATTTATAGTGTTTGGAACCTCAGGTTGCACCACTAATCTATATTCTTTGTTCTTCATACCAGGGCATCCATAGCTATAAGGATTATGGCATATTCACTCCTAAGCTCACAAACAATTCTGATATTTCATTAATACTGAATGATTAATCAATTGTATGTTTATGGGTATTACTGAATGATTATGGGATCTTGAAAAATCAAAATATAAGTTGAATCACAGAGATTTGATGAAGTTTTTTGGTTGATCCCTAATGATGATGTGATGATGTTCAGTTGGTCAACGGAAAATTTTACTTCTTACTGCCAATAAGAATGAAAATGGAATGCAAAATGGCATACAAAGTTCTAATGCATCATGGATGGTTATCTAGAGATTCCATACAGTGTTACATCATTGGATTTGAAAAAGCATTAGGCCTAATCGTTGTGTTTTCGTGATAATTTAGGTTACATCTTTTCACCTTATTCCTTGATGGCACCATTAAAAGATTTTACTTCTTGTTTCTTATGTTCTTCATAATTACTTCACTGATCTTCATTCATGCAAGAAAAATATAGTAAACAAGACCTGCTAGCTTTTTTGATAATCCTGAAATCAGGGGGTGCAGAAGATCAAGTGGGTGCTTGTAGCTGAATCAGAAAAAAGGGTTTGAAACTGTGAGATATTTGTGTGTAGAGGAGTAGTCATTTTCATTCATGGAGTGAAAGGACCCCAGCACAATAGATTCCACGAGCAGGGTTACACAAGTTGACAACAAGGGCTACCTCACATTGGTGTCTCTTGTTGACTACGGAAACATCTCAACATCAGAAGGAATCATATCTTAAACCATACAATATAAAACCTCTAATCACTTTCCTTTCTAAGGAAACGAACAAAAGGTCTTTCTAAGATCTCATATAATTTTGTGTTTAAATTTGGAAAACATATCAAAACAATGAAAGGCACTACTATCCACACCCTACGTGGGGGATGCTTTCACTCCACTTATAAACCTTTCGAGCATATACTAGACATCCATATATCTACGTGATGTATGCATAGATATGTATATACATACATACACAGATTTTATGGGAACAGGGTGAATCCACCAATTGAAATACAAGCTATTACCATCTTTTACATCCGCTAACAGGAAAAAAAAATAATATTTTGGTCCAATACTGATCATGGTTCAAGTGTGCGGATCGGACTGGCTCAGCCAAAAAAACAATAAGGGTTGAAGCATCTCTCACGTGATTTTGCCAATCCTGGTGATCCTGGTGATCGACTCGGCATGCTCCATGGGATCGACTCAAGGCGATCCAATTAATTCGTGCTCTTGAACCATGATATTGATAGATATATCATCATCGTCATCGTGAGGAAAAAAAAAAACAAAGAGGAGGTAATTTCTTTTGACTTATTTGAATTATTATGCTCTCTTTGTTCCTACGTAAAATGGTGAAAAATGTGTAAAATAGAAAAAAAAAATTATTGAAAAATAAGTAAATTTTACATGAATAAAATTTTCATGTAAAATATCATTTACATAAAAAATTTTACAATAAAAAAAAAAGGACTATAAGGGAAAGTAATCCCCACACTAGTGGTGTGGGAACCTCTCTCTCTCTCTCTCTCTCTCTCTCTCTCCTTCCTAGCATGTTGGCCCATGCAACACTCCCTGATCTTGTGCCCGGATGGCTGGTCATGGGACTAGCAATCCCCAGCTCTTATTCTTAATCATTAAATAGGTGCTTTGATCTAATAGTAAGAAATTTGGAATATATATGGATCGAATAAGAAACTGTGTACGGTAAGGTGGTTGATTCTAGTCCAGGTTCTTAAAGTGTATAATTCTACATCCTCCTGACAAATGGAATAACCACGAGAGAATATTTACTGAGGAGTCCTTTGATAGTGGTTCCTTGGACAACGAAGGCTCAATCTTGACCCCTAATAATGAGCTTTCGCCTTGGGAGGATAATAGTCTCAATTTCTTGCATCATTCAATGTGCCATAAAGATATTGTGGGAGTTCTATGTTCTACTTCTCCGATTTTTCTGAGAAGGAGTATCCCCATTCTAATCCCTCTAGTCATCTTTGAAACATTAAAGAAATAGTCTATTGTGTAGTAACTGTTTTCTTCGATCTCTTTGTTGGGCCTTAGTTAATCTAGTTTTAATTGTTGTTGTTTTGTTGTATTGTTTTTATTTGAATCTCTTGCAAGGATCCAACTTATTGTATTTTCTTTTTTGGATCAATAAATTAATTATCTATTTTACAAAAATTAAAAAATAAAAATAAAAATACACCAATAGTGATGATTATCCGATCATCAGGTGTTGATCCTTTCTCTACCCCTAAATCTCCTTCTCCGGTACCTTTTACGTACAGATTTGTTACATTGTTTCTGGTCTTCCCAAGGAAGAATGGAAAAGAATCTCTCTCTCTCTCTCTCTCTTCTCTCTCTCTCTCTCTCTCTCTCTCTTGTTTGTGTCAAGCACGACTCGGATTCAAATCGTCTCCTTCCTGAGATTCAAGAGGAGAGGTGGCGGCCTGGATGGATGGTCGACACCTGGCTCTCGGGTGAATCAAAACTGTCCATCCGAGCCGACACCCCAGCCGACAAGCTGAGCCGATAGGGGTGTCGGCTCGGATGGATGGCTCGGATTCAACCGAGAGCCAGGTGTCGGCCATCCATGCAGGCCGCCTCCCCTCCTCCCGAATCTCAGGGAGGAGACGATGTGGATCCAGCACCACTCTGGTTTCGTAGCCACTTATCTAGCTAGAAGGTGTCAATTCAGTCACTTTGGTCATACACATGTCACTACAAGAAATGGGACTTTTAGCGGCTGTTTTTTCCGCCATTAAAAACCCAAAAAAAGGCCATTGTAGGTATACATGCACTATTTGTGATCCACCGTATATCTGTCAGCAAAACGATGGTTATACAGTATCCAAATCCTCTCCTCCCAAAGGTTTGGGAGGAGAGGCGGCGGCCCTGTTAGATGGCCAACACCTCGGGCTTGGGTGAATCCGAGCCCTCCATCATAGTCATCAACACCCCCTTGTCATCTCAACTTGTCTACTCGGATGGAGTGCTCGGATTCACCCGAGCCCCAGGTGTCGGCCATCTAACGGAGCCGCCCCCTCTCCTCCCGAACCTCCGAGAGGCGAGGATGTGGATCCGGTTATACACTACTAGAAATGGAACTTTTAACAGCTATGTATTTTCAATTTATTACAAGGAAGGTTGGAAATTTTGGAATATTTTACCCACTATTTATGTAAATTGACAATATTCAACCATATGTAAATATAAAAAACCTAAAGTTCTAAAAGTGTGGAATAATATGAAAATACAACAAATAAGTAATTTTTTTCTGTTTAAAAGTAAAAAAGTAAATTGAATTATGCATTTTTATCATTTGAAAAATTCAATGTTATAGAAAATACTATATTTTAAAATACAATTTATTTTCACCATAATTATTAATTATAAGAGGGTCTACTATAATTGCATCCATAGTTTTAAAAACTGGATTGGACTATGATCAAATTAAGATTGACCATGACTAGTTAACTCTCAATTCATGGATAAAAACAAGGCCCAGTTTGGATTTTCCATCATTCAAAATAGAAAAATTGATATAGTTTACTGAGGATACATTGAGCTAAGGTTGGGCTGAGGTAGCCCCATGCTTCATAGTTTATAAAATTAGCCCACCATTCACCAATGTGGGCCAGATATGTTCATTGTTCATACACTAAATTTAAGTGTCTGTGACAAAGGTTCTAAATCTAGGTATTGGTGTCCAAATCCCATGGGAAGTTGACACATAGCTGATACTGTATATAATAATTTAAAACAGAATCGGATAAAAGCGGTCAATTCTAAAACAAAAATGAATTGGTCGATCTGATACCGACTACTTGAACCATGTCTGTGAGTTAATCTCGGCCAGGACATGGACGTACTAGAAAATTATAGGCCCTCATGATCAAGGGCTAATTAAGCAGCATGAGAAAATCATGATGTAGAGTTGTAGACATTATTATAGGGTGGACAGTGGACCTATATCTAGATAGGCCTGGCCCATCAAATTGTTAGGCCAAGATTGGGCCAGCCTGTAATTTTTTGGGCTCAGTCTGTCAGTGGGCAACAGGAACAATTTGAGTGAGAGAGAGAGAGAGAGAAAACTCCAATTGGTTTTTTTGGTATGACTGCTCGCCCAGTCCAAAGATTTATGGACCAAGAATATGGCTGGCCTAAACCTAGTTCGATATTGGGGCAGGCATGAACCATGAACTATAGATACTGAGTGTGCATACGTAACGTTTGTATGTATACCACATGCTACAGTCTTATGTAGCAAACTCATTTTACAATTATAACCCTCATGATCCCATCCTATTTTTATACCACATACAATCAATATGTACTTATACATAACAACGGCTATCAACTACAGTCTACAGCCAAAGCTGAACCAAATAAGAATCGGTTTTTAGTTTCAAAATCAAAACAGCTAGGAATCCGTCAATTTAATTGGTTCCTATTCGGTTCCAATTATACGATTTAGACGATTTGGTTCAGTTTCGGTTTTATTTTAATATACATCTCCATTGTGTCTTAGGATTCCTGTATGGATTGTCAAAAGTTTGGTTGAAACCCTAATCATGGATTTGTTATCCGGATGCATAGCCTATCCATGCAGGAGCATTCAAGGAGGAGATAGGGTGGTATGTTCATTTCAGTGCAAAGTCAACTAGTTTTTTTCTCATAAAGTTTTGTCATTGAAACAAAAGATGGGATAAATACTCATATCTCTGGCAATATGCCCTTGTTTAAGTTGTCATTGACTCCTATGTTGCGCAAGATCCACAACCCCAAACATATGAAAAAGATCTTGCCTGGCCGTGTATTTCTTGTGCCTAGACCTTTGTTAGTTAATACATGTTTTAAATGCGTATTATACTCAGCTGTTTAATATAACCCCAAGGGGGTAGCTCAGTCGGCAAGGAGCCTACGCCTCAGGAAGTGGAAGGTACTGAGTTCGACTCCTCTTACTACCTTGGGGCTACTCACATGGGGGTGTTAAGTGCTCTTTCTTTCTTGCTTTGGGTGCAAGTGGAATGGTTCTCATTCAACCCTGGAATGACCCAGTCCATGCGGTTGTGGGGTCAGTATGGGCCGCAAGATTAGTCAGGCCAAAGATCTGGATACCCGTCGTTAGCAAAAAAATACGCAACCATTTAATACGCGTATTATTGTATTGACCTCAAAAATACGTAATAATACTCTATACAGGAAGCCTACACATTTAAAACGCATTTAATATATATGCATATCGATTATCCGTATTGTATCTATATCCCTATTTTAACCCGCATCATCCAAAAGTAATGAGTATTTACTGGAGTAAAGGCAATGACAAAAATGGTATTCACTGGATTTCATGGAAAATTGTCCAAATCTAAAGAAAATGGTGGATTAGGCTTGAGAGATCCATTTATGCAAAATCAAGCGCTATTGATAAAGCTGGCTTGGCGACTATGGAAAGACCCAAATTCTAATTAGGGGAAAACTTTTAAAGCTATCTACTTTCCAAATTCTGATTTCTTAAATGCAAATTTGGGAAGTCATCCATCATGGGCTTGGAGAAGTATCCTTGAGGGCAGAAAATTTCTTTTAGCATGATTTTTTTGGCAAGTTGGTGATGGCTCTCAAATAAAAATATGGGAGGATATATAAATGGATTCCCTCAATCAAAGGTTTTCAAATAAGGCATCCGAAACTTGATGATTGTCCCCTCCTCCTTGTTAGTGATTTAGTTGATCACCACAATAGAGTTTTGAAGAAGGATCTGCTCAATACTTGATACGGGAGAATATGTCTCCCCCAATCAAGTATTGACACGTGTATATTAAGGCCCAGGCCCTTGGGGGAAGGTCCAAATTCCTATAATTAAACTTGCACGTATAAGACAAAAGCAGCTCCTGATTACCAGAACCACCAATGAGAATGCTGAAGAGCTTCGGAGCCTCAGAGCCTCGTGTCCTTTTTGGTCTGGGAGCATCGTGTTCCTATTGGCCTCGGATGTCCTATAGGCCTCGGAGCCTCGCTAGGACAGAAGCCTCAACATCTCATCAGTATGGAGGCCTCGCCATCTCTTCAACACAGTAGTCTTGGCACCTCTTCAAGTGGACCTCATCATATAGATCCACATGTTACATGCCAGCTGTACCGTAATGTACGAGTGGGGTCCATTCATATAAATACAAAGATCAAACTTCCCCCCTAGATGTCCGCCAAGGTAAAGTCAACAGAATCCTGAGAAGAAGATCCCACTATCCGATAACTCAGTAGAATATCACTTGACCACCAAATCAATAGGCAAAAATCACGCTCTAGGGAGGACATTCCACCACAACAGGAGACGTGTTCAGCTCCCACATCCAGGTCACTCCCAACCTATAAATAGAGAAAACACACCTAGGTAAACACATAATCATTTTCTAGCACTCAAGCTTAGAGCAAGCTAGCTACCCGAATCCTCTTCATTCAAAGGGACAACCTTTCTTACATGTCTCATATTGTTTGTCCCTCAGACTGACTTAGGCATCGGAGTGGCCAAAGGGTGTCTCCACCCGACCATCACTACGGTGTCCCTTCTTTATTTTTACAGGAAACTACAAGCGAGCTAAAGACCAATCTGGTTTGGGACGATAACAGTTTGGCTCCATCTGTGGGAAACCGTATAGAAACTTGCATATCTATCTGTCCTAGTGAATGTTACAGATTGAAACCAGATCCCGAAAAAGAATGAACAACCAACCACCTGTCAAAAGCAATGCCGGGAGGAACATCCCTCCGAGGGCAAACCCTCCACGGGGTGTACCTCCTCCAGAGAGCGTCCCTGGAACAAATGAAGCTGCATCCCAGAGGTCGACAACCTCGACAACGAGCAAAAAGTTTCTCCTCCAGATTCCCCTCAGTATGTGATGAGGGAACAATTCGATAACATTACCCACCAACTTGAACTCCTAACCAAATAGCTACTAGATCAGTTAGCAGCGGCAAACGTCCAACCTGTCCATGGCGTGAGGCGACAAAAAAGAAACCAAGGCCTTCCCGAGCATCGAGGATGATAGGAGTCATGCAACATCAGGGGGGTGCCTCCACCTACAGGAGCTACCATGAGAAAAGCCCAAGGGGCACAACCACCTCGAGCTTAAGGATCGACAAGCCATCGATCCAAGAGAACTGCAGGAGGCGTACTTGGGAGATCACATGCTATAAGTCAAGCATCCTCCTCCAGCACCTTGACTGCAAGTGTTCACCAGAGTGTGAGCAGAGTTCCTGTCTCAGAACGTTTAGGCCTGCAACTACCACAAGAAGATATCTAGGCAAGGTTGGATGCGGCCAGACTGCAAAGAGCTGCGATCAAGGCTCAACCTCACTAGATTGAGAGAAATGTGGAAGAAGAGCTCCGAGACTTGAGGGTTCGCCTACAAAGAATGGAAGAAGGTCGACTGAACCCCCCTCGACATGTGTATTCTATGAAGGGCGCTCTGTCTGAGCAAATCAAGAGGACTTGCCCTCCGCAAGGATTTACAATGTCGATCATTGAGGATTACGATAGAACCACTGACCCAGAACACCACATCGACTCCTACGTAGTGCAGATGGTAGTGCATGCTTACCAGGAGGCAATTGTCATACCCCAATTCCGTACTATTCAGAATGGTGTGATGAACCATCAATAAACCAACGGTTCAACAAGGATTTCACAATAGGCTATCCCACATATGATAAACTAAAACACATTCCACATTAATCAGAGGTAATAAACTAAATAGCGGAAGTCTTACAGATAATGAACTGAGGTCTAATCATGATGAATAATTAATATTTTATTTATTTCCAAGTAACCAAATCATAATTTAATACATATTACAATATCCAAATACGAAAACTAAACACTAAACGTATCCACCGTTGAAATGCTCGCTTAACGAACCATGTTCGTCCTCCACAGCTTGCTCATCATAGCCGCCACATGTTCATATGTTGGCGTGTCGACATAATCTTCAATCATAGTACATGCAACATCGGAAACTAAAAAGAATTATGCACGCGAGGGTCAGCTCTCCAACTTGAGCTCAGTGAGTAAACAAAACAATGCAACAATCATATGCATGCGATCAATTCATATATTTGGTCTGGTATGTAAGTTTGCAATGTGCTATAGAAAGGATAGGTGGCCGCCGCACCTCTATACACGAGTGTGTGGAAACGCCCAATGAAAATGGCACTGTCGCCCCACATGCACCCACCATGGACAATATACACCCCATGAAAATGGCATGGCTGTACCGATTGCCCATACCAACACGTAAGCCCCTGTTGGCGAGGGCTGGCAAACTGGGCTCGCAACTAACCAACCCTAATGTCAAACAATGTATCCAAGGCCTCACCCCAGCATCCTTCAATACATCCATAGAGATAGAGCTAGGGTCTGGTGACCAGGCTGAACCACAATGTCACGTCCCCCCCTAATGCCCTACGACATATTAGTTTCGCTAAGGTAATGGCGATACGACGATGTTAGTGGACAAGACTTGAGTAGAGATAGAGCTAGAGTCTGGTGATCAGGCTGAACCACAATGTCACGTCCTCCCCCTGATGCTCTACTCGCATCAAGCACACTAACACTTGCTTAGTGGACATGACTTGAATAGACCATGGCACAATATACCTCGATGAGAACGGCATCGACGTACCGGTTGATACCATCTCTACTCGCATCATGTACACCAGCCAAACACAAACATTCACATGCCTAATCCTATCATCATCATCATCATCATGTTATAAATAAACGGAATTAGATATGCATGAACAGTAATAGCAGGAATATTGGATGACATGCTAAATGCACATTACAAGCATACACGCATAGAATCAATCATGGTATTGGACTCAAGAAATAAAAATAGCTTGTTATTAACCAATTAGTTTAGGTCTTGTTCCCTCACCTTTGCTTGTTTGTAGATCCTCTTTCAAACCTTAAGAATCACTTTTATATCAATATTATATTGCTAGAAGACCTAACAAAGTCGATAGAATTTAATTAGAATTTATTCTAATTTTTACAGCTTATTGTTAACTGGGGGTCGATGCCTGGGGTCGGAGGTTCCATCGACCCTGGGTGCGACCACCCCTTTCCCTGGGTTTCCCGAATGTTGGGGGTCGATGCTCAGGGTCTGGTAGGGTCGATTGGCCATCGACCCCCCATGCGACCCCCTGTGGGTTTTGTTGATTTTTTCTACTTTCAGTCCATTCTTCGTGTTTGGGGTCCTATAGCTTGCTACTACAATCCATATTACACATGTTCTACGGCCTAGAATCATGATTCATTCACCTAAATGGCTTTCATGACTTTCCCATGGTTTTCCATGAAAACCTAACCATGGGTTGATGGTTTGGGATTCTTCGAGATCATACTCTCTTCATTATCTAACCTAAGGTCTGTAGAAACTCATGGAATTAGTATCCATACCTGAGAAGAATACTCCTTCTCTGCAACTCTTCTCCTTTTTGCCTTCTTCTTTTCTTTGCTTCTCTTCTTCTTCTCTTCCTTCTCTTCTCTTTCTCTCAATTCAATTAGGGTTGTAAAAGGAGTGAAAGAGGCTTAGGGACGTCCTATTTATAGAGTAGAAACTCCTAAAATAAGTCCCATTGAGATTTGGAAAGAGTTCAACCAAAATTAGGAAACATTCCTAATTTCTGTTTCTGGCGGAAACTGGGGGTCGATGAGGGGGTCGATGATCCCGTTGACCCCTGGTTCCTATAGTGTCCGACCCCCTCTGTAGAACTGGGGGTCTGACCTTCTGTCTTGGGGGGTCCGACCCTCCCTTGCTGGGTATGCGACCCTCCCCTTAATTTAAGTGTTTTTGGGTCAATTTAATACCTGGGATCACGATCTCCTTCACGCCCTTGGTCCATTTTGCTCAACCATGATGGGTAAATCTGGTTCAAGGTGGTAAGACCGGGTTAGTTTGATACGGGTCTTACAGTGATAATCTGTTGGGTGTTCCCTGCAACTCTCAAAGGAGTCAGACAACTCTGGTATAGCAGCCTACCATAAAGGACGATAAACTCCTTCAAAGAACTTGCCTCTAGCTTCTTAAGTCACTTCCAAAGCCGGCGGAGCCAGAGGAAAATATCCTATAATTTGAGGGACTATGTCCAGAAGGAAGGTGAGACCCTTAGAGCTTACCTAGACAGGTTCAACCTCGAAGCCCTACAAGTTTGGGGCCTTGAAAACTTTGTCTTCAAGATCACCCTCGAAGATGGAATCAGGGATCAAAACCTGATCTTTTCCTTGGCCAAGAAGCCAGCCATCATGCTAGCGGAGTTACAGGCGAGGTGTGAGAACTACGCCATGGCCAACCTAGCCACCAAGAAGGACAAGGCAGCAAAAAAGCCTCCAATCCCTGCCTCAGAAAAGAAGCTAGGAGAAAAGTCGAGGGATCCAAATTTTAAAGGGGAGCCCTCCAAAAAGCAAAAGAAGGAGAAGACCACTGGGGGAGAAAGCCCAAGCTTCTAGCCATATGAAGACTATCACCCCCTCCACAAGACCCCAACAAAAATATTCATGGTGGAAAAATCTCAAACTACATTCCGAAAGCCAGGCAAGATGAATACCGAGTCTCAGAACAGAAATCCGAGGCTGTTCTGCACCTTTCATAACGAGTATGGGCACATAACTAACGAGTGCTATAAGACCCGCATGCCATGAACCCGGTCTAACCTTATGTTCTCGTGTCGTGATTGGTCTTCCCATCATAATCGGCTCAAGGGAATCAATTGTACGAAGAAACCACAAGATTAGGTAAACAATAAGTTAAATTTAGTTGGTATGGTTGATTGTTTAAATTTGTGTGGAAGCAATCAATCAAAAACTAAAAATCAGTAAATTTTAAACGTATGGTGGCAGTTTTTAGAGGTATGGTCGACTAAGTTGTGACCGCACAGCGTATGGTCGCATGTTTTGAAAACGTATGGTCGACAGATTATGCGACCGCACGATCGATCGTACGAACTCAGAACCGACTCTATGTTTAGGAAACTTTCCTAATTTGAGGGGGGCTCTTTCCTAATTAAAAGAGGACTCTATATGGAAGTTTTTCTATATATAAAGGGCTTCCCTTAGCCTCTCTCACTCTTTTAGAAACCCAATTGAAACTCTAAACCTAAGAGAGAAAGAGTGAGGAAGAGAAGGAGAAGGAGATTTGGAGAAGAAGGCTGAGAGGAAGGTTTTGCAGAAAAGAGTTCTATCTCTTTACAGCAAGCTTAAGGTATGGACTTGACTCTGTAGGGTAGATCAGATAGAGTAGGTTCTTTTCAAATTGATATATGGAACCTAAGACAATGATTCGATCATAGGTTTTCTATGGAAACCCATAGAAAGTAGGGTAGGGATAATTGATAAGGATAAACTGTGATTAAAGGCTATAGGATGATTTTAGGATGAATCCCATTGATGAGCCAAGAGGAGGAACTCGTATGAGAAGTAAAAATTAACCTGAATACATATGGTTGTAGCTATGGTCGACCATAGGATGACCAGAGTATCAACCATAGCCATTAGGGAAGAATTCAGAAAATGTACGATCGCAGGTACGGTCGCATATAGTGCGACCATAGGGTATCGACAGTATGTCGTACGGTGGCATATAATGCGACCATAAGAATCGACCATACGATAACAACAAGCATATTTTGAGACCAAACAAGGTTTTTGACTACTGTAACTTGATAAACTTGAACCCTAACTTAAATACATTAATTGTTTACGTTCCCAATAGATTCAAAGTGACTTCCAAAGCTTGGGAGAGGAACAAACATCAATCAAAGGTGAGGGAACAAGACCAAAACTAATTGGATAATAACAAACTGTTTTATTTTATTTTGTCCATTGCAACAAATGTTTCTATGCTTGTATGCTTGTAATGTGCATCTCACATATCATCCAATATTATTGCTATTTTTGCTCATGCATATTTAATATTGTCTATTTATAACATGATGATGATGATGCTAGGAATAGGCATATGATTGTATGTGTGGTTAGTGTGCTTAATGCGAGTGGAGCATTAGGGGGAGGACGTGGCATTGTGGTCTTTGACTTGGTCACTATACTCTAGCTCTATCTCTACTCAAGTCTTTTCCACTGACATCGTCGTATTACCATTACCTTAGCAGAACTATTATGTCGTAGGACATCAGGGGAGGTGGTCTCAGACCATGTGGTCTCTGACTCTGTCGGGGGGCCTTAGCTCTATCTCTATGGACTTATTAAGGGATGCTGGGGTGAGGCCTTTGATACACTGAATGACATTTAGGATTGGTTAGTTGCGAGCCTAGTTTGTAAACCATCGCCAATATGGGCTTACGTGTTGGTATGGGTAGGACATCAAGGGAAGTGTCGACGGTGTTTGATCTAGACACTTTAGCTCTATCTCTATTCCATGGTAGGTGCATGTGGGACGGCAATGATGTTTGATCCATTGGGCGGATTCACACACTTGTGTATAGAGGTGCGGTGACCGCTAATCCTTTCTATAGCATATTGTAAACTTAAAAACTCGACCAAAGATATGAATTGAATGCATGCATATATTTGTTACAATCTTTTGTTTTCTCATCGAGCTCAAGTTGGAGAGCTGACCCTCACACAATTCTTTTTAGTTTCTGATGTTGCAGGTATTACTGTCGAAGATTATATCGATGCACTAACGTTTGGACATGTAGCGGCTATGGATTTGCAAGCCATGGATGATGAATATGACTTGTCAAGCAAGTGCTTCAACGATGACTACACTTAGTGTTTTATTTTCGTATTTTGATACTTGTAATAGGTATTAATTATGTTTTGGTTACTTGGAGATAACTGGTTATGTAATTATTTATCATGTTAGACCTCAGTTCATTATTAATAAGACTTTCGTTATTTACTCAAATATCTCTGATTATTACTATGAAATGTGTTTTGGTTTAACATGGTCAACATAGCCTATACTAGATCCTGATTTGAACCGTTGATTCTTATGACGGTTCATCACACCATTGGTTAGTCCAGAATTGGGGTGTGACAAGTGCTGACACCTACGGGACGCCATCGAGGAGTTGATCCAAAATGGAAAGCTCAAAAAGTATGTGGACAACAAAAGACTAGCACCGCCCAGGATAGCCTCGGAGATCCTTGACGACTACCAGACCAGTCGAGGTAGGGAAGAACAAAGGTCGAAAAGATGATGATGACAGGAAAGATGGTAGGGCAGGAAGTACACCATCACTAGTGTGACCCACCATAGGTGTTATGTACATGATCAAAACTACCTTGATACAGTTGGAAAAAACAAAAAAGTAAGATGGAGGACGAACAAAGCCCTTGACCGCAACTAGAGGAGACCTCGTGAAGGGCCTCTGGATCTAGTGCTATGATGAGAACATGTCCCCGGAACCTATCTACGGGCGAGGGGGACCAAAAGCAAAAATACTATTGGAGTTTTGGGAGAAGCGTTACCAAATGGACCTCCCACGGATTGTGATCGGACTCCCCTAGCACATCACCACCCAGGACCTCGATAGACCATTCCAAAAATTACAATTGGTTATACCTGAGTCGTATATGATCATTGGCGGATTAGCAACTGGCAATAGCTCGGCGAGGTCGGCTAAAGCTTACACCAAGGAACTGAATGACATTAAGTTTGTCCCAAAAAAGTCAAGAATAGGGGACCTAATGATCTTCAGTGATGATGACCTCATAAATGTTGTATCACAGCATGAAGATGCCCTGGTAATCACGGCGGTCATATCAGATTTCGACATTAGTTGAATAATGGTAGGTAGACACAGGGAGTGCAACAAACATCTTGTATTACCATATATTCTAGAGGATGAATTTCAGCAATGAGATGCTGGGATTTGCCGTCCACACCCTAACAGGGTTTACCGAAGACTCAGTCTCCGTAAAGGGAGGGATCCGCTTACCCTTCATGATCAGGAAGAAACCAGCTCGGAAGGTTATCAATGTAGAATTCCTGGTAGTCGACCTCTGAGCCAGTTATAATGTTGTCCTTAGACGACCATCTTTACATCTCCTCCAAAGCTGCCTGTCTATATATTATCAAGTGATCAAATTCCCCACTGACCATGGGATACAAGAATGCTGTGGTGACCAGAGAATCTCACAGCAATGCTATGACAAAGAACTGGGACGAATACCAGCGGCCTCACTCCTCACAGAAGAAAAAGAAGAAAAAAAAAAAGAAAGAAAAAATAGGCTTCGGTCCAGTCTATCGTCCTAGAAGATCTCAGAGACGATCCAGACCCTGAAAAAATACCCCCTCACCGAGGAACGCCTGCAGAAGGGTTGATACAAATCTCAATATCAGAGGACCAACCTGATCGCACCTTCTAGATCAGAGTCACCTTGCAAGGGGAGATGCGGGATGAGCTCATCTTTTTCATCATGAGAAATACCGATGTGTTTGTCTGGTCGACAGCAGACAGGCCAGCATCGACAGAAATCTCATGGAGCACCATCTAGCTATCGACCCACAACATCAACCTGTGAGGTAGAAAAAGAGGAACTTTGCACCAGATCGATAGGAAATAATAAACAAGGAGGTTGAAAAGGTCCTTCAGGCTAGATTTATCAGAGAAGTTAAATACCTAGAATGGTTGTCTAATGTTGTAATGGTGCCTAAATCAGGGGATAGATGGAGGATTTGTATTGATTATACCGATCTCAATAAAGCATGCCCTAAAGATTGCTACCCCTTGCCTCGGATAGATCAATTGATAGATGCCACATCATGAAATGAATTACTCTCCTTCATGGATGCTTACTCAGGGTATAATCAAATCCTTATGAGGAGAGAAGATGAAGAAAGCACGAGCTTCATCACGAACCAAGGGACGTATTGCTATAAAGTCATGCCTTTCGGCCTAAAAAATATAGGAGCCACCTACCAGCCTCTGGTAAACAAAATTTTCAAGGACCAAATAGGAAAGAACATGGAAGTGTTCATCGACGACTTCTTAATGAAGAGCCTCAGAGCGAGAACACATATTGACAACCTCCATGAGGCCTTTGAGGTGCTATGAAAGCACAACATGAAGCTAAACCTGATCAAATGTGCCTTTGGGATACACTTGGGGAAGTTCCTCAGATTTATGGTATCTCAACGAGGGATCGAAGCCAATCCCACAAAAATAGAGGCCCTACAAAACATGAAGCCGCCCAAGAATATAAAACAAGTACAGGAGCTGACAGGGAGGATCGTTGCCCTCGGACGGTTATGTCGAGGTTGACAGATCGATGCATGCCGTTCTTTCAAATACTCAAAGGTAATAAAAAATTTGAGTGGACTCCAGAATGTCAATAAGTATTTAGGAAACTAAGAAAATACTTGTCAACCCCACCAGTACTTGTTAAACCTGAAACAAGGGACGAGCTCCAACTCTACTTAGCTGTCTCCTCAGTGGTAGTTAACACTGTGTTAGTCAAAGAAGTCAAAAAAATACAGCAACCAATATATTACGTAAGTAAAATGCTACTAAACGCCGAGACACGATACCAGGCTATAGAAAAAACATGTCCTAGAACTGGTAACCGCTGCAAGAAAGTTACGACCCTACTTCCAGGCTCATACTATTGAGGTTTTGACAATAAAGCCTCTGAAGGAGATCCTCGCAAGGAATGACATGTCAAGGAGGATGATTAACTGGGCAGTAGAACTTGGGGAGTTTGACCTCCACTGCAAGCGGAGGATAGCTATTAAGGCCCAAGCCTTAGCTGATTTCTTGATCAAAAGCACATTAGTAGACAACCATGAAGACCCCAACATGGCCATACAAATACGGCCTCCGATCCCTGCTCCATAATCAAATTCGTCACCCTGGACACTATTTATAGATGGGGTAAGCAGTGAGAATCAATCCGGGGTAGGAGTAGTGTTAGTCAGCCCGGAGGATTTTAAAATAGAAGCACGATTAAATTTAATTTTACCGTCACCAATAATGAAGCTAAATATGAGGCGTTGATTGCAAGAATCCAGTTGACAAGGTGCCTTATGGTCACAAACATCTCCGTCCACAGTGACTCACAAGTTGTAATCAAACAAGTAACGGGAGAATACGAGGCAAAGGTGGCAAAAATGCAAGCCTACCTCAAAAAAGTCAAAGAACTAAGGACGAAATTCTGAGGCTTTGAAATCCATAGTGTTTACCGAGAGGATAACTCTGAGGCAGATGAGCAGTCCAAACTATTGGGTAACAATTCGGTGGTGACTAATAACTCCGTATATCTGAGCCGGCTTAACAAAACCAAGCATCGCACCTGAAGCCGAGGTCAATATGGTCGCCAACGAGCACTGTTGGATGGATCCAATCCAAGACTTTTTGAAAAATGGTATACTCCCCGATGACCTCAAGGAAGCAAGGAAAATATAGACCAGGTCGAAGTGGTATGTCGTATATGAGAAGGTACTGTACAAGAAGGCCTTCTCACTACCCCTACTAAGATGCCTTCAACCTTCCGAGGCTCAAGGAGCAATTGAAGACTTCTACGAAGGATTTTGTGACAGTCATCAGGCAGGATGGACTCTGGCACAAAAGTTAATCAGACACTGCTACTACTTCCCCAACATAGTGAAACAGTTCGAGAAGTATGTAAAAAAGTGCATACAATGCCAGAGGCACACCAAAATCCAGCATTAGCCACCACTAAAGCCCATAGCGAGCCCTATTCCCTTTGCTATATGGGAAATGGATATCCTAGGGCTATTCCCTCTATGACTGAAGCAAAATAAGTTCTTGATTGTGGCCATCAACTACTTCACCAAATGGATAGAAGTAGAGCCGATGCCCAAGATAACAACCTCAAAGGTGACGAAATTCTTTAAACTCTCTGTAGTCTACCAATATGGGATACCCCAGGTGGTGGTTACCGACAATGGGAAGCAGTTCGATTCGAACAAATTCTGAGGCTTCTGTATGCAATATAGGATGGCCCAACACTTCACCTCAGTACATCATCCGAAATCGAATGGGCAAGTAAAGGTCACTAACAGAACCATCCTCGAGGGTCTGAGGAAGAGGATCGCGCAAGAAGTGATAAACCAAGAAATCCTAAGTGGATTAAAGGACAGATTGACAGAGGAAAGGAAAAGATGGGTGGAGGAAGTCCCAAGCATTGTTTGGTCATACAGGACAACTAGAACAACGCCCACAAGAGAAACACCCTTCATGCTTAGCCATGGAGCAGAAGCGGTAATACTCATCGAGGTCGTCCCCAGGTCCTTCCAAATAGCAAACTTCGATGAAGAACAAATAGAGAGAATATGTTGATAGGCCTCGACATCCTAGAAAAAGTAAGGGAGGAAGCCCACCTAAAGAACGTCGCATACTAAGTTCAGATAGTCAATCATTACAACAAGAAAGTGAAGGAGAAGCTGTTCCAAGTAGGCGACCTATTCTGAGGAAGACTTCGGCCTCGGAGCCAACTTTCCTTGTCTAGTTGGCTCCAAATTGGGAAAGACCATATAAAGTAATAAAAACAACAAGGATAGAGGCATACCACCTACAAAGTAGGAACGGCAAGGTTGTCCGAAGGACATGGAATGCTTCGAATTTACAAAAAAATTATTCGTAAAGTATTGTAAATGAAGTAAAGATCAATAAAGATGCTTGATTACAAGAAATATGATGTACTTATCATAGAGAAAATATCTTCAACACCCTCGGCTACCCCAAGGATCTCGAAGCTCAGAGGGCGGATAATTATCTTAAGTAAGGATAAATATTGGCTTCAGCACCATTTCAAGGAGTTGAAGCACGTAGGGTGGACTCTGTAGATGCGAACCTCGATAGGAAGAGCCTATCTTCAACACCCTCGGCTTCCCCAAGGGCCTTGAAGCTCAGAGGATGGATAATTATCTTAAGTAAGGATAATTATTGGCTTCAGCACCATTTCGAGGAGCTGAAGCACGGAGGGTTGACCCTGTCATCGCAAACCTCAATTGGAAGAGACTATCTTCGACACCCTCAGTTGCCCCAAGGGCCTCGAAGCTCAGATGATGGAAAATTATCGTAAGTAAGGATAAGTATTGGCTTCAGCACTATTTCGAGGAGCTAAAGCACAGAGGGTTGACCCTGTCGACGTAAACCTCAATTGGAAGAGATTATCTTCGACACCCTCAGCTATCTAAAGGGTCTTGAAGCTCGGAGGGTGGATAATTATCCTAAGTAAGGATAAGTATTGGCTTCAGCACCATTTTGAGGAGCCGAATCGCGGAGGATCAACTCTGTCAAAGCGAACCTTGATTGGAAGAGTCAATCTTCAACACCCTCGGCTGCCCTAAGGGCCTTGAAGCTCGGAGGGTAGATACTTATTTTAAGTAAGGATAAAGTGTTCTCCTCAAAAGCATTTCGAGGCACTGAAGCATGGAAAGTCGACTCTATCGACGTGAACCTCGATTGGAAGAGTCTATCTCCGACGCCCTCGGCTGTCCCAAAGGCTTCGAAGCTCGGAGGGTGGACAATTATCCAAAGTCAAATGTCAATCTCAGAGAATGAAAATCACAAGAGTGAAAAAAAAAATTGTTCATTGATGGAAAAAATTTATAAATTAAAAAAAAAAAAGACTTTCTAAACTTCAACTTTCTTCTTCATGGCTCGACCGTGGGGTGAACTTGTTCAAAGGGAAGAACTAGAACTTCTGCAGGAGAGGTCTCTTCAACTTGGCCAGGTTGAGAAGATGACTCTGCAAGGCAGGATGCAGGTTGATTTTCAATTGTAACCTCCAAAGGTAGAGAGGTAGGCTGATCGAAAAAAGAAGGGAGCGACAGGAGTGGCGATGACCTCGGAGTGGCAGCGGTTCCAAGAAGCTTCTTGAAAACACTAATTGGAGAGGTCAAAATGGGGATATGAGGCCCAAACAAAATCACGGTTCTCTGTCAAAATCGACATCACCAGCTTGAGCAAAGATTCCATCACAGTCTTCTTGTATTCCTTCACAGTCTTGAAATCTTCCAAGGCTTTCCTCCCTGCCTTCCGAATTCTGACCTTTGAAGTAGCCTCGAGTTTTGCCAAAGCAACACTGTGAGCAATGCGTTCATCTTGGATAATTTTCTCTGTTGCTTTAATAGTGGCCTTGGCATTCCAAACTTCCTCCTCAAGGTGCACGCAAGTCTCCTTCAGACCCTCGTACGAATTTCGATCCTCCCTCACTCTATCCTCAGCGTCATCCCACTCTTGCCTAAGTGTGGTCTTCTCATTCTCAACCTCGGAAATATCAGCCTTCAACTTCTTGACTTCCTCCTCGAGGTCCTTTGTCCGACCCTGAGACTTTAAATTCTCCTCTTGATATCCTCTGGCGAGAGCATAGGCTTTATCTCGATGAGTCTCGGCATCAGATAACCGTTGGAGAGCCAAGTCTTGCCTAGCCTCGATGTCGGCAAAAGCTTCCCAAGCGCGGTGTAAGAAATGGTCAATCTGTAAGCAAAAAAGAAATCATGATACAGAAATTACCAAAGGAAAGAAAGCAACACCAACAGTAATTACCTCAACATGATGGCAAGCCTCGCAGTGGAAGGCCTCGCCGAGTGACATCTTGTCATAGTTTGCCTCATCCATTGGAAGCCTCATAGCTCGGATGAGCTCCTCTACTACAACGGGAGCTCGGGGGTCAATTGACGGGTTGATATGTTGACCTCGGGTGCGGAAGGTATCACGTCATCCTCTATGTTCTCGGGATGAATGAATTTGGTAGAATAGTCCCTTGCACGGCCAACTACTAAATAAAAGATGTAAAATGAAGATCAAGTTGTTAAAGAAAAACAAAGAGGCCGAAAAGAAAGGGGGTCAAATGGATATACCTCGAGGCTCCCCCTAGTTCCGAGAAGACTTCTTCTTCTTCTTCTTCTTCTTCTCAGATCTCTCCTTATGACAGTGCTTCCTCTTTTCACGAGTACAAAGCTCCTTGCCCTCGTTGGATTCAATCTCTTGTGCCTCGACACCACCCTCAGCTGCGCAGACCTTTTGCTCTAGAGAAAAAATGACAAGAGGGGAAGAATGCTCAGCTACCTCGACAGGCTCGGTGACCTCAGCAGTAGCTTGAGGACCTGTAGAAGTTTGGGCCTCGAAGACATCTGTCTCCCTCTGAGGGCTCTCGACCATCAGGATCTCAGCAAGATCTTCTAATCCGATGTCCACTGCCAATCAGAAAAATGAATGTCAAGTGTTAAATAATACAGAAAAATAGAGTTAGCTACAAAAATAGGGCTTACCCAGCCCAGCATTCCAGAGAAATGAGAGGTTAGTCAGCTGCTCTATGGTCGCGGGAGGAACGAAGTAAATTGCCTCAAAAAACTCATTTATGTCCTGGCTAATTAGGGGGACAGTGTTAACCAAGGATTGGACAGGCTTGGACCAAATATTAAGTGGCCAGGAGTCCCTGGGTAATGGATCCCAAGAGACAAAGAAAAAATTGAATTTTCAATTATGGTGCGAAGAGATGACGTCTTTCGCCGAGGTGTAAGATGAATCACCCCGACGCTGAAAGTAGTACCAACTTTCCCCAGTAGTGGGTGTTCCAGAGGCAAGGCAGATGAAATTTTTGAAGAGGGCAACCTCTGAAGGCAAGCCGACCAACTTTGAGAAAGCTAAAAAGCTAGTAATCTCTCGCCATCCATTAGGGGTAACTTGCGGAGGTGCCAGTCTATAACTATCCAACAGCTCAAAGTAAAAGGGGGGAGGAGGAAGTTGAAACCCTAACTGGAACATTTCTTCGTATACTACAATGGCGTCGTTGCGAGGAGTACACATTCGATTCTCTGGTTCTGGTAGTGTGAAGACGAAGTTCTCAGGGACCTTGTAAAGCTCCTTAATGACAACTAGGCGACCCTGAGTCATCCGGCTTGCTATCTTACAAGCGGCATAGTTAGTACCGAAAGGGACTCTAAAAGATTGCTGGGATCCAGGGTTTGCTGCCCATATCTGGGTAGCTTGAACAGCCCTAGCCCTGCTTACTTCATTATGCCAACCCCGTCCTTCCTTAAGAATGACAAGAGGGATGGTAGCGGAAGTAGAAACCTGGCCACATCGCCTTGTGGCATCCAAACCCTGAGCTTCCTCTTCAGGGTTAGTAACTTCCCTACTGATGGATTTCCTAAACCTACCCATACTTACTTGTGGGTGATGAGTATCGACGGAGTACTGTGTGGTGAAAAACGGAGAAAGAACAGCCAAAAAAACCAGAAAAGATGGAAGAAAAAAGCAGAAAGAAGATGGTAAACAGGATGAACAGTATATAAGGACCATACGTTTAGGTAAAAAATCCGAACGTAGGTCTTAATGAATCAGTAACCTATGAAACGGTTGTAATCGTCACGTCGTAAAATTAAAAGTCCACGTGGACGCACCCTAATAGTTCTCTTACGGTCACATTTATGACGTGACAGGGTGATCTGCAGAAAACAAGAGAAGTGGCGGGACCCACGATTAAAAATTTAAAAATCCCACCCAAGAGGTAACCGTTACGGCTTCTATAGGGACAACCTCATGGGCCTCGGACAAAAAACAGAAAGATATATTGCTCTCCCTACCTTCAATAAGCAGGCAAGAGCAAGGGGCATCTGATATGGGAGAATATGCCTCCCCCAATCAAGTATCGACACGTATCTATTAGGGCCCAGGCCCTTGGGGTTAGGTTTAAATTCCTATAGTTAAACTTGCACCTATAAGACAAAAGCAGCCCCTGATGTATTGGAACCACCAATGAGAATGCTGAAGAGCTTTGGAGCCTCGGAGCCTCGTGTCCTTCTTGGTCTCGGAGCTTCGTGTTCCTATTGGCCTCGGATGTCCTATAGGCCTCGGAACCTCGCCAAGACTGAAGCCTCAACATCTCATCAATATGGAGGCCTCGCCATCTCTTCAACGCAGTAGTCTTGGCACCTCTTCAAGTGGACCTCGTAATATAGATCCACACATTACATGCCAGCTGTACGTAATGTACGAGTGGGGTTCATTCATATAAATACTGAGATCAAATTTTCCCCCTAGATGTCCGCCAAGGGAAAGTCAACATAATCTTGAGAAGGAGATCCCACTATCCGATGACTCAGCAGAAGATCACTTGACCACCAAATCAATGGGTAAAAATTTTTCTCCAGGGAGGACATTCCGCCACAACAGGAGATGTATCCAGCTCCCACATCCAAGTAGCTCCCAACCTATAAATAAAGGAAACACACCTAGGTAAACACATAGTCATTTTCTAGCACTCAAGCTCCGAGCAAGCTAGCTACCTGAATCCCCTTCATTTAAAGGGACAGTCTTTCTTACCTATCCCATATTGTTTGTCCCTCAGACTGACTTAGGCATTGGAGTGGCCAAAGGGTATCTCCACCCGACCATCACTACAGTGTCATTTCTTCCTTTTTATAGGAAACTACAAGCGAGCTAAAGACCAATCCAACAATACTTATTTCCATCCTGAGGATATCTTTGAAATCTTGAAGATTCAACTTAGTCTTTTTCGGACTGAAGATAAACTTACTTAGGGTGGATCTAAAAATGGACTCTTCTTTGTTAAGTCTGCCTACCACCTTATCTCAAATCTACAAGTAGAAGTTGAGAATGATCTTCCTTCTTCTTCCAATATTCCTCATTGGAAATTAATTCCTAAAGATGTTTGAAAGTTTATTTGGCATTGTAGATCTCTCCCAAAAATTAAATCTTTTATTTGGCAAGCAACCAATCAAGGAATCGATTTTGATGAGGATCTTCTTAAAAGGAAAATCAAAACTGAAATTTCATGCAAATGGTGTGGTACTGAATCGGAAAGTATTGATCATATCATTTTATCTGATCTTTATCTTACCATTCTGAAATGGATTCAAAAATGGTGAACCTTGCCTTTTCTTTCTAAAAAGATGCTTCCCAAAGATTTGGTCTTGCTTCTTTCATATGCTGGTATATCTGGAAAGCTCGTAATGATCTAATCTTCAACCACAAGGAGTGGTCTCCTTTAGATGTTATCCAGAAGGCTGAATCGGCATTTAATGAGTTTACTTTGGCTTCTTCCACTAATCGATCTTCTCATCACATGGACCACACTAGTTTGCATCGTCAGATATTCTAGACTCCTCCATTTGGATCTGTTAAAATCAATATAGATGCTTATTGTTTGGAGCAAGGCAAGGGGTTGGGCTTCAGTTGTAGAGACTCCAATGAGAAGATTATTAACGTTGTTTCTCTTCGAGCTTCATTTTTTTAGTTAGAAGTGGTGAATTACTTGCCATTAGAGCTGCCTTAACTTTAGCTTTGGAGTGTGGTTTTGATTCTATTATCTTGGAGTCGGATTGTTCGGATATCATTTCAGCCATTCAACGTCATTTCGACTATGATGATATGGAGATCCAACCTGTTATGATTGATGTGGCTATGTTGTAATCAAAGTTTAAAAAGTGTTCTTTTGTTTGGATTCCTAGGGGAGCTAATCAAATTGCCCGTTCCCTAGCCAGGAAGGCTTCCACAGTTTCGAGATTGGTGAGTTGGTCAGACTCCTCTCCTTGGCTTCATGATTTGATTGTAAATGGGGCATCGGGTTTTTCCCGTTCTCCTCAATAAATTTTCTTTTTACTAAAAAAAATTAATCCGACATCGTTTAGTAGTCTTATTGCTTTCTACATGTAACTGATATGAGATTAAAGACTGACCGACCACTTCCTTATAATTGTTTCTAAAGACGTATTTTTCATAGGATAATCAACTCATTACTTTATTATTCATTAGGGTGGGCCATAGGCTGTGGGCCATAAAAATGTAAAATATGGACTATCATAGAATATTCTCTCTCTCTCTCTCTCTTTTCATATGGATTTATGTTTAGAACTTTGAACAAACATAAAACATAAATTAATTATTGACTGAAGATGAGAATTAACAATAAACTAGATATAAGTTAAGTGAAATGACTACCGTATCGCTAGCTAGGTATGCATATTTGAATTCCTATTGACCCACTGCTGACACAAGAGCTGCGCAGCAGGACAAGAATCTTTTGCCATACACACATGATAATTGAACCCACATGGTAGGTAGTAGATACACGGCCGAAACACATCATTAATTGCATGCTCACGAAAGCCATTATTAATGTACCTACTTTATAAGATATTGTTATAGCGTTGAGGACAAGTGAGCTATGATCAATCATAGCAAAGGAAGTTACAAGTTGGAGTTGGGTGATCAGTTATTTATCTCTAAAAAAAAAAAAAAAAAGACTTAATGATCTGTCAATTGAAGGTTAAGCCACGTGACATGTCATATAGATGGAACTGAATCCTCTCCTGCCGGCCCGTAAATCCCCCTCGCCGCGTGTTTTTCCATATAGACTGTTATTTGACAACTAGAAACCAGGGTCTGTGAGATGGTCAGTTGGGATTTCTACATACTGTTATTCGGGTTTGGGTTTGGGTCTTCTTTTATGGTTGGAAGGACATCAATCATGAATTTTATAAAAAAATAAAAAAAAAAAAAAATTGAAATTCACATTATACGCATTTTTTAAGAGATCAGACATGATATTAACCCTCAATGAACATGGTGGATAGCATATACAAGGAGAACAAGTTTTAGACTTTTTTTGGTTAACAAGCATTAACAGGATTAGAAACTAAAATGAGGTTCATTCATGGCCATGGCATGTGGAATTGATCTGAGGCTAAAGCGACTGGTGTTTAAAGAGATAAGAGACTAGAATAAGGGTGTTAAACAATGTGGTTTTGAGTTAACGGTGTGATTTAGTTTTGATTGGGTGTGTAAGGATTAAAATCAAAACCGAATCATTTATTAAATGGTTCCAAAATACTTATCAAAACCAATTATTTATCGGGTTAAGTTTTTCAATTTTTAAATAGTTTCATTGCAGGGAGGGAGAGGAAGAGTGTTAAGAACAAAAGAGAGAGATAATCAAGGAAAGTATTAAAATAATTTTAATCATATATGAAAGTGGATTTATGATTTAAAAATATGTTATGTGGAAAACATTAAAATAAAATTTATTTCTACAAATATAGACATTTAGCATTATGGATAAAAGTAGAAGTATGGTCGATTTTAACAGTACCAAATAATCGGATTAAGTGGTTTCATTTTTTAAAAAGAATCAAATAGTTTAATTAAACGGTTTCACTTTTTAAACTAAAATTGCACCGTTTAATAATCGATTTCATCACGGTTTTGTTTTAAATGGTTCATTTCGATTTCGGTATATGATTCAGTTTCATTTTTCACACCCTTAGAATGGAATCATAATAGGATTTTTCTCTCTCTCTCTCTCTCTCTCTCTCTCTCTCTTCTATGAGGGAGAAGAAGATAGGATTTGCTCCTATTAATTAAGGTTTTTATTATTTCTCTCTAGTGTGAGGAACCAAAAGCAACAAAGTCAGTTCTACTTCCGGTAATGGTATTGAGTCTCTTTTTTATTATTTATTTATTAAAACACTACATTTTCGTTCCCTTTATTTATCATTGATTTTAAAAGATAGGCCCTACTAGCCCCAGGATGGAAATAAAACAATAATTAGTTCAGTTATGGTCAGGTTGTGCGTCGAGGTCCTTGGATATTGAATAGACCTGCTAACGACAAGATAGAGCAAAAAAGATCGGGCTTAAAGTCCTATCGAACATAGAATGAGGTCAAAAAACCGACCTGATAAATAAAGTGAAATGCGAGGCATGCAAGAGAGGGATTTTGAGTCCAAAGTGTCAGAAAAGTAGGTGAAATGGTAAAATGAATGAAAATCAAGTGACATGACCTTGATATTTAGGCTTATTCATAGGGATTGGTGAGATGGTATTAGTGGTGAACTCGTAAGCCTTTGGAAAACAATGCAATATTTGGATGGACGATTCTAATTCTGACTTAAGCTAGTAATGATGGATGTGCCTCAAAGAATGATTTTATAGTAAAAAGACAATTCTATCCTTGCAATTTGTGGATACTTTTGAAAATGTCTAGATATTACGATTCTATTGATTTTTCGATATTTATACCTAAGAAGTTCCATGATTTCCACCTATTAACATTTCCTCTTATAGTCATAAGCTCATAATATGAAATTGGAAAAGAAATATAAGTCAAGGACTTTGAAAGTTTGAATACACATTTTCTTTGAAATCAGCAACTACCTGGACACCCACCAGCATTGAAGAAACAAAGAAGAGACAGAAATGCATAGACTTTCTTGTATTCCACTTCCATTAGTCAATATAGGTAACATTCCGTAGATGTCCTGTAATCTTAATCTACTGACTAAAGTTGAATGACCTCTGGTTCAAAGTCTTGCTTCACCTTCTTTTTTCTTTTTTTTTGGGGATAAAAATTTGGAGAAAAAGCTAAGGAATCAATTATTAATCTGTTCTGATTTTTTAAATAAAAATCGGTTAGTAATCGATTTGGATTAATCGTTTTCTAATCAGTTTCCTATTTACAACCTCTTTTTAGTGGAGTTGCAAAACAATTTCATGACATTCATCTCCTTGCCCCAACACAAACACACACAAGAATCGGGGTTGAAACCCTGTAAAGTCTGACGTTAAAAAGTACAGAAGTCCATCAAATTCAATAGAAATAAACCCACGACGAGAGATGAGAGAGCAAGAGAGAAAGGAATCATGGGTTTCCCTACCCTCGTTGACGATTTGGATGACAGATTCAAATTTGGCAAGAGAAAAGAAATGGATGATTATCAATCGGTTCATAAACGATTTATCGGCTCAGCTTGATTCGATTCAAAGTTAGTATTAATAGATCGAGGCTAGCGAATGGAATCCAAAGCTAGCATTTGCTTAAGAGGTATGAAAGGAGATCAAATTTGAATTTGAAGGAATGGATACTCTTTAATCAAATAATTACTCTTTGTTCTCTTAATTGAAAGAATTACAATTAAACTCGCCCCAATCTTTTCCTTTTTTTAGTCGATTAGCTAACCTGGTTGGTCAATCCATGTTCACCGGTAAATTAACAGTTGACACGGTTATTTTTTTTCAAACCAAAATCGAACCAATTAACATTAGGCTTATTCAATTAATCGGTTCATAATAGTTTCTTACATGGTTTATGGAGAATGAGTGAATGTTCTACCACCGTATCAGTTCAACAACAAAATTTTAAAACAATAAATTATAAAATAAAAAATATCATATCACATGGGTATTATAATATTATATCAAGACATGACACATTAAAATTTTATAATACATATGTAGTATTATACATTTAGTTTCCATCTGGTTTTTTTAATCAGTTAACCGACGGTTTAACTGTAAAACTAAAATCGATTTGTAATCTATGACTTTTATTTAAATCAGAATCAAAGTAATTATTTGACTTTAAAATCAAAATCAAACTGATTATTTATGATTCGATTTTAAAGTCTCGATTGGTTGATTGATTCAGATTTCAGATTCAAAATTGCTTTTCTCTTGATTTCTCCGGTAACGGCTACCTCAAGTCTTAAACTACGATTTTACTGGTAAACGACAGCGAGAGGATGCCCATTTTTTGTTATAAAAAAATAGAGGAAAAGTTGGGTAACAAAATTGAAATAGAAACCTTCTTCGGTCCCAATCAATGATGGCGATGATTCTACTTTTTTATCCAAACAATCCACTCCAATCCAAATCTCTCACAACAAATCCCACGAGAAAATATTTTTTTTACTAAAATAATGAAAACCATACCCTCAAAAGATAAAATATATTTTTTTTCTTTTTCTGGAGATAAATCATCTCATGCCTCTCATGTTGTTACGAGGATATGATATCTAGTAGCTGTAGTTTACTGTGCGCACATATCGATGAATTGGTCTATGCGCATAGTAGATGATAGTTATTGGATTTCCTCATGTCGACACGAAAGGTATAAGAGGATTTGAATCATTATTTTCCTTATATTACATGGATCTCGTTTTTTGTACAAGGATTATGTACGTATGGAACACATCAACTATTTTTTAAATGGATTTAATTAATGGTATCCGGTATCGAAATGGATATTGATATTAGAATTGGTATTAGATACAGGTATCGATTAATATTATTCAAGTATTGGTCATATCTACTAATGTGGTATTATACTTTTTCATTATCGGTTAGGTATTGGATAGAATAGACCAATATCGGCTATGTGTTGGCTAATATCGACCTATGTTGGCCGTGTGTTAGCCAGTATCAGCCCCCAAATTGATCCAGCAAAACAATACCTTATCGGCCAGATATCTATATCGATCATGATTAATACTGATATGAATTACTAATACACTAGATACGATACCGATAGCTCAAACTTCGATGTACAAAACCTTTTACCAATCGGATGGGAAGAAATAATATTCCACAAACTCACTCCTCTACCATCCAATGATTTGTGTACGAGATCATTGACAAAAAATTTTCCATGTTTGTTTCATGGAAAAAAAATATGTTGCCAACTATTGTCCCCATGCACCCTCTCGCATGGGTAATAAAATGGTCATCTTGTCGATTCTCTTGAATGCCTAAGCATGCAGTCTCATTGGTCCCCACATTGGCATAGAGCCACATTGTCGAACAAAAAACTCTTTGACACATCAGCTCGTTTATCCCATAAGAGAGCAATTGTGTTATTATACATCACCTCCATCATTTTCCATTCAATGGAAAATGAAAAGAAGCAACCATGGTTCAAGATATTAGTATTGAATTGATTGGATCAATTGATTTGTATCAATTTTGAATCTCCATCTTTACGTGTCAATTTTCCATTGACATCCATACACCAATCCAACCAAGTGCACGGACAGGAGACAAGCACTAAACCTTTTGCCATTATCTTTTAAAATTTAAATATAAGGAGAGGAGGTTGTTTTGGTCATTCGGTAAAGATAAGACTTAAATTCCATCCTCCTGTCGGCGGGACATTCACTCAAAAATCATAGACGGTGTCCTACTATAAAACGTATAAAAAGTCAAAAGTTATTTGCTTTTTTACCTTTATCAATCTCTGACCATTTATCCAAAATAAAATAATAAAAAAAATCTGTGACACTATGTATTCAAGATTCACATCCTGTCCTCCCATAGGTTCAAAAGGAGGGATGGGAATCGAAGACCAATATCTAAGGGTTTGGATGAATCTGAGTCTTCTATCTGAACTAACAAGTTGAGCTAACAAAGGGGTAACTCGGATGAAAAATTCTGATTCACTCGAGCTTTAGATGTCAGTTCAAAAAGAGGGCTGGAATTCACCCGAAACCTAAAGGTCGGCCATCTAATGGTGTTGCCCCTCTCCTCCCATAGCTATGAGAGGAGAGGATTTGAATACATGTATTTTATAGAATCTATACTACATTTTTTTTAAATCCATAAAAAAAATTCAACTTTTACTCCCTGGTTATCCTTAAATTACTGCCAATGGGCCAATCTAACTACAAAACCCGGCCCATATAGAGATATAGGCTATAGGGCATCATTAAAATGAGAGAGTTGGGACAACCAAGGATGAACGACCAGATCCGTTAGTGGTTAGGTGGGACCCACTCAATCAAATCATTAAGTCCCATCCTGTTTTAGTGGCAATGATTGATGTTACAAAACATAAACCAAGCCCAGCCCATAGATTCTCTCTCCTACTGGGCCTATTACCTAGCCCATGTAATGTCCAATCTCTGCTTTTGAAAGGCTGCTGTGCTGGAACGGAGAGTCCGTGAAGTGGACGGTGGGGTCAACGTTATCTCGTGCTGAAATAATGTTGACTCCACGTGGCTAAAAGTCTCATACTTCTGGGGATTCATATCTTCTCCTCCCAGTCATTCTGGGAGGACGGTGGCAACCATCCTTGCCACGTGGTTCTCGATGAATCCAAGACCCACATTTGAGTCGACACCCTCCTGTCGACTTGGCTTGTTGGCTAGGTGTCGACTCGAATGTGAGTATCAGATTCACCGAAAACCACATGGCAACCATCCAAAAAGGTTGCTACTGTCCAACCAAACCATTGGGCTATGTGTGGGGTGGGACCTCCTCATGCTCTTCTGGATTCCAACTCTATCTTCTCATTTTTAAAGCTTTCTCTTTAACCCACCCAAATATAAACTGCCCGCCAGATGAAGCATCTCTCTCTCTCTCTGTATTTCGTTGGCTGCCTCTGTTTTACCTCTACAGTGTACCCTGTTTTGGTTTAGCATTCAATGCACCTTCTCCATGGTTCCACTTCTCTTAATTGATTCTCTTTGAGTTTATCTCATGTAGGTTGCAGATCTGTCGTGGAAATTGGAAATCTCCTTCGCTTTTCAACTCTGGTGAATCATCTCCCTTACTCATAGTTCTTCGTCTTGTTCATTAATTCAGGAAGATAATCACATGCGCAGTCTTTAATTGTTTTTGTTTTTGTTTTCAGTGTCACTGTGTTGTTTTACTTCTAAATCTGTAGAATTAATTTCTTTGGATCATCACATTGGAACTTACTGTTGAGATGCTGAAATTTTGTGATCTTATCATCCTAATCCCTGATTTTCCTTTTTAATCCTAATTATTATTCTTTTTGTTGAGAAATTTGGGTTTAGTGTTACTGTTGAGTACCTACTTTGTTTTTTTTAATGAGATTAGATGTTTGATGGATGGCACTTGGTAGGTATTTGGGAAGAATCATTTCGGATTCCCTTTGTCTATTCTTTTCGTCTTTTTCCTTTTCTGTTCACATAGATCTTAGTATTTCTCAATCCTCTTTTCCTGTCCTGTGGCTAAAGATCGGCGAAATCATGGCATTCTTTCGTCTTTTATCCATCACAGACATTACTGGTCTTTTACTTTTCTCTCTTTCTGGTTGTTCTGAAACGAAAATTGAAGTTTGCGCGTTTCACCTTGCTTTGAATGATTAACGTAAGATATTGAGATCTAACTTGCTTTCCTTTTCACTTTCTTTTGAAATTTAAAAAAAAAGAGTTTTTCTTTTGAATGCCATACCTTTCTTCGTTTTTTATGGTCTCTCTAGAGCCTCTTGAGATCCTGGAATCTGTGCTTCGTTTTCCCGGTTCTATCTGTGAAGTAGACGTGGGGAGTTCCTGCTAGCCAACCAACCTTCCATTCTTTTTTTTGGGTAAGTGCCAACTTCCCATCCTTGGTTGTTTCAAGTGCTTTTCTCTTGCTTTATTGGTCCCTTTTCCCTTGTTTTTGACTTCATTCTTTCATCTTCCCTAGTTGGGGAGTTGGGGTTTCTTTTATTAGTCTTTCTAGGTTTTTTTGAGAACGAATTTTGGCTCCTATGCTTGTACTAGAAATCTGGAAATATTTATCCACCCATTTCTTTGAAGCTTCCTCCTTGTTTCTTCCATGGTTTCTTAAAATCTGTTGAAGATCTGTTGATCTCGGTATGTTTGTTTGATAGATCTTCCAGTCCAGAATAAATTGGAGATGGTTTCGTTAATTGCAGCTGTTTTCATGTCTTCGCTGGCCGAATTTACTTTGTACTTTGACGATGAAAACCAAAAATGTCACCTACATCCTCTTTTTAAGTTCTCGGAATCACAACTTCCTCGTTTTCTGCCATCTCCTTGGAATATATGCATTAGTTGTTTCTTGTATATTTAAATCCTGCACGTCTTGCTATCTAGTTATCGGAAAAACTATTTTACTTGTGGTTCCGGATAAGAGACGTAAGAAATGCCGTTTCTTTGTTTATTTTTTTTTTTTCATCTTTGATGAAAAATGGAAAAATATTTACATTGGAAGAGTTTATGGATTAAACAATTCATTTTTGTTGATTAAATCTCGTCATAGTCAACTGATTTTCTATCCATTCACGTTTCCTGCAGGGGGTAGTCTAGGATAATCGAATTCTAGTTGGAGTGTTACACAGAGGTTTGAAGTGCTTTGATAGCAAATCCATGTGCGAGAATCTTTTTTATGCTGAAATAATCCTTTTGGCTTGCCGAACAAGTTGCCTCTTTCTGGAATTTCAAGTCTGTCGAAACTTAGAAGGAGAAGCCTAGCCCCTTTTTTCTTCCAATGCTCTGGTTTTGGGGCTGAGCTGAGCAGATGGGTTGCTGTCTTTCGGTCAGTAGTGGCATTAGTAGCACCAGTAGCAGGAGCAATGGGGAGACGACATCTTTATGTTCGGCTTTTAGTTCCCGGAGCAGGAGAACGAAGAGAGCATTTTCTAGGCACGTCTCAGCCTTGCAACATTTGCCTTCAATACCTAATCGGATTTTCACAAACGGAAAGAGCAGAACTTCTTGTATATTCACACAGCAAGGGCGCAAAGGAATAAACCAGGATGCCATGGTCGTGTGGGAAGTAAGTATTGTTCTTTCTATCTAGTTTCTTTCTGATCACGGAGGTAAATTTCTTTCTAAATTGTATGTCGCTTTTCTACATTTAGGATTTCCCCTCGGAAGATGCAATTTTTTGTGGTGTCTTTGATGGTCACGGCCCATACGGGCATCTTGTGGCCCGGAAAGTGAGGGATGCCCTGCCATTGAAGTTGCTCTCGTTCCTGCACTCTTATGAGTCTAAAAGAAATGGCAAGAGCACTGGTTGTTTTGGTAGGAAAGTGGAACTGGATGAAAGAGATCTGGAGAAGGAGGCTCCAACCGAGGATATCTTGGGCTTGTCGTGGAGAGAAGCTTTCCTGAAGTCATTCAAAGCCATGGACAAGGAGCTAAGGTCCCATCCTACCTTGGACTGCTTTTGCAGTGGTAGCACAGCTGTCACAATTGTTAAACAGGTGTCCAAGCAAAAAAGCGTACTCTTTTTTTTTCTTGCTTTTGGCGTACTCTTTTCTCATTTTTATCTGTTGCTTTTCCTTGTGATTCGAAGGGGTCAAATCTTTTCATGGGTAACATCGGGGATTCTCGTGCAATCTTGGGATCGAAGGACAGCAATGACTCCATTGTTGCGGTGCAGTTGACAGTTGATCTAAAGCCTGACTTGCCGAGTTCGTCTTTTTAATCAGTTCCATTCATAATTCATATGTTTTTTCCCCCTTTGGAGGGTGTGTTTTAGCGTAGAATATGTTATTTATCAGTTAGTTTTTTTTTTTTAATAATAAATACTCTGGTAATAGATTCGATCACTTTCAGGGGAAGCAGAACGTATTAAACGGTGTAGAGGAAGGGTTTTTGCATTGCAAGATGAACCTGAAGTTTCTAGAGTTTGGTTGCCGTTTGACGATGCTCCTGGGTTAGCAATGGCTAGGGCATTTGGTGATTTCTGTTTGAAGGATTATGGGGTGATCTCTATACCTGAATTCTATCACAGGGTCCTCACAGAGAGTGATCAATTTATTGTCCTTGCTTCTGATGGGGTAAGTGTCTTGTCGCTGAGGATTTCTCTGCTTGATTTGGATTTCTGGCTGTTCTCATCCGTATATAAAAAAATCACAGCTCCCATATCCATATGGTCTTGCCTTATATTAACATTGTGTATATTGCTGAACATGGATTAGGGCAGTAGTTAAAAACATTCCTCTTTGAATCAAAACACATACACGAGATTCTCTGATTCGTCCAGTAATAGTTGCTGCTTCAGAATCATTATTATTCAAGGGTAATGATAACAATTTGGCATCTCTTGTGTCGATCTCATGTTTATATTTCACTCTAAGCTGTATTCTGTTAAAACCTTGGAAGTTGAATCTTTCAGCTTCTGACTATCCTGTTCAGAAATCTCTATAACCGCATTGTCAAAATCATAAATAATTGTAAAGTGGACAGTAGACATCTGCAAACTTGAATCAATGAAGTAAATAGAATAAAGTCAAAGAATTTTTTGTTCCTGCAATTTCTATGGCACACTATGTATAACAAGAAATTCTATATGGCTTGATTTGAGTTTTACTAAATTCATATTTGAAGATAAATGAATGTTATTTTTACTTCTCTTCTTAGGCATCATAGTCACTGATTTTATACTTGGATCACTTACACTGGTTCTAATGTATTGTTAGACATTACATTATGATTATTTGTTAAAAAATAAGAGAAGTGAAAAGTCATCTCTATACCAAGAAAAAAAGGGAATAACTAAGGTTTCTTCATAATATCACCGAATTCTTGACCTACGTGTGGGGTCCTGTATCACTGTATGGAAGTTATTTATCCTCTGTACATTTGAAATTTTCAGGTTATGTGGATGTTCTTGTCAATTTTTTTTGTTTATTGTGTGATGGAAGTTTATGAATGTCCGTTGTATGGGAGACACCTTCTTTGGAGTTTATGTGATTACCAACGCAACAACTAGTCAATCAAGTAAAGTCCGTCTATACCAGTCAAAGATTTATCGTTGCAGATAGATTTTATCACTGTTGACTCCCAAGTCCTATTGTCTACTTTGTGTATGAAAGACTTAAACTCTCTTTGGTATAGTTTAGATATATTATATATATGTTTATGTTCCACTAGACATAAAGAAAGAATAATAGATTATCACAATAATGATAAACACCTTCTAACCTATTTAAATTTTAGATTATATTGATTTATTTTAAATATAAATAGATAACATAAATCATACCAAGCAATTTCATGTCATAATGTATTATATAATTAATTCTATAATACATACCAAAGAGAGGCTAAAAAATTGTTCCAATAATTTGAAAGGGGGTCAAAGAAGCAGTTTTGGTTACTTGTCAATTCAGTCTCTTAAAGTTGAATATTTCTTAGCATGGGCTTTCTAGAACCGGAATGTTATGCGACATTTTCACTACTACTGTTAATTGTGTATCTTACTAAACTAAATTGCTATTGCTATTTGATTATGGAGTTTACTCAGTATTTGCAAAAAAAAAAAAAAAAAATTTTTGTAAAAACATTCTGGACATCTGTATCTCCAGGGTTTATGTTATCATTATACATGCAAGGTTTATGCCATTAACAGGTAAACGGGCTCCCTCACATTCCGCTGTCATGATAAAACACTTTCCTTTCAAATAACAAGTTGTGTCATCACTGTATACATATTTTATTTCTTGTTTAGGATGCATAGCATGGATGATTTTATCCAGTCATCGCACTTGCAGCAGACTCTTTACATTGGGCTTGATGAAATCTGCCAAAACCTCCAGCTGTAGGAATCTATTTTGCTGATCTACTCATTCTATACCAGGGTTGCTAAGAAGAGAAATATTGATATCATCTCTCTCCTTCCTCCTCCCCCCCCAGTGGCTGGGCCCGTAAGTAAGTAGTCAATAATTCGCTTGAACCTAGAACAGAATAGGTGTTTGGCTATGATGATCAAAGTTACTTTAAACCTTTATTTTTTTTTCAAATAACTTTTACATGCTCAAGCAAGTGGGCTGCAAAAGCATCTGTAGATTTGTACTGTTTCCAATTAAAATTACAGCTTAGGTTACTGAATGACTTTAGTGAAGGTGATTTGGAAGTAGCCCTGAGATGTGGCGAGTGAGAAAGTTGTTTGAGATGCCATGCCAAAAATGACTTGAGGTGTAGTGGTGGGAAAAGATAGATTTATCCATTCAGTTCAGGTATTTCAACTTGTTGAATGAGTTTTCTGGTGTGCAATTTTTTATTTCAATGACCAGGTCAATCTTTGGTTTAGGAAATCTCTTTAGGGAGAATTTTTGAATGATTTATTGAGTAGTCCAAACCCTCTCCATGTGTACAAAATTTATGGGATGGTCAAATGAGGTCTATAATTCGTTCTTAATGTAACTCCATTGTAATTGGGAATTCACTATCTTGACCCCCCATGATTTTCACACTAGTCACTATATTATAATACATGTCCTTAACTATGTCTACATATTTGTTTGAAACACTTCTCTTCTCTAATAAATATTAGATTAACTCTCTAGGAACTCTATCATAAGTTTTTTCTAGATCAATAAAGACTATATGGAGGTCCTTCTTGCCTTCTCTATATCTTTCCACAAGTCTCCTAAGCAAGTATATAGCTTTTGTCGTGGATCTACTTGGCATAAAATCAAATTGGTTCTCCGTAATAGTAGTTTCTTTTTTCATACGAGTTTTAAACACTCTCCTATAGTTTCATAGTATGACACATTAGTTTTATTGCTCTGTAGTTATTGCAGTTCTGAAAACCACCTTTGTTTTTATATATCAGAACTACAATGTTTCTCTTTTATTCATCTGGCATTTTCTTTAAGTTCATAATTTCATTGAATAATTTAGTTAGCTAAGATACTCCATATAGTTCTAGGCTCTTCCAAACTTCTTAAGACCTCATCTGGGCCTGATGCTTTACCTACATTCATCTTCTTTAAAAAAAAATTTCACTTTTGCCATCCTAATTTTGCGTATATATTTACGACCTGTAGTGTCATGGTGGGTAATGTAGCAATTTGGGACACAATTACTTGAACTGTCTTCATTTACTAAGTTGTAGAAATAATTGTTCTATCTCTCTTTAATGTCTTCATACCTTATTAGAACTCTACCATCTGCATTTGTAATACATCTTACATAGTCTAAATATCTATCTACTCTTCTTTTCCTTCATCTTAGCTATTAATAGATAGTTTTTTCTCCTTTTGTGCTCAGATTATTATAAAGATTTTCATATTTCTTCATGCCCTTACTTTTCCCACAATCTTTTTTGGCTTCAAGTGGTTTTTACAAGCATTAAATTCTGTGTGGAAGATGCATCTGAATAAAATGTACGTGTCTATATAAATGTTAGTTTAATAATGATAAAGAAATGCAAGACATGACGAGGTGCCTCTGTTACGTATTCATGTTTGAATGCATTTTAGATTGCTTCTTCATGCATTAAGATTGCATCTTGTAAGGAACTGGACATCCTTATTACATGTGTTCCAAGCAATTTTAAATTCTTGTTGCAGGTTTGGGATGTCTTGAGCAATGAAGAAGTGGTTGAGATAGTGACCTCTGCTCCAAATCGGTCTTCAGCTGCAAGAATTGTGGTCGAGTCAGCTGCTCGTGAATGGAAACTCAAATACCCCACATCTAAAATGGATGACTGTGCAGTGGTTTGTTTGTTTTTGGATGGGAAGATGGACTCCGAATCTGAGCCGGAGGAGCAAGGCATATCTGCTGCCACCATTCATCAAAACCATCAGTCTTGCACTACGACTGAGTCGGATGATGGCCAGATCCCAGAACCATCTCTGTGGAGGAATTTTACAGTCAGATCAGCAGAAGACAGTGAACCAAGCAGCAAAATTCTGATTGGGGTCGATGGAAGTGATGGAACCATGATGATTGAAGATCAAAACTGGTCAGGTTTGGAAGGTGTTACACGAGTCAACTCACTTGTTCAACTTCCAAGATTTTCTGAGGAGAGGCCTAATGTTTGATGATTGCCTCCTGTATTTCCATGCCCTAAAAGCCTCAGGGATCTTAAGGAAATCTGAAATCTTCCCATGGTGATCTCATCAATTGAAGATTGTGTGAAATTTCTTGTTATCCCTGCTAATTGCTTTTTAACCACAGTACCCTAGATTAAGGATCCAGAATGGGGTTTAAATTGAGGCACTTTAGCAGTCTAGTTAGGCTGTGTAATGCTAACTGTGGATTAATACTAGGGGCCATTTAAAGTAAATTTGCTTGGGGCGAGTGTTTAAATTCAAGGATGGTAGGCATTATGAAAACTTGAACGTCTCTCTCCCCTTGCCCATTCTACGTCTCTCTCCCCTCGCCCTTTCTACCCACCTGCTCTAACTGGGCGATGCTTATATCATCAGAAGGCGTATGGAGATAGATGAGTGTTTTGTGTGAATGGTGTTTTAGAAAGAGAAATGTTGCAAAGAGCCCAAAAGCTAAAAGGGCTTTTAGTTTCGTCTTTTGCCGTTTATATCATTCACCCTTTAGATTTGGGATGATTGGGAGGCTATCTAAAGCTGCTGCTAGTTTCAATGTCACTCTCCTCAAATCCTCTCTCTCTCAGCCCCTTCACTCTGAAGTGTTTATTTTTCAAATTTTCTTCTTTCTGTTTACGGTTTACCCTCTGTACTCACCCTGAGTAATGCCAACTATAATTGACCATCCACCCAACTAAAAATCCTTCTGAGTAGATAAGAGTGAGCTTCTTCCTGCATTATTTTATTTTATTTTTTTGTGTGGTTTTATTTTTTGGGGGGGTGGTCCTTTCATGTGATAAAGGAATACTGAAAACCTAGAAAACCTAGAATTGAACTTAACCTGGAACTCTTTCCTGCACTTACAGTCAAATAAAACCTCTGAGGTAGAATTCAATCACTTTTAACTGCTCTATTTCTGTGAGAGAGAAAGAGAGACTATTATGCCTCTGGTTGCCAGAGGGGGAGATGTGAGGGTTTTTTTTTTTTTTTTTTTTTTTTAATTTAATTTTATATATAACCATGATTAATTTCTTTTTAATTTTTTTGGGTGGAGGGGATGAGAGGAAAAAACACCAATAAGCAGAGGCGCTACCTGAAAATTGCAAAAAGATCTACAGTTGTCACCATAACTGAATATTAGATTTATTGTTGATTTTCTTAAAGAGGGTTTCTTTGGCTTCTAAACACAAAAAGTAGCTTATTTGTCTTAACGGAAGCCCAAAGATATCTTCAAAACCTAAGGTTAGGGATGAAATAGATCTCTTCGTACACAAAATTTGAGGAGGTCGATCAGTTTTGGTAGGACTGTTGTACCCTAAAAAACTTTGGGACTCCTCAAAATTCAGTTGATTTGGGCTTCAAAGGACGAAGTTGATTTGGGTTTCAAAGGACGAAGAAATCGAAGGACCTCCCAATGAGCCATCGCACAACAGCATGCCCACTTACTGCTCTTCTATCCAGCATCCCTCACCCAATAAGATGAGTTGGAGGAAAATCTTTAACCAGAGAATCGTTGATCCAGAAGAGGAGAGAACCTGCTCTCTCCGGATCCATGGCAGAGAGAGTATGGAGGAGGATACATGGGGTCCCACTTCCTCATTTTTGTTTTTTTATTTTTAATATATCCGACGTTTTATCGCCATCAGATTGGTGCCAGACTCCAAATGAAATTCCATACCAATCTCTTGTATATTGAGGTTTTCCTGATGGTCTAATAAGTTTTGCTGATCAGGTTTTTGTTCATCCTTTCGATAAATGGAATCTGATCAATGGAGTCTCCTCGGACATTAAAGGCTCAATCTTAGCCCGTAATGAAAAATTCTCCGATTGAGAGAATAATAGTAAAAAAATTCCGCATCATTCAATGTGTAATGGAGATATTAGAGGAGATCTTAGTTATACTACACCCTCGTAGTCATTCTAGTCATCTCCGAGACGTTGAAGAATGAGTTTATTGTATTCTCTTAGTTGGGTTGTAGGTATGTTGTAACCTAGTCTCAATTGTTGCAATTAGATCAAGGAAGACTTAAAAAAACAAAGTGTTCGAGACACAGGTGTCAATTAATGGTGGGATCCATTGAATATGGACGGTGATAAAATTTTAAGAAAAATACAACTACATGCATGTGAATAATTATTCTTTTATTTCTACCAAAAAAAAATACTATTCTTTTAAAAACCTTTAAATTATTATTATAATAATTGAGAATTCTTGATTTTATGCTCGGACTATATATATATATATATACACACACACACTTCGATGTCTTTTGTCCAATAGAGCAGAAATGGTATTACACCTCGATCTATTCATTCTTTTTGTACTTACATTTTTTTAAAATATAAGATTTCAATATACTTTGCTCGCTTGTAGATCCTCCTCCCCTGTATTTATCTGTACAATTTTTTTTTTCATAATTTAATTTTGAAAGGGTAGGCTGTCGTTCAAGACTTAAACAGTTCAACCGCTGTGTTCTAGAAAAAAGAAAATGAAAAACATTTTTTCATAAAAGAATCAGTACAACTCATGTTCAAAGTTCAAACTCAATTCAGTCAACTTTGAATGAAAGTTACATGCAACCTGGCATAACTTGTATTGGTGGAACTGAGCCAAATTTTCTAAGAATGGAATCAGTCAAAGTCTTTGAACCATCCACCTTTCCAGAACCCAGAACGAAACAGAGAAACAGTTGTATCATCGTATCCATTATATGTATGCAATACATTCGGAATTTCTTAATTAAGAGAGAAATTCCCAAAGAAAGCAAATTCATCTCCGTTGCAGGATATCTAATTTCATCTCTTAGCTTAAGAGAATGCAGCAGATTAGTAGGATCCCAAGAAGTCGCACCAGCGAAACATCAGTTGCCAGAATTAGGGAAAAAAATTCAGGTCAGCTGGATAATTTACCAGCATCTCCATGGGGAGCTCAACCTCCATCATTTTTATCCATGTCCAATCGAGCTGGGTTGATCCAGCGTCGCCATCGTTTTAGTAATAACAGGGCAGTCTCTTCCTTCTCTGGGCTGCCAGGGATTAGAAGATACCCTTCTGACAGGGAGATTCTGAAGAGGGCATTGGCACCACCTGCTCGACGATCAAGACATCGCTGGTTGAATTTCCAACCCACGCCTAGCCGTTTGTCTAACATGTCTATGGCCTGTGAAGCTTCATGACTGTTTTTGAGTTTTGTAGTTTAAACTTGTAGTCAACCTGTTTGTAAAAATGCGTCTGTGGTCATATATTGCCGAGAAAATAGAGAGATTTGTGTTCCTGTTTGTATAATTCCACTTCTAATCCAGTTATTGTCTGGGAATTGTATTCATTGTAGATATAAATGCATGAGTTCCAGATTATCCAACCCAATTCAATTGTTTCTCTACCTCTTTTCTATCTTTTCTTGTTCCCTTTTTTTTTAAAGATGAAAAAAGTTAACCAAATGATCATCTTCTATCAAGGTTCTAAATCTGGGTATCGGAACTTTGGATCGAGGATCAGTTTGGTATGAATCAACCAATCTGATACTGATTATTTGAACCATACCCTTTATTAAACAAATAGAAAACATCCATTAGGACTAAGGTTCTAAACCAAAAGGGAGAGAACCAGTGAGGACAAATGCACTGAACCAAAAGAGAGCTAAAAAGGCAGAGAAGAGTAGAGAAAGGGAGGGAGGGAAGACAAAAAAACTGGGGAGGATAAGAGCAGAGTTAAATCATACGAAGAAAGAAAAGGAAAAGAACAGGTGAGCAATAACAAAGAGAAAGGAACATACGCTGTAAAATGGTGGGAAACGAAAATTTTCTTTTATAAAATGGTGAAAAATTTTCTTTTGAAAAAAAAAAAAAATTTAATATTATTTGTACCATAATAGTGAAAAAAAACAGAGTTTCAAATTTGGATTCCAATTATAATACTGTAAAAATGGTCTTTTAGTTTTTTCATTCATCTGCATTTATAGAAAATGTTGTGTGAGAGTTCAAAATGTAGGTAGATACACTTCTTTGTGGAAACATAGAAATTAAAGTTTTAGAAGCCTTCAAATACAAACACCCCTTAATTTTTGGGCATTTCCTTCCTCCTTTGTCAGTCATAGTTTTAATTCACGGTATTGGTATTGGTATCGGTATTAATATTGATATTGGTTATGGGTTTTAGCCAGTATCTTTCAGGTATCGATCACCATGTTGATATGGTAATGCCTTTTTTGGGTATTGGTCAGTATTGATCAGTATTCGACATGTCTTTGTCATAATCGATCAAGTATTAATCAAGTATCGGCATCCATTTTGATTCAACCAAACGATACTGTATTGACTAGACATCTATACCGATCATGGTTGATACCGATACAAATCCATTGTATAAGGATACCTGTTGCAGTCAGAAAGGAACGGCCTCCTTAGAGCAAGTCGGACTTGCAAACAAGGAGAGAAAGGCAAGAGAGGTCGGGTTTTGAATCTTCGAGCCACTCCGATGCCTAAGTTAGTGCTCTGAGCACAAGCAGATGTGGAATACGAGCTCTGAGTAAGTGGGGCTGTAGAGTGAGTTTGAGTGTAAAAAGTTTGATACTTATACCTTTGGAAATTGGTCTACTTATATAAGGCACATAAGGTGGTGTAAAGTCAGATTTACCTTGAGTGGAGTTACTCATCCGTTGGTTATGTCAAATGTGTCGTTCGTTACGTCCGAGTGGAGTTATTCGTCTGACTGTTACGTCGCACGTGTCGACTATACCTGTTAAATGCAGTGCATACTTGGTTGTGTGTGCTGGATACAGGTAACGACTGTGAGCTAAATAGGCAGACTATTATGGTAGTGTGTGGAGGTTGGACATTGACTTCTCCGACCTCTGAGGTGGTGGATTTTCCTACTTACACGTGTCATCCACTGATTGGCAAGGTCTACAATGCCCATAACAATTGCCCCTTATTCTTTTGGATCTGCAAGATTCAATAGAGCAGCAAAGTTTTTGTTCATTTTCGACCATTTGTAGAGGTTGGGCCCTATTGCATCTCTTCTTGTCATTGTTGGCTTCTTCATTGATCCAATCCTTATGGGTTGAACTAGTTCTGTCGTGGATTGATGTCGGGTTGAATCGTCGCATACTCTAAATCCAGGTATCAGAGAATCAGAGCGGGGAACAATCAAGTCCAAAATAAATACAAATCAACCAATCTAATATCAATTACTTGAACTATACCCTCCAAATAGAGGACATTCAATAGCACTGGGGTTCTAAACCAGAAAAGGAGATCCAATGAGGATAAGTGCACTGAACCAAGAGAGCTAAAAAGGTGCATTCACATCCTCTCCTCCCAGAGGTTCGGGAGGAGGGGGGACGCCCCCGTTGGATGGTCAACACGTGGGGTTCGGGTGAATCTGAGCCCTCAATCGGAGCCGACACCAAGCCTACAAGCTGAGCCGATAGGGGGTGTTAGCTCAGATGGAGGGCTCGGATTCACCAAAGCCCCATGCGTCGGCCATCCAACGGGAGCGACCCCTTCTTCCCAAACCTCTGGGAGGAGAGGATGTGGATCCTAAATAGGCAGAGGAGTAACAATTCTTTTAGCATACCCTTTGGATGACAAGTGTCCTCTTGGGTTAACGGAGCTAACTTTTATTAGCGAAAACCATTCCAATTTTAATTCTATTATTTAAGTAATCGATTTGGAAGTTTATCTCTTATGATTTTTTAAGTAAGTAAATCAATTTGATAGTTTATATTTTTAATTCAACCTCTTATTTTAATTGTAATTAAACCATTGATTTGATAGTTTATCTCTCTCAATTTTTTTTAATTAATTTCTTTTTTTTAATCTCTATTTTCTTTTATTGATTTAGACTAGAAGAATTGAAAGATGGACATCCTTTAGGTGGAATATTGGAATCGGGGAACAATAATTCAAAACAGATATGAATCAACCAATCTAATACCAATTACTTGAACCATACCCCCCAATATTATAGAGGACCTTCATTAGCACTAGGGTTATAAACCAAAAAAGGAGATCCAATGAGGACAACTGCACTGAACCAAGAGAGCTAAAAAGGCAGAGGAGTAGAGGCGAGGAGGGGAGACAGAACTGGGTATAGGAGGAGAGCAAGAGATGCGGAAGTGAAGGAGGTGTGCGGTATACCTCCCTTTGTATACAAATATCAGATTAATAAATCATCCGAAGAAAGAAAAGGAAAGAATCAGTGAACAATAGAGGAGCATCGACTCTATTTGTTTTCATGTAAAATGGTGGAAAACGAAAAATTTTAAATAGAATTTTGACTGGCACTGAAAAAAAAGTACATGAAAATTTAATATTATATGTATCATAGTGAAAATACGGTGAGAGAATATTCCAAGCAAGCTATTTGCTTCCACTTTTTTATTTTTATTTTTATAAAATACTAGATATTAAAGAACTAGTAGAAAAGCCACCATGCAGTTATTGGCTTTGGGCCTTATCGGTCAAATTTGGATTCTAATTATAATTCTGTGAAAATGGTGTTTTGGTTTTTTCATTCACTTGCAATTATAGAAAATGTCGTGTTAGAGTTCAAAAAGTAAGCACATACACCTGTTTGTGCAAAAACACAAAAATTATAAGTTTTATAAGCCTTGAAATGCCAACAGCCCTTAATTTATTGGGCATGTGCTTCCTCCTTTCTCGGCCATAACAAGTGCCTTCTGCTGCCTTCACATTGTTTTTTGGTTCACGGTGTTGGTATTGGTATTGGTATTGGTATTTGTATCAATATCAGTATAGTTATCAAATGTGGGTATTGATCAGTATCATTCAGGTATCGATTATTATGCTGATGTGATGTACTTCTTTTTTTTTTTTTTTTGTATCAATGAGGTATTGGTCATCAATCATGTATTGATCAATATCGATCAAGTATCAATCAAGTATCGATACCCATTCCAATTCAACCAAACAATGCTATATTTAACCAGATATCGATCACGGCCAATACCGATATGGAACGGCCACATGCATAATTTAAGCCAAGAGGACTTCAGCTCCTAAAAACCCCAAAATTCATTTACCCAGAAAAAACCCCCAAAATTCAATTCTGTACTTCAAGATCGGATTCAAATCCTCTCATGCCCTTTATGTTGGCATGAGGAAATCTAGTGGCTTACAAGTGTCATCCATTGTGCACGTATACTAATATATCGATATATGTGCACAATTAACTCCAGTCATTGGATTTTCTCATGCCAACATGAGAGGCATGAGAAGATTTTTATCTTTGAAGACTGCCATAAAACCCAAAACACAAAAGAAACTCATCTCAAGTTGAATAATCCCTTCATTCATATTCCAGTGACTGAAATTCCCTCCACACATACACTCACAGAATCACCAACTTGACCAACACAACTTAAGATTAGCTACGCTCCCAAATCAGATTTATCTCACACACAAATTAGTATAGCACTCTAGGATGTCATTTCCAATTTCGTCTTCACAAATAAAACATCATTCCTTTGAAATGAATTTTCTGATTGGAATTCGGATGGGTGAGAGCTCATGGTACTTGGCCAGCAAAGGCCAGTAAGGGTAAGAGTCGTAAGACTCAATTAGTGAGAGGCAGGAATGGAAATCGATCGATAAAGAAACCAACATTTGTCAGTGGAGAGACTTCTACGATTGGGAACACATTTCGTTTCAGTAACAAAATGTCAGTGAAAACATGATCCTCACTGCAAAGGTGTCAGTGACGGGTCGCTTCACACCCATCCCCCAACTTTGTGAACTTGCAGCAAGTCTGATTATGCTCTGCAGGTAAGTATTCTGGTTCCATGTCATGGTCATATTTAATGGCCGCCATAGCTGGTAGCAGAGGAGATGAAAGAGTAAATTGAATAACTGAACTCCTCACGTCCATGTCGAAGCTCAATATGGAAAATGTATATCATAGAACTAAGAAGGAAGACAGGGAAATAAGAGAGCAATAAGTGCTGAAATGAAGTTACTGGGTAGACCCACGATGCCTCTGATTTTTCAGTTGGCATTTACTTCTGCATTGATCTCACATCCTCCATCGGCCTACCCTGTGCAGACAACATTTACTTATATCACCCAAAAATATAGTAGACAGTTTGAGATGAATTCAAAAAAAATTCTCTCTCTCTCTCTCTCTCTCTCTCTCTCTCTCTCTCTCTATGTATGTCTTGCTTGAGTCTGTACTAAGTTCTAAATATATTTTGTAATGTAAATGGAGTCTCTAGAGGAGAAATGGTATCTTAACTCACCGCCAGAAAACCACCCAACTCAACAAATCCTCAATAGTATAAGAAGCCATTGAACCTAGCATCATCTACTATCCTTTCCTCTCCAGACTAAAAGAGTCCAGATTCCTCTAGGCTTTAGAAATGGCAAACAACTCACCTTCTTCTCTCCTTCCTCTGTTTCTCATCTTCACAGTCTTACTTGCAGTGACTCAGGTGACAGTTGCAGGGCGTAACATAGCAGATAAGAAACAGCCTGACTCATTCATCGGCAATGATGGAAATGTGCTGATTCCGGGCATAGGAAGAGTGCAGGTACCAGCCCTGCGTGGTGTCTTCCCACCCTATTCAGGTTTAGGAGGAGGAGTGGGCAACACTGGTGGAAGCACTGAGGGAGGGAGTATTCCCAGTTACATTCCAGGTGGTGATGACACCTTTATTCCTAACCCAGGTGTGGAGGTCCCCAGTGGGATCGGTGGAGTTCCAAATCCTCAAACAGCTCACCCATGAATTCCCTCTTCTCCACTTGCTAGCTAGGATCTTTATTATTGTCATCAGTGTTTGTACTTGCCGCCATAATAACAGGTTGCAGGAAATCTTTCTAATGCATGTAATGTAGCGATAGCTAGAGCTGTAATAACTAGGAGCCTCATTCGGTTGCAGCATGGGGCTTGGCTGTTTGGGTAAAATAAGAGGCTTGTTGGGGAGTCAAAGATCCGGCATTATTGTGTTTACAATGTAGCAGACTGTAGTCATAGCTTCAAATAAAGATACAGGGTTGTCTCTCTCTCTTCCTGCTGCACTACTTAATGTGGGTGGCTCTAAGTGAAATGTGTTGAATTTGTGTGGCTCAACACAGGTTTATTGTGTTGTTTTTATAGATTATTTTTGGAAATTTTTGTCTCTATTTTGAGGTATATATATATGTGACATGTGGCTTGTATATTCTCTAGTTTATAAGTTGTTTATATGGTGCCATTGTTTATGGTCTATTGTATTAATGGATTGGTTTCGTGGATGATTATTCAAATGAGTCACTTTGTAGTTCTTGACTTGACCGTACTTATCATGATACGCTATGTGCTTATATAGGCATTGATTGGACTATGATGGGTTTGAGTGGTGTAAGTCAAAATTGCTCAGACTATGGGAGACATGATGACTAATCTCTCAACGGTCAGTGCACATACTGTCTATGAAGTCATTCATGAAAAGATCTCGTGTACGTTGAGTGGTGACCTTAGTTCTAATGTTCCATTGCCAATGACTTGACAATTATAAGAGTGTACGCATACCTATAAACTGTCAATTTGAACAAAATTATCGTGTTTGATTTTGCATCAAATGTTTTTATTTATAAATATAAAATATTATTTATTTTTATTTGCAAAACCAGTAATATTTTTTTATTTTATGAAAAAAAGCAGTTTTGTATTTTTTTTTTGTTCCTATTTATTATCTAGGGGCATTTGTGATAATTATCAAGGTATACCAAAAGGCAATCTGAATATGACATTAGGAGGATAGCATCTTGTTAGGAGGGAAATGATCCCTCTACTTAAAATCTTACACGTGTCCAGTTGGGCCTTCGGAGTCTGAGCGCTCAGAGTATCTCGCGCTCGGCCTCGTGTATTCGGCCTACTGCGCACACGGCCTCCCTAGTAGCGCTCGGATTCTCAGTCCTACTCGGCTATAGTTCTCAGACTGAGCCAGAGTCCTAATGTGATTAGGATTACCTCCGAGGAGTCCTTCTCCCAGTATGATACGACACTGACTATCCCGGTGGGCCGTTACTCACACGCCAACAGGTGTCAATCCCACTTATGCCCTAATGCACTTACAAGCTACAAGTTATTATTGTTCATCTTACACGCTCAAATTCATTCATCGTCCCACACTCTCTAAACTGGAGATAGCCTTCCGCTATCTCTTGACTGTTTACCTTGGGAATCTCACTTAGGCATCAGAGGGTAACCGGGGCTTAGGCGCCCCCTCCTTTGTCTCTTCTCTGTTGTTGCAGGTAACTCAGAGCGTAGATCAACGGGAGATTTCCAACCGTAACAGTTTGGCGCCCACCGTGGGGCCTTCATTCGACTGAGTTTAGCGTGCGCATATCTTTGTTTCGATGGCTCACCGAAGAACTCGAGGACGGACGTCGCGCGCCTCTGAGGCATCAGTGCACATGGACAGTACCGAAAGCACGACGAGGGAGGACCGTGGACCTGCACCTCCAGTGCCAGAACCCACACCAATCCCGGGACCGGGTACCGGCCGCGGCACCGGCGCCTGCCCTGAGCCACACACCATCGGTAGATCGACCACAACCTCCTCCCGAGTACGTCACTCGCCTGCAGTTCGACGAGTTGAAGCAACAAATTGAACAGCTTGCTCAAGTCTTAAGAGGGGCTCGAGCAAGTAATTCGGTAGTGGCGGGAGAGAATCCCTAGCCGGTGCCAAATCCCCCACTTCCATTGGAAGCCCCGCAAGCGGTCCATCCGCCAAGGGCGAGGGCAGGCCCGGCTAATGCTGTGCCGAACAACCCCCCGGGTGATCAAGCTCCCGGACGAAGCGTAGCTCGGCCCGTCGGTCAGAATCCCCCGCCGCACCAGCGCCAGGCGCCCATAGCCGCCTCCAGCCGGAGGCCCGGGGTCCTTCCTCGATAACCTCCGGAGAGAAAGAATTAATGACGAAACACCCGGTTCTGGTCCTCAGCCTCCGGACACTCCTCAGTCCGAGGTCGAGCGGCGTCTACTCGAGATAACATCTCGACTTCAGCAGGTGGAGCAAAACAAGGCCGCCCCGCCGAGAACGGCCTACACCGCAATTACGACGCTCTCGTACGAGATCATGAGGACACCACCCCCTGACAACTTCAAAATGCTGGTCTTGGACTCCTACCATGGGAGTACCGACCCCGAGCAGCACCTAGACGCTTTCGTCTCCACAACACTATTCTACCCCCTGAGCGACGGCCTCATCTGCAGGATGTTTCCCTCGACGCTCCGGGGAGCTGCCCGCACGTGGTTCAATAATCTCCCGGCCAAGAGCATTACCTCGTTCGAACAGCTATCGAACAAGTTCTTGACGCACTTCCAAGCAAGCCGAGTGCGCAAGAAAACCTCATACCATCTGTCGACAGTGAAGCAGCAGAAGGACGAGTCCCTAAGGGAATTCATCAAGCGCTTCAACAATGAGGTGCTTGAGATCAAGGACGTTGAGCCCGCGGTCCACATGTCTAGCCTGTAGGCCGGCGTCACCGATCGTCAGCTTTGTTGGTCCCTTGCCAAAAATCCCCTGAAGAAGCTGGACGACTTGCTCGCCAGGTGCGAGAAATATGCCTCCGCAGACGAGACGACTCGGGCGCAGAAAAACAACACCGTGAACAATCTGCAGGCCACTACGAAGCCGGCAGACAAAAAAAGGTCTAAGGCGGCCGACCCGGCACCAAGCCCGGGAGATTCTAAGAAGCAAAAGTCAAGAAAGGATCAGACCTACCGGCACCCCTACAAGACATTCGAGTATTACACTCCGCTGAACACCACTATGACGGAGATCCTCAAAGTAATTAAGAATGATCGAAACCTCCGACCACCGCCAAAAGCACTCGGCAGTGAAAGGAATAAGGACCACTCCCGTTTCTGTCGCTTTCCATCGCGACTATGGCCATGAGACAGAAGAATGCAAGTACCTCAAAGAGGAGATTGAGGACCTCATCAGACAAGAATACTATGGCAACTTCGTCCGACACGCAGACAGGGGACCACCCCCTGCTCGGAGGGATCGCGGGTTACCGCCCCCACCTCCGAGAAATCCACAACCCAACAACTGCCGTGTGGACGCGGGCGACAATCAGAACGCCGCTCGGAGGGATGACAGAGACCCTGATGGTGGGCCGGCTCCTCCCAGGCAGTGGGTCGGCGCCATCGAATTTGGCACCGTCGGAAGCTCGTCAGGAGGGCAAAGAGGAAGAGTTCCGGTGAAAGAAAGACTCGGAGGCCGACAACATGCCCAGTCCGAGTCCATCTCGGCTTCAAAGAGAAGAAAAGCCGAACGTAGATTTGTCGGCAGTTCACCCCCGGATGACCGACCGCGCACATCTATGGGTCTGCGCATCCCTGAAGACGGTGGCGTCTATGCCGTCACCAAGGGACCTCAAGACGAGGGCAAGCCAGTCCTCACAATCATAGGAGGGCCCGCCGTCGGGAACACCTCGAACAGGTCAGCAAAGGCCTACTCCCGTCTGGTGGCCAAGACTGAGTGGCCGTCGAAGAGAGCCCGGACCGGAGAAGTCATTACCTTCAGCGACGAAGATCTAGTCAAAGTCACGGTCCTCCATGAAGATGCCCTTGTCTTCACGGTCGGGATCGGGCACTGCGATGTCGCGAATTGCCTGGTAGACACCGGGAGCTCGGTAGACATTATATTCTACCATGCATATTAGAGGATGCAGCTGACGGATGACCATCTCCGTCCCGTCACTTTTGACCTTATCAGCTTCTCTAGGGACCCAGTCACGGTAAAAGGGGGCATTCAGTTGTCTGTCATTCTCGGCCAGAAGCCCAGGCAACGACAAGTGGTGGTCGAATTCATGGTGGTTGACCGACCATCGGCTCATAATGTCATCCTCGGCAGGCCCTCGCTGAACAAATTGAAGGCCTGTATGTCCAACTACTACCTGGTGATGAAGTTCCCGACTGAGGGTGGAGTCGGAGAGTACCGAACAGACCAGGACACTTCGCGCAGGTGGTACGCCACCGAGCTGAAAAACAGTCAACGCGCCTTGAAGTCGGCACAGGTGAACATGATAGATGTTCCCAAGGACCCCTCTCCCAACCGAGGGGAACCCACAAAAGAACTTCTGCAAATTCCGATTGCGGACGATCAATCGGAGAAGACGTTCCAGGTCGGCTCCTTGCTGCCTGAGGAACAAAGAGAAGAATTGATCGAATTCCTAAGGCAGAACCTCGACGTCTTCGCATGGTCGGCCTCTGACATGCCGGGGATACCGAGGGAGGTAATTGAACACCACTTAGCGGTCGACCCGCAGCATAAGCCGGTGCGACAGAAGAAGAGGAGTTTTGCACCCGCCCGACAGTCAGCCATAGACGAGGAGGTGCAGAAACTGCTGGCGGCAAACTTCATACGGGAGGTCGACTACCCGGACTGGTTGGCCAACGTGGTTATGGTGCCAAAGTCTAATGACAAATGGTGGATTTGCATAGACTTCACCGACCTCAATAAAACCTGCCCAAAAGACAGCTATCCACTGCCGCGCATCGACCAGCTGATTGATGCCATGCCGGACATGAACTGCTGAGTTTCCTTGACGCATACTCCGGCTACAACCAGATAAAGATGCGGAAGGCCGACGAAGAGTGCACATCATTCGTCACAAATCAGGGGCTCTTCTACTATACGGTCATGTCTTTTGGCCTCAAAAATGCAGGAGCCAACTATCAGAGGCTGGTCAACAAAGTCTTTAGAGGACAGATTGGCCGCAACATGGAGGTGTATGTGGACTTCCTTGTCAAGAGTACACAATCTGGTCGGCACCTAGCGACCTTGGTGAAGCATTCCAAGTCCTCCGAAGGCACAGCATTAAGCTCAACCCTACAAAGTGCGCCTTCGGAGTTGGATCAGAAAAATTCCTGGGATTCATGGTCTCGCAAAGGGGAATCGAGGCAAATCCCTCAAAAATCAAGGCAATCCTAGACATGGCTACGCCCACCAGAGGGAAACAGGTACAAGAGCTGAATGGCCGAATAGCCGCACTCGGCCGCTTCATGTACAAGTCAGTCGAGCGCTGCCTCCTTTTCTTCAAAACTCTGAATGGAGCCGGGAAGTTTGAATGGACCGAGGAGTGTCAGAGGGCCTTCGAAGACCTGAAGTCGTATTTATCCTCGCCCCCCCTGCTCGTGAAGCCGAACCCGGGGGACGAGTTGCAATTGTACCTCGGGGTATCCGACCGCGCAGTCAGCGCCGTCCTGATAAAGGAAGAGGACAAGGTCCAGCGGCCGATCTATTACGTCAGCAAAGTACTGCTCGACGCAGAAACCAGGTACAAGCCGATTGAGAAACTAGCGCTTGCCGTGGTCACCTCCGCCCGTACTTCCAGGCGTATCCGATATCGGTGCTCACAAACAAGCCACTGAAGAAGATGTTGTCCAAGCCCGATGTATCCGGACGACTAATAAACTGGGCAGTAGAACTCGGTGAGTTCGACATCAAATACGTCCCCAGAACGGCCATCAAGGCACAAGCCCTGGCGGACTTTATAGTCGAAAGTTCTCTACCTGATCAGGATTTTGCGGAACCTCAGGCGGTACCGCCCTCGAAACAAGCTGAAGCCGCCTGGACCCTGAACTTCGACGGTTCCTCCATGGAAAACAAAGCAGGGGCAGAAATAATTTTGAAAAGCCCGAAAGGATTTAAAATACGATCCGTTATCAGATTCGGGTTCAGGGCAACCAACAACGAGGCCGAGTACGAGGCTCTACTAGCCGGACTCAGATTGGCCAAAAGCCTAGCCGTCCGTTGGCTAGTGATACAGGGCGACTCTCAGTTAGTCATTCGCCAAGCACAAGGAGACTACGAGGCTAGGCAGCCCGAGATGCAGAAATACCTCGAAAGGGTAAACTCGGCCATCACAACCTTCCAAAGCGTCGAGTTGCAGTATGTCGGCCGCGAAGAAAACGCCGAAGCCGATGAACTATCAAGGTTATCCCTAGCAGACATCCATGCAATGGACTCTGCCATGTACGTGGAATTCTTGGACCACGCCAGCACCTCTGTTGAAGTCGTAGCCCCCGTCGGAGTCGCATCCAGTTGGTACGATGACATATATCAATACCTCCAGACGGACGCCCTGCCGACTGACAGGAAAGATGATCGCCGCATCCAAGCCAAGTCCCGGCAATACACCATAAAAAATGATGTACTGTACAAGAGATCTTATACCCTACCGCTGCTCAGGTGCCTGCGGTCAGACGAGGCCGACAACGTTATGAGAGAAGTCCATGAAGACATATGCGGCCGACACTAGGGCGGACGATCGCTCTTCCAAAAGATCCTCCGCCAAGGCTACCATTGGCCGAAAATGCACGACGATTGCATCGAGCTGGTCCGTAGATGCGACAAGTGGCAGTTCTATGCACTGCAGACAAGATGCTCCGGCCGCTCCATTACAGCCGATTACGAGCCCCCTCCCCTTCGCCATATAGGGTATGGACATCATGGGGCCCTTCCCCCAAGCCACTTATCAACGAAAATACGTCATAGTGGCCATCGATTACTTCACCAAATGGATCGAAGTCGAGGCCGTGGCCAAGATCGACACCCACAAAGTGGAACAGTTCTTCCGGCACTCGGTCATGTACAGGTTCGGTGTACCAAGGATCTTTGTGACGGACAACGGCACTCAGTTCTCCAGTGCATCCTTCGCAAAATTTTGCGAAGAGTTCCGAATTGACCACAGGTTTGGGTCAGTCGGGCATCCGCAAACAAGCGGCCAAACTGAGGCCACCAACAAAACAATATTGGCCGGCCTGAAAAAGATGGTGACAGACCAGAAAGAAAAATGGGTCGACATGTTACCCAGTATCGTCTGGTCGTACAGAACAACCAGCCGAACACCTACTGGGGAGACGCCCTTCATGCTTGCCTTCGGCACGGAGGCAGTCGTCCATGTCGAAGTGTTCCATCCCACATTCCGAATACTGAACTTCAACGAGTGCACCAACTCCGACGACCTACGCACAAACCTTGACAACCTCGAGGATGTGCGCGAGTCGACAGCATTCCGAATGGCAGATTACCAGCAGACTACAGCTCGACATTATGACAAGACAGTCCGACTTAAACAATTTAAGGTCGGAGATCTTGTCCTCCGAAAGACGGCAGTCTCCGACCCCACCAATCAGGGGAAGATGGCCAAAAACTGGGAAGGACCATACCGCGTGCTAAGGACGGGACGACCAGGCTCCTACAAGTTGTTCACCATGGACGGCGACGAAATTCCGAGGACATGGCATGCCACCAACCTTAGAAAATATTATCAGTAGTCCAGTCTTTTACAAATTCAGTTTTTTTTTTAATTTTAATTGTAATACCAGACCCCATGAGGGAATCCGCTCATTTTCCATGAATAAAAGGCAATATCATCCAGTCAACTTTAATTGTGCGTTATGCCGGCCCAGCCGATTGCAAACATGAAGGTCACATATCTTCCTACCAAGGTCCACAAGCAGACCAAGGTAGCATGAAGATCACACTCGTACCTTCCGACCATGGTCCACAAGCAGACCATGCTCGCATGAAGGCCATATTTTCCTACCAAGGTCCACAAGCAGACCATGCTCACATGAAGGCCATATCTTCCTACCAAGGTCCACAAGCAGACCAAGGTAGCATGAAGATCACACTCGTACCTTCCAACCATGGTCCACAAGCAGACCATGCTCGCATGAAGGCCATATCTTCCTACCAAGGTCCACAAGCAGACCAAGGTAGCATGATCATTCTCATACCTTCCGACCATGGTCCACAAGCAGACCATGCTCGCATGAAGGATACGCTCATAACTCCTTACCACGGTCCATGAAAAGGACAAGGCAACATGGGGGTCGTTCGTACCAAGTGCCCTCGGCTAGCCTCCGTGCCAAGCCAACAACACTTCCGGGGAAGGAAGGCCTTAGCTACTTTGGTTCTTAATTACTACGCAGCCGGAATCGGAGTCAGAAAGTTTCCTAACGCTACTCGGCCTTAGCTACTTGGAAGAAAAAGATAGACAAATGGAAGACACAATGGAAGAAAAAGATAGACAAATAGATTTTCATTAATGAGAGCCCTAGAAGGGCAATATTACAGATGTACAAAAAAAAAGTATCTATACAAGTTTACAAGGGAAGCATCTTTTCCTCGGCGGTCGCAGTGGCCGGGTCTGCCAGATCCTCGGCGGGCAGCGCAAGTTCGGGGAGCTCCACCAGTGGAGTCTGCGGCACCTCGTAGGGGGGAAGGTCGTCATCGGGCGCAGGGGCAGCCTTGGCCTCCTTAGCCGGCTCCGCCAAAACTTCTTCAGTGGCGGGCAGAGCCTCCTCGGACGCTGGGGCATTTAATTCTTCAATCTGGGCGACAATCGGAATTGTCGACCAGTTTATCTTGAGGGCCCCCTTGTCCCTCAGCTGATCCCTCAGGAACATTACTCCCCTCTCGAAGTAGCCGCTGGCTGCCTCATCGACTTCTTTATCGAACTGGGCCGATGATTTGTACTCGTCAACGGCCCGAGTCAACTCGGCCTGATGATGCTCCTCGGCCTTGACCAACGCCTCCCTGGCACTCCGAGCATCGTCCTCAGACTTCTTTAGATGCTCCTCCAGCTCCTTCAGGCGCTCCTCCAGCTTCTGCCGTGCTTGCACCTCAGCCTGCAGGTCGCCATCGGTTTTCTTCCGCCCGTCCTCGGAAGTCCGGAGCTTTTCTTCAATGGAGAGCACCTTCTTGCGCTCCGCGTCAAGATCAGCCTCAGCCTTGGTCAACGACGCCTCGAGGGTGCTCTTCTCCTTAACGAGGCCCTCGACCTCCGATGATTTATTTGCGAAGTTCTCCTCAGTGGCCTGCAGGGCCTCGCGCAAGGAGATCTCCAGAACTTCCTTCTCGTCCAGGTCGACATATGCACGACACAGTCTTTCGCTAAGCTCGAAGAAGAGGTTGGTAGCCTGCACCAGACGACAATTACCCGGTCAGTACATATGGAAACACAACAAAAGCGACAATCAGGGGCCGATCAATACCTGGACGAGAGCAGTAAACCCGCGGGAGTAGATTTCCTCGTGAGGCAGGCAGGCCGTGAACTTGATGTCTTCCGGCAAGCGCCCCTCTGTGGCCACGATTCTGGCCGCCCTCTGGCTCTTAAAAACCGAGTCCGTATGCCTCAGCTTGAGCGCAGGGTGGAAGGCCGTCGTCGTGGCCGTTTGCTTCTCGCCCTGTTGGCGAGCTACACCTTCGGCCTTTCCCCTGGTGGCTTCGGAGGCTGCCGTCGGATCGGCTACCTTGGGGCTGTTGCCAACCCCCTTGGCTTTGGAAGCGGCAACACCCTTGGGCACGGCTATCGAGGGAACTACCGTCTGGAGGGGCTGGGCGTCCACCACACCCCCTCGGGCAGGCTGGACTTCCTTCGTCGCAGCCTCAGCCGTTCTCCCATCTTCTCCGTCGAGTCGAGGAGCCGGCCTCTTCTTGTATATGTCGGCTGGGAGCTCGGCAGCCGACTTAATCTTCTTTTTTGGGGGTTCCTCGGGCATGGGCCCCTTACCCTTGGCCTCTGCCGTGGCTGCTGGTCCCCTCCGAGGGTGAGAATCTGCCTCACCACTGGCAGGCTGAACTTTGGATCCCGCTCGGACGCTGACGAGTTGAACCCCTTTTCGGCGTCGGCCTTCCGTTTGGCCATTATCCGAGCGACGATCTTGTCGTCCTTGAATTTCACTGCAATAAAAAGATGGTCAGTAACATGAACAGAACATCATAGGAAAGGCATAATGTTGTTAAACTCACCAAGAAGACCGTGTCCGGCCAACTGCACGGGATCTGCAAGGTCAGAGAGGTGCACAGTCTCCCTAGCCATCATCTTCTTCAGAGTCGTTCTCTCCTCTGCCATCAGGAAGGGAATTTTATTGAACCCTGTGGCGTCGACCACCAACCAGACGTTTGACAGAGGGAGAGGTGGACCACCCGTAGGAGGGCCCATGAAGAAGAACTTTTCTTTCCACCCGTGGATGGAGGAAGGTTTCTGGGAGATGGCCGGGAGCTTCTTCCCGCCCCTCTGGCTAAAGAAGTACCACCCAGTCATGGCCCGAGCTTTGTTCAAGCTGGTCAACTAAAAGACCGACTGGAAGAGGTTCGCAGTCGGAGTCTCGCCAAGACGACGGACGAATATGATGAAGGCAAAGATGCATCGCCACCCATTCGGAGCGAGTTGGGAGGGGACGATGCGGTATGTCTACAGAATCTCTACAACCAAGGGGTGGAAGGGGAACCTAAACCCTGATTTCAGAGTGTGCTCGTACACACAGATCTCCGACGTTAGTACGGAGCAGGCCCGTTCGTCGGAGGTAGGGAGCCGAGGTCGGACATTTGTCATCGACTCCTCAAGCTGGTATGCCCGACAGATCGATAACAAGGCTGCCTCGATCTTAATTTTACTCGGAATTCTCCAGGCCGGGACGGTAGCGAAGGACGCTACCGGCGGTCGGCCACCCCTCTGGCGGGAAGCCTGTTTGGGTGGAGGGCCCACGGGACGACCGCGCTCTTCCGCCTCAGAGGAACTCTTCTCAGATTCCTTCGGGCTAGAAGCCCTAGATTAATCAGACCATCCTCCGCCAGAGGAAGATGATCCGTCAGAGAAAGAAGTTTGGGACTGGGTCATTCTTCTAGTCACTCTCACCATACCGGAAGACGTGACGCTGTTAGAAGAGAAACTACTGAGCATGAACTGAAAGACGAACGATTAAAAAACTTACTGGTTGCAGAAAAGACGACTGAGTGCACGAGGGAAAGCTTGAAGACAAAGATCGATTGGACTCCGAGTGCTCTGGTAGAACTCCGATCGCAATTGAGGCAAATGGTCGAATGACTAAAGTAGGAAGGTATTTATAGGGCGAGCGACCAGGAACTGTCTCTTCGGGTTCTGGACACGCGTTTCAGTTCCATTGGCTGTCCTCTGCTACGCCGGACGCGACGCGACTGATTGACGTGCGCAATGATGGCGCACGTTCTCGAGGCGCTCAGCTTCATGCGGACCGTCGGATTAATGTGGCGATCCGCGGACCGTCTCGGCCATTCGATGTCCGGCGATTCCGGGGTAAATTTAATGGCATTCGTTCTGGCGCACCGCCACTCGGTGTTCGTTGGATCGTGGATCCATCCGCAAATTGGGAGATCAACGGTTGTACACTCTTGCGAACCCGAGGCAAGTAACATTTAATGGCATTCGTTCTCGATTTTGGCGCACCAACTGATCCTTTCGGTGCTGTTGCCGTTTGCCTCACACGCGCAACAGAAGGGAAATGATCCCCCTATAAATCTTCGTGTCGGGCCTGACCGACTTAGGTTCCTTGGCTAAGGTCTCTCGACTCCTACTCGGCATAGTTCTCGGGCGAGCGGCCTAAGTGTGGAATACCTCAGAGAGTCCTTCTCCCGTATGTGCGACACCAACCATCCCGGGCCGTTACCACCGCCACGGTGTCCCGAGTGACCACTTAGGTTCCTTGGCTAAGTCTCCTACTACGAGTCCCCCCTGTCCCCGTGACCTGGCGCCATGACTTCTTCCCAATCTATAAGTAGAGGTCATCCCTCAAGGTAAACCCTTATGCCCTAATGCACTTACAAGCTACAAGTTATTATTGTTCATCCTACACGCTCAAACTCATTCATCGTCCCACACTCTCTAAACTGGAGATAGCCTTCCGCTATCTCTTGACTGTTTACCTTGGGAATCTCACTTAGGCATCGGAGGGTAACCGGGGCTTAGGCGCCCCCTCCTTTGTCTCTTCTCTGTTGTTGCAGGTAACTCAGAGCGTGGATCAACGGGCGATTTCCAACCGTAACACATCTCATTTAGGGTTGGATTTTATGGCTGGTCATCTCCACCTTAGAGTTATAAATACATCTCAAGGTTAGACAGGCAAGGGGAGGAAAAGCTTAAAATACCAAGATATGGTATATCTGTCTAGTTGAGATGAACATCCAGATTATTTGTGAGATCCTTGGATATCAAGTAGCTTTGTTATATAGTCATCCAGAATTCTTCAACAAAAGAAAAAGTGTTTCAACAAAAAGTAAATAGAGAAACAAAAAGATAGAGTTCTTCAACAAAAAATATTTTTCAAATTGTCAAAGAGGTATGATTCTCTTCTTAATTTTTTGGATTAAATAAATGACAGTGACATTTGTAATAGGTTTTCAACTTTGGTATGATATTAGAAATAATATTGAAATTCTTTTAAGATGCTAGGATGTTTTTTCCAATAGTTAGGATGCTTTTTCCAATACAACGTACGAATAAGACCATAGACCACTTTAAGAAACTATGTGAATAAGATCATACGACCATTTTATAAGGGAAATGTAAACCCTGAGAAGTTGACATGGTACTGTAGATACACTCTTTTGGCAACAACCCTTTCCACATCTTCTGCATCTCTCCCACGCCTCTGCCCTACTAATCTTAACAGTTGAAGAAGTAACAGTTGAAGAAGCATGCAGGAAAAAAAAAAAAAAAACTGAACACAATCCAGAACTAACCTTGGAGTCTAGTGCCACGGATATTGGCAACGAGGTGAAAATTTCTGTTGTGATCAATATTGGTGAAAAAATAGATGTAACCTTACTTTATTGCTGATAAATCACTTTCAAGTTGAATTCGCAAACCCTTTTTCATCTTTAAATTAAGTAACTTTTAGAAATAAGACAATAGACAATTTAAAGAAGGCTACTGCTTCTTAATTCAGCTCTTTGGTGACAACAAGTTGCACCCTTAAAAAATTCAAAAGGGGATGCAAAAATTGTATGGTTACAAATTCTTGGGCACAAACAGATGAACCCATTACTAACAGATAAAGCCTTTTATAAGAAAAATTGGAACCACGAAAAAAAAGAAAGAAGGGTAAACAATGAATACTGAACGACTTGAAGAAAAAATATAGGGTAAATATCTAATCGCTGAGTTGAGACCTAATGTGCATTAGCAAAACAAAACAGAAGGAAATAAAAAAAAAGGGGGGGAGAAAAATATGGTACATGTAGGTATAAAATTTTCAGACACTAGCTCCAAGGCGACTCTCTGGGTCAAGTATGATCTGCTTGGGTTCTTAAAGGAACGGGGTAACAGATCAAGAATACTACACCTAAAATAGGAGAGATTAATTACCATCATGTAGCCCGTTTTCCTCTCTCTCATGAGGAGAAATTTATTGCAGAAGTAGATGATGGATCTTGTATGACACTGAGGAGGGGGGGGGTGAATCAGTGTGAAAACTTTTTCCTTAACTTTACTTTGCTGCCTAGCGTTGATGATGAACTAGACTGTCACATACACAAGCGTATGCAAATGTACCTCGCTACCACTCAGTGGCCAGGTCTACCAGATTTGTCCACCCATCCTGCAGTTCATTCCACGTACTTCACAAAATACAGAAATAAAACATTCCACAACACAAAAGGGTTACGCGGCTCACCACCACAGTGTGTGATGGTTAATCCACGGAATAATACCCAATGGGCTCTGTATTTACTCAATACTCAACTTTTAGTCCTTTACAGGACAAGGATATTCACCCTGTGTTTTCTCAACATAGAACTGAGAGGGCAAACAATGCCAGGGTTCAGGCTATAACAACCAGTGTCCAACATCCACTGAACACAATACAAAATGCTAGATTTTGGGGCTTATAGTGATGCCCTACAATTAAACCCAAACTAGCAAGGCATTCAACATTCTTTTCGCATAAACTAGCATACAATGGACTCCCATACTGAATAGGCATTCAAATATTTCAACCTACTCTAGCATACATAGCATTGAATCAATAAATAACAAGGGAGTTGAGAAAATCTCACAACCGAGGCTTTCCGACGTCTGAAGACATATGTAGTGTCTCTACAAGTTCAATGAAACCTCCCACAGTCATTAATGTTGGAAGAGTTAAGCACTTCAAGCGATTTCTTGCTCACATATCATCTCTCCTTCCAACAGTCCAACAATCACCTAACATATTCAAAGAAGCTCCACCCACCTCCAAAAACCACATCAATGCACCATTATGAGCACAAATGGAGGTGATGAGTGATTGTTTGCTCACTCCCAAAACAAAAACCAAGCAAAACCCTAAGAACCCCTTCTTCCTTCTCTTAAACCTTGTTTCCTATATTTTCATCTCTATACCCAAGCTCCCCACTAGTCCCAACTGATAGAAAATTCAAAACTGAGTCGAGTGCAACTTGAACCATCCGATTTGGATATTGGATGGTTGAGTTATGGCCAAAATAGTGTGGGCCAATGAGATCATTTCAAACGGCATCTTTTATGCCTTATAATGTAGCCACGAAGCACCGTAGCCACGCTGCCGCTGACAGAGTCAAAACCGCTGTCGATCCGTGATTGGCAGACAAAGCATCTTCAATAATCAGCCATTGGATCTCTGCGAAAACGCTGGATTGTATATGGGCCTTCCAATTGTCTTGATCGCGTCATCGAAGATTGACGCTAATCAAACCATTTGATCGGGATCCATCATGCCACTGTACCATTCGCGCGCCGCCCTGGATCAAGGTTACATCACCATAAAAGGCGGCACACTCTTTTATCTTGCGCCAAGCCAATCAGAGTGTGCGCGGGTGGATCCTGACACTACCACAGCACAACACTGGATACCGCCAATTTATGATCCATTGGATTCAGATCTGGCCTCCGTGTTTCCATTGAAGCCGATGATCTTGAATCTTCTTTATCATAAAAGCCCCAAAATGCCCCTGAGAACATGACCAAATGGCCTCTGTAACCGATTTTAAAGGTGTTAAAAATGTGTACAGGGTTTGATTTCCAGAGAGCTTTTCTCTCTCCTGGAAATCAGACAAACATGTGGCATGCGGCTTTACGGGGGAGAGGAGGGCCATGGCTGAGCCATGCCGTGCGCATGCGCTGCAGTGGGCCTGAGGGCCTTGCTGCCTTGCGGGCCTGCTGCTGCGAGGCATGCCATGGCCCTGCCCATGGCGCCCCAGTGTGCTGCTGGCTAGTGCACCTGCTGTGCCATGTGGCTGGCTGCCACTGTGGTGCCGTGGCCCTCGGCCAGGCTGGCAGCCATGGTGGCATGCCACCTTAGCATAGTGGGTCCCACCATCAATTTTCTCTCTCTTGAATTTTCTTTCTCTTCATTCTCTCTCTTCTGAATATGCCACACCATCATAAGCACTGCCACATCGCCTGTAACATAGTCACATCACCTGTATCACTGTCACCTTGCCTGTGAGACCCGCATATATTCTCTCTCATCAAGCTTGGCCCACTTTACCCATTTTTCCAACAATTACACTATGAAGGCCAACAATAGAATCCACCAAGATAGGACTAAGTTAAAGTTAATCTGTGGCCCTAATCAGAAAAACTGCTGACTGCTCCTTTCTTGGCCTCTCTACAAGAAAGGAGTGAGAAACGAAGCAGGCTTGTAATGGACATCTACCTGGATGATATCTTAGCTTCTCAGCAGAATTCTGATGCCTGCCTACTTAAAAGGGAGACGAGGGTTTGGGACTATGGCATGCTAGGGCATAATGAAAGGGCCATTAGGACTGCAATATGATGGTGAGTTGAACCAAACATAATTATATGTAAATTTGTGTAGAAGAATTTCCAAATTAGCTCACTTTAGGGTGATAGCTAATTGCAGCAGAAGTAGACAGTATGAAAAGCACTGAAAACATGATTGGTGTATCAGATACATTCAAAAAACACTTGCCTTCCAGAAAATACAAGAACATGAGAAATTGCTTGTGGTGGGGGTTGAGTCACCATTCTGCAGGTGTGTGCTGGAGTCATTAATTTCAATCTGATCGGGTGATTCTATCCATTCAAACCCCATGCTGTTTATCCTCTTTTGCAAATATTTCCAAAAGATGCAAGGCCGACATCATACAAGAAGGCAAGCAAATAGCTCTTGAACAATTCAACAAGCTGTGACTCCCATACGAACATAATAATGAGTTGGAGAATCTACAAAGATCAATTGATGCATCACCATGGAGTAACAATACCAGTTTTCATTTATGCATATCCCCTCCCACCTCCCCCCAAAAAAAAAAAAAGAAATAAAATAAACATTAAAAAAAAGAAGAAGCCCTTGCATCTTCTATGTGCTAATGTTCGAGCTCCGGCATTAGATGACCTTGTGGATCTTCAAATTGATGACTATTTGGTTGGGCATGAAACTGTGGCCCAATATAGACACACTAATGCTCCTCATCTTTAAACTTCTCGAATGTTATTGTGCAACCTTGGAAATTCTAATTCTTGCCTTATACTTTATTATTATTGTAATGATGATGACAACTAAATTAAGGTGGCCGGAATAAATTTAGAAAAGAGCTTTGTATTTGGACTCTTCACAAGCACATCAAAAGATTATCAGACGAACAAAAAATAGAAATAAGAATTGGCAATATTGAATTAGAATCAGGACAAGATGCTCTGTCAGTTAATTAACATATAACAAGTGGAAATATTAACAGATTATAGGCTCAATTGTATTTTTCATTGAAGAAAAGAAAGACTTCTCCAATTCAAGAGCATAGCCTAATTTAGAAACCAACAAGAGAACATCCTGATTAAAGATAGCAAATAATAGCTAATTCTTGAAAATCATCCAAGCAAACTCCCCAAGATCTCCGTTAGCCATAGATAGCTTTGCTCCAAACCCAAAACTGGAAAAGATAATGAGAAGCTTAAAAAATGAAGCCTCATTTCTTTGAAATCCCATAATAGTAATGCCAATAAAAAATCGAAAATGAGAGACCCAAAGTAATGAGACAGTGCCAAAAAGGAATAGCAACCATAGGCAAATAAAGTTACTGTAAAAAATTTTCTTTTTTCCTTTTTTTTTTTTTTTTAATTTTATCATCCTACAATACAGCACCCATAGGCTCCTACAACTACCAGGGGGAGGAGGGAGAGGGAAGGGGGAAATTAAGATGAAGATAAGCAAATATAGTTACAACTGTAAAAATGAGAAACTACAAAAAAAAAAAAAAAAAAAAAAAAAAAAAAAGAGTTTCCTTTTCTACAAAATCACAGTATATGGGTGATTAGGGATATCCAATCAAGAGGATTGAAGAAGCTTCATTTTCCAATTAACAGAGAAAGGAAGGAAAATAAAAACATAATAAATAATCCGCCCACCTAATATCTAATGTGAATTAAACAAATTACAGCATCATTTTACAAGCAGATGGTAGTGGTAGAAGACATGAAACAAAATATTGGATTTTCCAACTCATTTCTAGGTTATAAAGTAGATCAGGTTTAATTTCCATTGGTGAAAATTAGAAGGAGAGAGAGAAGGAAGAGGTGGTTGTTCACCAGTTCCTTGCTTAACTAAAATCAACTAAACCTTATCCCAACTTTTTTTAAGGCCATACTTTTTTTGTTAACTCCGAGCCATGATGCTTTTTGCTCTATTTTACTGAAGTTATGTTACTCCCCTAATCTAAATCTTATCAAAACGCTCACCAAATTGACACACTATCAATCTCTCCCTAGATCAAATTATAACCAGATTTTACCCATCGGAGCAATTTGCTAGCCTAGATTAATCCATGATTGAAGCCAAATCAGTAGATGTGGCCGAGTTGTATTACTTATGGATTTTCCTGACTGCTGACCGTAAGGACCAAGTTTCAGTTATTGGCTGGATGGTTAAATTCACCCGATTAAAATTATAATTCAGCAATTACACTGAAGCTCAACATGTAAACGCTAGGATGTGATATGGTTTTGACGGTTGAATGCGAATTCTGGCTTCGAGGACAGGTGCTTATACTACCAAAGGCTCTAAAAAAATTTGGTTCGAACTCGTACGATACACTTGAAGCTACGAAGAGGAACTTACGTTCACATGAATCACATCCGCAGAAATAAATATTACAACTCCCACGATCAGACATTGCTTCGCTAAAAACGCAGAAAAGATTACGAACAACAGGTAGAAGGCAAAGGAAAGACAAAAAGAATTTTTCAGCATACAATATGAAGATGAAAGTCAATCACCTCATTCTGTCTGCGGATCCAGAGAAAACCTTATGAGATCTCTCTCTCTCTCTACACATTGTTTATCTCTTCTTTTTTTTGTGATGAAATCAGATCCCTACAATCTTAAGTAGGAAAAAACAGAGCAATACTACGAATATGAGCAGGAACAGGTAATCAACGAAGACGAAGAACGTATTGGAGACATGTTTCCTCTTCTTCCGATCCTCAATGAGTTCCAGCTTTGCCATTAATCAATCCTCGGCAGATTTGAGATCTCTAGCGTTCCAGTAGAACGTCGAAAATTCCCAGATCTAGGGTTTTTTTCCCGTCCAGAACCGCTACTTCCTCAGATGCAAATCTCGGTTTTCTTTCTTAACAGTGGATCAGAGTTTTTTTCCTGACAACATCTCCCATTTTATACCACAGCCCTTCCTTCGTCTCCCTCCGTATCCCGCGGGCGCAACAGAAACCCGCCAAAAGGCAAAATTGTCATCCCGTTTTGATTATATGCTAAGGCTATGTTTGGATGTCAAGAAAAAGAATTTTTTTTTTTTTCTTTTTCTCCCGACATCCAAACATAGCGTGGTTGACTGAGTCCACTTTGGATTAAGATAGTAATCCAAATGTAACGTCTTGATTTTTAAATTTTCTCCGCCATTGCAGCTCTCCTGGTTAATTTTAGAACAATGCAGTTGGAGACTTTGGACCTGATTATATTGAAAATGTAGATAGGATTTGTATTTCTCGATAATTATCTGAGGATACTGACTCTGATTATATAGAGTTAAAGAGATTAAAACAGAAATGGGAGAGATATTTGCATGGATCATTAACCGGGTTGTTATCTTAGAAGTTGAGTTTGAATCTTCTTATGCTGTGCAAATTTAGCATTCAATGAGGTGATGCTTCTGTCCTCAATGCAATCTTGCAACCACCCAGGCTAGTTGACAATGGTCTCAGGTTCCTGCTGCCATGGAATTTGTATATAAAATGACACAAAAAATTCAACATTATGGATACCACCGAGGCTAGTTGACAATGGTCTCAGGTTCCTGCTGCCATGGAGCCTGATGCTATTTCATGGAGATCACTACTTGGGGTCTGTAAGAAACATGGGAATGTAGAGATTAGTGTAGTAAGAAACATGGAAATGTAGAGATCAGTATGTTTGCAGCTCAGCATTTAATTGAGGTCAGCCCAAATGATAGTAATGCATATGTTAAGCATATATGAATCAGCAAGCCAATTGAATGATGCAGTTGAGGAAGATGATAAGCGACACCGGGCAACAGGATTGAGCAAGGAATCTGGTTTTTGTTTGATTGAGCCAAGGTGTGGTTCTTGTGTTGGTTGTAGGAGAAGATCACATCCAAGAATAGAAGAGGTAAACACCATCACGTTGTGTGAAATGAGTAACAAGTTTGAGTCAATCGGTTATGCACCTGAGAAGAAGCTCACGTTGTTCGATATAGACGATGAGGAGGAATTTCCCATCTCTCATCCCAGTGAGAACTTGTCTGTTGCTTTTGGCCTCAGCAAAACTGTATGGTTATGAATCTCTGGATTTGTAGTGACTGTCATGCTTCATGAAGTTGGTGTCCAAAATCTATGATTGTGAGATAATTGTCAGAGATGCAGTGGTTTCATCATCTGAAGAGTGGGTATTGTTCATGTATGGGTTATTGATGATCAGTGGATATTCTGCATTTTACCACCCTACCATTGCAGTCTCATTCATATTCTTTCTGTTAAATTGTTGTATTTCATTTAACCACAGAGCAAACATATGAATATAACTTACACAAGATACACCATCTGTTTTACTGGTAATGTACCCATGCGGCAATGCTTGCAGTGGGCCTCAAGTTAAATTCTTGGAAAAAACTTAAGAGAAGTTAGATGGAATATAAAAAAATAGAGATTCCTCATATTATTGACCAACAGAAACTGCAATCATGACTATATAAATCATCAAATTAGGTCCAGTTTTGGCAATGTCCATTAAAGATGCCAATTCTCAGTGGTTATAATGAGATGGTGGAGTTTTCATTAGAGTCACAGTTGAGAAGATTAATATAAGCTAGAATTCTGGGAACCCTGTGATAACACAGTAGGATGAAGGAAAAAGGAAGATTTGTTCAAGGAAGAGAAGTGGACACAAGCACAGGCACTTACTTGAAGTAAACTTCTTCCAAATGTGTGCTATTAACAGACCCTGTTAGATACATCTGATCATTGATATCAAGAACAACTATATTCCCACATGCAGATAAAAAGGGAAGATTTTGTTACACTAGATAAATATACAAGTCTGCATGGAAGGTTTTTGATGAACCACAAGCCCTCTTCCAGCTACATTTCCCACCTGCTTTGATTAAATTCAAAGCAGTCTTACCCAGAAAGTGACGAGAGCAAGCTTTCAATTATTTACCAACAGCATATGATTGAGCTCAACCAGTTGTTCCCACTTCATTTACTCCTGATAAAGATGAACCACAGTACAAGGAACACATTAGTATCTGGTGATACTGCAATACATAACTGGATCAGAGGAGCACACTCACTGAGTTATACCTCAGGATTATCAATCGATGAAGAATTGGCTTGTGCTTCCAACAATGGCTCTGAGTTCCTCGCTTCTGATTTCTCATTTGAATAACTGGAGAAGACAAATATAGTCAGTCTAGGATAAGAACTACGCTAAAGCAGACTGGCATAATAATGAAGCTGATGCATGGGAATGGTGACAATAGATACATTATTTTGAAATATATTTGGAATCATTTGATAAAATAGCCAATTACATGACATGAACACAGAAAGATGTTCCTACTGGGAAAAAAAAAAAAATACACAGAAGGCTGGAACCATAACATTGTGTGTTCCACACATTATAATAATCCGTACGCAGAATTGTGAACGTCTTTCACTTTGACAAATTATTTTGCATGACCTAATAACCATGGCTGACAATACATAAATGGTTCACACATGAAGTTCTAATCTCAGACAAGGCCTTGCTAGAGGAGTTTCCCTAGTCATGCAGACCCCAAGAACATTTACAGCCTTTGCACATCCCACCATGACACATATTAGGACATGTCATCAACTATTTGATGTATAGAGATCTGTACAGAATACCCTAACATGATTGGATGAATCGATGTTGTTAAACACGGACCAGTGTTTCAATTGTTCAAGGAAAAAGGTTGGTAGTTTGCATGATCCTACAGCCCGGTCCAAATGGTATCGAAATAGAATATTCCAAATTTTTACTAAATCTTCCAAGGAAAAGGCCAAGGTCTGATCACACTCAGATTGCCCAGTCAAATCATCCTTTAGAATATTGTAAACATGTGTTCTATAATAGAAATTTTATTCGGTATGAATTGCCCACTGTATATCCAATCAGGTTGGGATTTGGCTTAGACCTCCTGGAAAGCTCACAAATGCAACTCATAATGAAGTATACCACAGTTTCATTTAGATATAGCCAATGGAAAGCTTTACAGAACCTCTGACTTCCCCATGTATAAATGTTATCCACGTAAGTGCAAAATATGTAATCCTAGATAAGCAGGGGTAAGCAAGAAACTGTAATTTCTGAAGGACTCCCTTGAAAAACATTGGCGCCTATGTAAACGAGGTGCTCTAGCTATCTGAGCCATAGCCCTGGTGCAGGGAAGGAATGGGTTTCGATAAAAGATAAGATTCAAATTCTTCCTCTTTTTAACAAAATATTTTATTTGCTTATAGGAACGGGAAATGAAAAAGAAAAAAAAAGAAAAAAAGGAGCTATGGATTCTTGCAAATTCATTTTTATGGTCAGACTTCAATGGTTCCTTGAGATCATGCTTGTCAATAAACAAGGAACCAAGAAAATATGGCTTCTTCCATATCAAGTTTGAATTTTCTTTTGTACGAGAAAAGTTCTTCTTGTTAGAGAGGTTAGTGCTCTAGTGGGAACTAAATTATCAACAGTAATTATGTCAAATTCTTACGTTGACAGTATGGTCACCCAGATTAGCTCCACACAGTCCACCCAAAGAAGCCTTTGTTCCACGGGAATCACACCATAGGTAATTAGGTGAGCAAAAGGCCAAAGCTTCCATCCTGCCTGTCAAGCAAAGCATAGCGAGAAAAACATGTTAACCACAATATATTCAACATCTATACGCAAATAGTTCATATATACTGGGTTTAAATTCAAGCTCATACCCGTATCTAAAATAACAGAAGAATATAATGTCCAATGTATGGGTTGTACATTTATCATCATTATTTTCAAGGTTAAAAAAAAAAGATGTGCAAAACAATTTCACCCAAAAAAAAGTGTAAAACAACAATCTAAATTGAAATAAACAGCTTCTACAATTTTGACAATATGAGTCATTCATTTTGCTAAAGGGTTCTGCATTTGAAGATCTCGAAACAGAAATAGAAAAAGAGGGATACCAGAAGATTTTTCTTACAGTGAGCAAGGGCCAAAACGTTGTCTTCAGTTCAGTGAAAATACTGACAGGGGATTCAAATCGTAAGAATCCCAGTACAACATAGTAGATGCTGTTCCAAATTGCTGCCCATGCAGTTTGGTCAAAAGCAACTTTAACAGGGACCACCCACCAGTCCTGGAAAGGAAAAAGAGCCTGGACAACAAGGGAAAATGTTTCAGCCTTTCAAAGAGAATCAACAAATAAATACAGATAACAACTCTAATGCAGATGTGAAGCAAGGCAATCACCTCACAGAACTGGTAATAATAGTGAGAAAGGGAGCCATGAAAAGAGAACCCAACAAGGCCTGATCTGAACATCCGTGCTCTGTCAAACTCGAAAATAGGTTTTCCTTCATAGCACTGCAAATTAATTAGCCTATTACCAAGTGATGTAACAAAAAGTAATAACAGACTTAAAATTTAGAATAATTAAAAGAAGATAGGCAAGAAACAAGGTTCTCCTAATAAGATTGAAAGAACTAAAAGAAGACAGGCAAGAAAAAGGTTCTCCTTAAGCCTAAGTCATACCTGTGCAATCCAATCCCCCAGAGAGTAGACAACCCCACTTATCACCATTTTGGCCAAAACAGGATTTTCTTTCAGAGCTTCCTCATAAGCAGACCAGTTGTGCTGGGGTGCATATCTTAGTATCTCATAGATAGTCCACCCCTAAGGAACATAAGAAAGCATGTGAGTTCTAAAAACAAGCAAACAAGCAAACAAACAAACAAAAATTGCTCCTTTATAAATGGAAAGTGACACTAAAACTAAATCAAGATCCCAGTTTCTAGAGACTAATGGACGATCTTTATCTTCCACACAAGAAAATGATTCCTTTGCTAAACTAAAATAGCACCTTTAAAACCAAATATAATGTTAAGACGAAGGAAAACTTTGCTGCATTTAAACAGTATGACTATGGGCAGAAAATTCTATCTGAGAAGTCCAAGACAATGGGAATAATCTAATAACAACATAATTAATTGTGAAAACCGATAAATCCAAAAACAGCAGGTCAAAACAAATTGAACTCGTCTAACCAAAACCAAACTGAATGAATTTCAATGCAGGAAGAGCAAACAACAGACAGTAAAAAGCAATTTATGCCAAGAAATATATATATGAAAATAAAGATATGTTTATATAAAAAGGCTCATAAATTCGCCCAACAAGGTAAAAGAGAAACTGCTCTAACCCAAACCAAGAGCTAGCATCGTATTCTTACATTACAGCCGAGAAAATAAGAACAAAATAGAACAAAAATACAATATCATTGAAATCGAAGAAAATCCACCAGGACTACAAAGGAGAGAGAGAGAGAGAGAGAGAGAGAGAAGGGGGGGGAGTACAAAGACTAGCAGACCCAAGTCAACTATTGTACTGAAATTCCTCTGGGACTGGGCTTTGGGGGAAATGGATGGAATGAATTTACAGTTATAGCAAAGCCATCAACAAACTCATCATGAAACCACATGATATCACAGAAGAACGGAAGAGGGAGAAAACAAAATAAAGAAACAATTTTAAATAAAAGTCTTTCTTCCTCAAAAGTACTAGTAATACTAGAAAGCAAAGGACTCTAATGGGCGGGAAACAAAATCTTTCACGAACCAACTTTAAGGCATACTGAGCTGGATGCGTGCCTACTGATTGTCAACATTACCAGAACCCAATTAAAATTACAATTTAAAAGTAATTTACGAATTTCAATTTTAAAAAGGAGAGATAGAAAAACTAAAAGGGAGAAGAAATCACTAACATGCCAGTAATCACGATCGATGGTGAGCAGTTTAGTGAGGGCGAATGTACCAGCAGCAAGAACAATAGTGGTATTAATTGCTCTATCGATAAATTTATCAAAATCTTCCCCCTCTCCTTTCCCCTCCGATGAAATGGACGAAGAAGAAGAAGAGGAGAACCCTCCAGCTCCCTCGAACGACAACCGACCCTCATTAGCGAACCCCCCAACCTGGTTTACGTTCTCTCCTTCTGTTTCTCTTTCAATTCCAGCTACTACTCCATCTTGCTGGTCCGTTGAATCACTGCTCTGCACCGGAATGACATGGAGATCTTCCGTAAGAGAACCAACAAACCAAACTCTTCTCTTTCCTTTCAAGAAACTGGAATTCGCTGATTTGTGACATATGGAGAAGCTTGGCAGAGACGAGCCAGATAAACCCTTAACAGGAAAACTGCATCTAGGCCTCGACTCTTTGATGGAATTTGCGATGGGAAGGAATCTCTGGGTTGCAATACTATTTACAGAAGCCATTGTGTCTGAATTTGGGAGGAAGAAAAGCAGCTGATAAGAGCGAAATCAACCGATCTGATTTCTCCAAGCCAGATATAAAGGCACTGTTCGAAGCTTTTATACCTACCCATCAATTTTTCCTTTGCGGATGACGTAGATGAATACAGCCCACAAATCCTTGGGAACCTTAAGAGATAATGTATGGCCCATAATACAAGTCGGTAATGGACTTTTACCCAGGAACCCAACCCAATCCTGGACTCAAATCGTCTCCGGTCGTTGGAAGGCGTTCCTCGTGATCTAACAGCTAGAGGTTATTGCCATAAAAATCGATATATTGAACTTCAATCGTTGAATAATGATTAAATAAACTGATCAACATGAGATGATTTTTTTCCCTCAGATCCCTCAAAGCATATCTGCCCTATTTGACTATAGTTATCACTTGATTAAGAAAAGATATCTTGCCCAATTAAAAGAAGTGTGGGTCATTTTTCTAATTAAAATTGTTTAATAAATTATGAAAATTGATTAACATGTAGATAAAGCTAGTGCGGTATCTCTTACCAGAAAAAAAAAAAAAAAAAAAACTATTGCGGCATCTTTTTTCTGTAGGCTGCTAGTTGTAACACGTAGTGTACTGACGAATAAGAAAAACGGATTGAGATTACTAATGGAGGATGGAGACTGATACCCTAAAGGGTTCGGTGTGGAGTGAAGGGCTAAAAAAGAGAAAGCATTATCATTATACTAAATAAATCAGTGGCTAACACAGATAATTATTATGCCATGTGGACAGACAGTATGTCCATTCCAACCATTGCATAGAGAGGATGTTGTCTAGGTTAGCCGCCACGTGTGAAATTTTAATTCTAAGCCAATTGAATCCCCCCCGGGCCCCCGTATATTAAAATGCATCATGTGTATATTTATACATGTGTGCTAGTACTCTAGTCATTATTGTGCATTCTCCCAACTCCGAGTAGATCACATATGATTTAGATAGAAAAAAAAAATCATGTAATACACTACTTAGATATGTCTTCTGACTTCCAAAAACGTTACAAATGGTTACAAAAAATTCTATATAAAATGTTTGTAATTAGAAACCATAAACCATTTTCCATAGGAAAAGTAAAATAAAGGCAACTGATTTCTATAAATGAGTTCGGATCACATGCATGTATATGTACTCTCCATATGATCTCATCATCGTCATTATCGTGTGAAACTCACCACTAGAGTGCGGGACCCTCTAAATAAGAATGTTGATGAGATATGAGAAAATATATAAATACATACAAATGAATTATTCTCTTTTTAAATTTTAATCCTGAAATTAGTCACCTTTTCTAGGTTGAATCGTATGATATAACAATAGATTATTTAATTTTGATATCAAATTAACAAGCACCATACAACTACAAACCGTGGCTGTTCACCAAATTGATACTGTCAAAAGGCTGTGAACTTTGTCTTCCTTGGGCTCTTCATAATTTTAATTAGACTCTATTGTTATTCACATAAAAGGTAGAAATTTTTTTTTTCTATAATTCCTACTGTTTGTTTTAATATAATATAAAAAAAAAATCTTTGAAAAAACAGAAAATTTTTACAAAAATTAAATTTTCATGTAAAATATCATTTGTACAAAAGAAAAAAAAATTGATAACAGAATAATTGTCTTATTTTATTTTCTGATCATACTCTTACGAACTATTTTTTTTTTTCTTATAATTTTGTTTGTTTTGATGTATACTATTTTATATGTAAAAAATATTTTTCAATGTTTGTTTCCAGTAGTTAAAAGAAAGACGAAATTTCTTTTCCATCGCCTTTAAATCATTATATTTTACCTCTTAAAAATAAACATTGAAAATTTATTTTACATATATTTATGAAATTTTACGTCAAAACAATTGAAGCCTATGGTACACTTCATATGAACTATCAATTTATCTGTTGTATGGATTTTGATAAAAAAAAAAATAAAAACAAATCTCATTCGACCCCCACAAGAAGGGAGAAGAACCTAGAAACAACTGACATAATAAATAGAGTGAATAAATTTCTGCTATCCCGCATAATAGTTTCAAAACATCACCTACCACCCATACGTTTCAAAAAACATCAAATGCACCCAAGTAACTGACAGAAGTGACGGAAATGAGTGATAGACCGTTTTAGCCTTTATGTTTTTAATTGAAAATTTTTAAAATTAACAAAATCCCTAAAATAACCCTGGTCATTTCGGTTAGATAAACAGCCCAATCTTCTCTGGCACCGGTTAATAGGTAAGTCCCCTTAATCCCCTCTCGTTCCTTCCCTCTCCCTTCCTCATCGTTCTCCAACCTAACCTTATAGATATATATGTATCAATTTCAAAACTCCATTTCTCGTTCACGACTGTTCTACTCACAAGCTCCACATCAGAGAGAGAGAGAGAGAGAGAGAGAGAGAGAGAGAGAGAGAGAGAGAGAGGATCATGTCCTCGTTCGTTCAATTGAAGATCCTTATCGTCTTCTTCTTCGTATTTGTCAATCTAGTAGTCGGTAGAAATCGACATACAGTGAATTTCCGATCACCAAATCTATTCCCAGAAAGCTTAACTTGGGATCCAGTATCCCAACACTTTGTCGTAGGCTCTATTCACGATCGCTTGATTCAAGCTGTCTCCGATGTCGGCGTCGTTGAAACCCTAATTTCGGACCCCAACCTTCCCCGGACGTCACCATCGTCGGTCTCACGGTCGATTCCATCAACCGCCGTCTCCTAGCCGTTATCCATGCCGGCGATCCTCAACCCCACTTCGATGCCCTCGCGCTACGATCTCCGATCTCGCCAACGCCTCTTCCCGACACAACTTCTTCGATCCTACCCTCTTCCGACCGCCAAATCGCCACGACATCGCCGTCGATTGCAACGGCAATGCCTACGTCACCAACGCCGTCGGCAATTTCGGTTCCCACTCCTCAATGCTTTCTTCCGCAAGGTCATTGTCGTAGGTAGATTTTTTTCTCTCAGAATCTTGGTTTCTTCCTCCGCGAAAACCATCAATGGAATCCAACTCACAACTCTCTTTTGTTAGCGGGTGTTCGTGGGTTCTATTTATTTTGGCGGTAAGCTCTCTTCTCCGTGGAACAAGATCTAAAGCTCTCTTCACCGTGGAACAACATCGAGCCTTTCCTTCTCCGTGGAAGAGCAACTCGAAGGAAATCGATTCTGCAATTTTTTTTTTTTTGCTAAGAGGGTAAAAGTCTTTTGACTTATCTATTAGGGTATTATAGTCCATTTCACATTCTTTTTTGATGACATCAGCAACTAATGGGATTGGTTTAACGGAATGGACCTATTTGATTAACGGTGGTAAATGTTTGGGTGGTAGTTGATGTTTTTTGAAACGTATGGGTGGTAGGTGATGTTTTGAAACTATTATGGGGGGTAGCAGAAATTTTCTTCTTTACCAAAAAAAAAAAGCTTGTCTCTAGTCGTCTAAAACTGCAGTCTGGCCATCAAATGGACTGGGTTACATCAACATGCATGTGAACCGTCCCAACTCATTAGATCTAATGGACAACTAAAACGATTGAATGACAGAAAATTATCCTCAATAGGATCCACATCCTCTCGCCTCTAAAAGTTTTTAGAGGAGAGGTGGTGCCCCTATTAGATGGATGACAATGGGGGTGTCATTTGGGGCTTAGGGAAATCCAAAACCTTTATTCGAATTGACATTCCTTGTTGGTTCAGCTTGTCGACTCAGTGTCTATTTAGATGAAGGATTTAGATTCATTCAAGCCTCAGGTATCGCTCATTCAATAACGATGCCACCTCTCCTCTGAAAACTCTTAGAAAAGAAGATTTGAATCTTCTCCAACAGGACTAAGTTCAGATTGATAAGGAACGACTTAGATTTCAGAGAGAATAATTGATGCTTGTCGACAATGTTGGATTAAAAAATTGTTTTGTCCTTAAAGGAGAACTCCCGAAAGGACGGCCAACAGCCTGGGGTGGCCAGTACTTAACCGCTTGATCGAAAATCCGCTGAACCATCCAGCAGTCTCTATCATGAAAACTATCTGTTGCGATATATCTCCACTTTGATTGGCTTGATTCTTTAAAATTATCTTGTTTTATTTAACAAAGATACACGTACAGACATCTAAGTGAAGTGGTCCTCTAAGCTATTTACATTTGAAAGTTTTTTCAGAATGTCTCCTATTAAGGGTTTAGTAGGAGATTCGGCGGTGACCAATCGATACTTGATATGTGGGCATCGATTGAATCCAAACCGTTCATCCAGCCGATAAGGTAGTTTGGCAAAGAGGTGTCGGCTTATGCACCATTGATGGCTGGACGGCTCAAATCTAACAGTCATCCACGTGTCGAGCATCAGCTGAATGCAACTAAGTCTCCTGCGGAACCCATGGCAGGAGATCTGACTGCAACCAGTTGATGCCCGACATGTGGGCATTGGCAGGAGATCCGAGCCGTCCATCCAGCCAATAAAGTGGTTTGGCAGAGAAATATCAACTTATGTACTATCGATGGGTGGACGGTTCGGATCCAATCGATGCCCATGTGTCAGGCATCGACTGGGAGTCCACATCGTCTCCTCCCAATGATTTTGGGAGGACATGGCAACCTATCTCGGATGACTGCCACATGGCTTTCGGGTGAATCTGAGACCCGCCCGGCCGACAACCCCGCCGGCTCGGCTTGTCGGCCGGGTGTCGGCTCGGGCGTGGGTCTCGGATTCACCCGAGCCATGTGGCGCCTCCGAGATAGGTGCCTGCCTCCCAAAATCATTGGGAGGCGTGTGTCCTCGACTGGATCCAACCAAGTCTCCTGCCGAACCCATGGCAATAGACGATTTCTCTACGTCTTTTCTTATGCCAGGTGTATAGTAGGTGACGGTGTGTGTTAATTTGTACTCCATTGGTTGTTAGCTGCCACTTGCTGACTTGTCATCCATGTAAGAATGGTAGGTCTAGAAATTTCTCCTCATCACTTTTATTAGAGGCTGTTTCCAGACCATTTGTTTGACGTAATAGGTAAGCAACGAAATCACATTCTCTCCCTGTCAAACGAAAAAAAAATCGAAGTATCTGGAAAATAATAATAATAATAATTATTATTATTTTAACACAAAACCGCATCTAAACTCTAAAGACAAAACAATTTTCAATTTTTCAAAATTTTTTTCTTATGTTTTAATGTTTTTCTTTCAAGGTACTTGATTGAGATATCAGAGCTGGTATACCTGTCTCTTCGTGTATCATGTATATATGTGCCTTTACAAGTGCAAATATTTTTAAACTGTAAAAACAGTTTTAGATTAACTTAAGTATATATTTTTTTATTCTGGTTGACCGGTGTTGGGAATAATTTTATATTTGTTAAATTTTGAATCTTGGGTGTCTTTTATACTTGAGAGCTCTTATACTTATAAATTTGAACTTTTGAGATGAAAACTTATTATGGTATTAGAGTTCTATGTTACCTCATTAGGGTCACTCAGAAGAAGGACCACATGCCATGTGTGTTGTCACTCGAAAGAAAGACAACACGTGGGGAGAAGTATTGGGAATAATTTCATATTAGTTAAGTTTAAAACCTTAAGTGTCTTATGTATTTGAAAATTCCTCCATTTACTAGTTCGAACTTTTGAAATGAAAATTTTACAGTCGATTCATTTCATGAGAATAGAAAAGTAAAGCAACACAAAAATTTTACATGGTAACTACAGGTCTACCCCCTTAATGATTAAAACTCCCATTGAAGATATCAAGCACCTATGCAATTAGGTCAAACACTATTCCTTATGTTTATTTCTAGAGGGGTCAATACTGTTCCTGACATTCCAGCTAGGAAGGCCATGTCAATAGAATGTGTGACAATTTGGCCAAATTTGGATCTCTAAATTTTAAATGTGTAATCCTCATGACATGAGCTTTTCAAGCTCCAATCAATAGCTTTTTTTTTTTTTCACCTATATATATATAACCAAATGTTGACGGTGAATCCTCTAAATTAAGTCTTCAGAACATAAACGTAGAGATTTAAACAGAGAGTTATTTGTTGAGGGTTGTTTCATATTTGAGATGTTGAGAATAGTTTTATATTGCTTAGATATTAAAACTTTGAGTGTTTTATATATGTGATAGTCCATTTGCTTATTGGTTCGAACTTTTGAATGGAACTCAATAGGGTATTAGAGCTCTAGATTCTCTCATACGGTATGGTCATCCGAAAGGACCTATCACCTGAAAAATGTGATGTGGTCATCAAAAAAGAGAGACCTGTCACCTAAAAAAAAGGAACAGTCGAGTACCTGTCCCTAACGCCACGTATACATTATCCAACGGTGGGACTACACGTGAGAGGGAATGTTGAAGATTGTTCCACATTTGAGATGTTGAGAATAGTCCCTTCACATACTGGATGTTTTAGAGATTGGAACCTTGGGTGTCTTATATATGTAAGAATCCCTCCACTTATTGGTTCGTATTTTAGAACTAAAAATTCAATACAACCTTCACTTTTGAACCAGAAAAGAAAACAAGCTAACCGAACATGATCCTCTGAAGGGAGAAAAATAACAGAAGATGCTTTTCGAGATCTTCGTCTCCCTTCTTCCTTCTCAGGATCTTCTAAGCAGAAGAGATTCCAAGCAGGTTTTGATCATTCGAAAAAAAAAAAAAAAAAAACCGTAAGAATGAGGAAAAGAGGATGAATAAGAAAAGAAGAAATTCGGACCATGGAACCCAGAGAGCTTTGAGCAAAGGCAGAGTTAATATCTAATAATCTGTATCTTTTTCTTTGAATCTTTTACATAACGAGCCCAGTGAAAAGATATATAAAGAGAGTGGGTTTGTTTTTGGGAAGATGCATGGCAATGGAACGAAAATTTGAAGAAAACATAAAAATGAGTAATTTTGGTAAGAATGGTTTCATGATCTAATGGTCAAATATTAAAAACAAAACAATCTAACGGCTGTAAACTTAACTGCGTAGAATCTACGACATAGTTCTTTATCCCTATAATAATAGAGAACAGTTCACTGCATCTACTTGTATCCTTTCATAGGATTCTATTACCGTTCATATCCTGTAGGTCTAGAGGTGGATTCTACACCACATCTATCGTGATGAGATTTCATGGAGATTACACGTACATGCAGGTGATCCGAACTCATATTAATATTAAAATAAGAATGATTCGATGGTTCAGAACTGATAAGAATTGATCGATCCAACTAGTCTGAAAGTGATTACTTAAACCATGGCAGTGAGGATGGTAAAAGCAGACCAACTAGGAATTTAGTGCTTTGTTAAAGTAGAAGTTTGTAGCTGGCACCGTTATAACTAATTATAATTAGGGGTGCAAGTTTGGTGCCTCGGTGAGCCCAAGCTCGTCTTGAGTCTGAAAGAGCTTGGGTTAGGTTTTTTTAGCATGTGGGCTGGGTTAGGGTTGAAATTTCTAATTCCGGGGTAGGGTCAGATGGCTCTAGGGTTAGGCCCCTATTTGAACCCAATCTTGTATATTTAAATATTAAAAATATATAATATAAAATTATACATTATTAGTTATTACATGATACTTTAGACTGGTTTGGCTTAGGACAGGGTCAGTCAGGGCCAATTAAATTCAGCCCAATCCGACTTAATCTGGGTCAATCAAGGTCAAGTTGGGTTGAGTGAGACCGGAAAGATTGGGCTTGGGCTTAAGAAATCCCAGTTAAACCAATGGGCTGGGCTTGTTTGAGTTAAGAGGACCTAGAGTTTGGCTGGCCCAATTGCACCCCTAATTATAACTTTATAGAGGACATGAGAAATAATGACACGCTCCATGCCTAACTTTGTAGAGATGTCCAAGTCCTAAGTGCAATCAAAATTAGCAAAGATGGTTCCTCTCCCCATACGGGTACCCTCCCTTCCCATGGATCCATCACCGTCCATTGAATAGAGACTTACCTCACTTGTGAGACCCATTAGACATGAACGTTGAGAGGGTTCATAGGAGGCTACCGGAACAGAGAGGGTGGATCCATGCTTAACCTTTCGCCTGTTAGCGAAGACACCTACAGATAGAGAAGAGTGAGTCAGAGCTAACACGTATGGGAACTGACTGTCTCATGGACCCATCACCACTCATGATGTGTGTGACCCATTTTTGAAGCGTGAGATTCACTAGACATGGGATGATGATACGTGCAGCTTTCACGTGATCCATTCTCATACTTTAGAAGTGGGTCCCACATTCTATGAAAGAAGATGGAATCATGTGAAAGATACAGGTTGTAAGCCTTTACTTCAAGGTGCCTCTTGTAGGTATCTTATTTGCCACATCATCACATGCTACTCATGTGTTAAATCTCATATTAATCTGATTTCTTTTCCATATGTTATTTTACTAATTTCAAAATGGGGGTACTGGATCCTAGGCTTCAATCACTATGGATCATTGTTTGCCATAAGGCCCTAAACATATATTGTCATGTGATAGATAGTAGTAACGTGTTAAATGTCATATTAATCTGAATTTCCCCATATGTTATTTTACTAATTTCAAAAATGCTCCTCCTCAGCTTCACGATGATGGATCATTGTTTGCCTTGTATCGCTGACCGATATTAGCCAGTATTGACAGATATGATTTGATATTGATTGATTAATACCTGATGGATGTTATTAAGATATACCAGCCAACACCTAATCAAATCCATGATAAATGCCGGGCATAACCAACAAGAGCATTGGTGATTGGGCCCTTCAATAGAAAGACGAAGTGGGTGGCAGACAGGGGCTACTGGCCAGCGGCGGCCGCCTCGACACTAGTAAGGAAAATAAGTGGAAGCGTCTAGAAGATAATCAAAATTCCAGGGATTCAAATCGTTTCCCGCCTGGTTTGGGTGGGAGATTGGACGGCCTGGATGGATGACCGCTATCTGGCACTTGAAGGGATCCGAGTCCTTCATCCGAGCTACCCCCAATCGGCTCAGCTTGTTGACTGGGGGGTCGACTCGAATGGAGGGTTCGGATCTCTCCGAGTGCCAGTTGGCGATCATCCATCCAGACCGCCTAATCTCCTACTTAAACCAAAGGCGGGAGACGATTTTTTTGCAAATTCCAGGCGTCTGCATTAGTCTGACTTGAACGCTGTTGTATTGGGAAAGAAACTTCCACGCCCATCGAATTATCAAAAGCAGCGGATTTTTCGGTCAACCTAATCCGGAAGAATTCTTGATTTGCAACCATTCGTATATGTCATCTGCCAAGTTAGATGGGTCAAAAATTTTCTGGACAGTTTGACAAATTGGTAGGCTCCAGAACTTGATTCGGTGCAATCTCTTTTCCAAAGTCCCATGTTAGTTTAAGCAATGTTTGATATTATGATTTATATTTGTGTTTATAGATTATTTATAATAAATTATTTATGAAAAATAAATTATAAATAAAAAATACTAATTATTTAATATTATTCAACGTAAAAAAGTAATAAAAAATTATCACAATAATGATAAATATCTTCTAATCTATTTATGGAATTTAGATTATATCAATTTATTTTAAATATAAATAATTACTATAAATCATATCAAACAACTATATATGTCATAATGTATTATAATTAATTCTATATTACAAATCAAAGAGAACCTTAATAACCAACACAAATGTATGAATAACAATGTATTGGATTTTTTTCCCATATACTTTAATCATTAAATTGTCTCAAAATTATTTGACTTTTAAATTATTCCTACAAGTTTTATCCAGTCAAATCCTGAAATGCATTTAGGCTAAAGATTACTAAATTGAGAGGTGGATTAACAAAATTTTAGTAAAAAAACAAGCTTTAGCATGCCAATTAGGAGTACAATTGTGCCCGGCTAGGCCAAGTTTTTTTTTTTTTTTTTTTAACACAGGCTCAGCCATATGTCTGGTTGAGAATTGGGATATCTCATTCCAAGCCTGAACCTATCAGGCAAGATTTTTTTTTTTTTTTTTGTTGTCATTTTTATGTTATTTTTACTTAGAAAAAAGGAAAAATAATCTGTAACTTAAATATTTATATATTATTTTTACCATTATCTTCCACACACAAAAAATATAGAGCAAGATCAGGCCAAGTTCAACCCAAGAGCTTTACCCTCGGCCCAGCCATAGGCAAGGAAATCCCAACCCTGTCCCAACAAACAGGTTGAAAACCCAGTCTGGAGACTCTAGACCTTTAAATTCAGATAAGCTTGGGTTTGCCGGGCCAAACTTACTAGTTTGAACTTTTGAAATGAAAAAAGATCCTTTAAAAAAGGCCTCAAAATCAAACCAGAGTTGACTGTAAAACATATTTAAACTAATTGCTTGAAGAAGTAGACTGCATTTTCTTTATAAATTTTGCAGACTTATTTGTTTTCTTTATTATATGAAGATGGAAGATACAATTCTTTAATTCGTCATTCACACATGGAATAGTACTTAAGGATATCTTCACTTCCATCCTTGTATAACACTATAGCAAGTAGTATATTAGTAGTTAGATCAAGATTGTCGGACGAATGTGCACGGCCAACCAGTTTTCAACCACGATTTATCGTTCCAACGGCAGAGATTCTCCGGCAAGGAAGGATGCAAATAAGGCCAGGGACTCACTGGGTTTAAAAATGGGCACTGCATGGCCTGCTCCTCTAAATGTTGCAAACATGAAGCCCTCATATTCTTGGAACCAACCACTAACCTGATTCCACAAAAGCCCACATTACTATAGAAATTCTCTTGCAAATCTTCCACAGGACCAAGGGTATTTTTGTCTAGATCATTACCTGCTTCTGGTGGTACCAAGGTCTCCAAGCTTTAGTGATAGGCAGTTCTAAAGCACTCAAGCTGTATCTTGTGGATAGAACAGGAACTCTTCCATCAGTATCCCCACTGATCAAAAAGAAAGAAACAACTTATTAGATTTAACAGAAATACTTAACTACAATCCATCAACACAAGATCTTAGACTTAATATGATGGGTTTTCTTTTTTGGGGCTTCTCTTCTTGATAGTCCCCTACCTGTAGATCCATATCCTAAGTCCTGCTGAAATTAGCTTCCGGTATATAGGCAGGATAGAAGGCCTTGATTCTGACCATCCATGAAATATTTTGTCACTGCACCCAAAGTAAGAAAAAAATGTTTCAGTTATTCCTTGTCAACTTCTTATTCATGTCAATGTAGATTCATCATTAATAAATGTGTGTGTGTGAGAGAGAGAGAGACAGAGAGAGAGAGAGAGAGAGAGAGAGAGTTACTTGCAGATGCTCCAGTTCTTGAGCTGATGACCATCATTGACATGGAGGGCCTTCTGGACATCGGGTCTATTGTAGAAAGTCTGGGCATAGTCGTTGAGGCAGGGATCATAACCACCCATGATCCTTGGCATCTAATAAGAAAATTCATTACCAGATCAGGCAATATATCCTTTTCCCCAATTTTTGACAAGTTCAAAATTGAAAATAGCTTCATATTTTAGAGTCTGTACTACTTAGTCTTTAGGATCAATCCAAAACTGAGTCAGATTTCAAGCTTTTGAGAGAAAATTCATTACCAGATCAGGCAATATATCCTTTTCCCCAATTTTTGACAAGTTCAAAATTGAAAATAGCTTCATATTTTAGAGTCTGTACTACTTAGTCTTTAGGACCAATCCAAAACTGAGTCAGATTTCAAGCTTTTGAGTTACAGTCAGAATAATATCATTGTGAGAACAACAGTAAGGAAATGAACTCACCGTCTTAGACATGGTGTTGAACATGTATTGGTTTGATCCGTTTCCTATGTTAGTTGAGTTAGTGCAGACAGAGGTATAAAGGCTATACATATCAATCTCCTTATATTGATCGAGTAGTTCACCCACAGCATTATAGCAACTATCGTTACTCCATGTATCATTACTGTCAAAATTGCAGGTCTCTTTTATAATTTTGTGAGTTTCATCTGATATCACAGCATGGCTCCAAGCATAATCCACCATACCTCTCCAATCATGAGCATCCGATGTTTCAGGATTACCCAACTGTATTTTTTCACAAAGAATATTAGTTTGATACATTACTCTTATCAATTCACATAGAATAGAGGAATCAGTGAATATATATTAAAACAGGGATCATTACCAAGAAGCCCTTTAGATTAATATACAGGGAAGGATCCTTGTTCATGTCATAAATGAGCTCAGCCAGCTCTGGTACATATTTTCCTGTTCATGATGTATACACAGAAACAATCAGGCTAAATAGAATGAATAAAAAGGAATAGTATGCCAGGTTAAGAAGGTGGAAGTACTGATCATATACCTGCATAGCTCTCCCCTGCAATATAAAAACTCCGGCTTCTATACGTTGGGAATTTGTTGAACCACTTGTGCAGGAAAGTATATGTATCATTTGCTGACAGATATGAGTTCAGCAGGGGGCACACCAGTGAGTAGATTAATAGTTAAGAAGATCAATAAGATCCATAATTCCCTATTAACCAAGATTTCATAATATAATTAGGGGGTCAGGTCTATAAATGAAAAATTGGTGCCCTGATCCACACTCATATATATCATACACGTGGCAGCTTGAAACTGTCCACATGGCTTCTGTCCATGTGGCAAGTTAAGTCCAATAGCCTTCTCCCACATCACAAAAATTGTCCTTTTGGGGTTTTTTTAATACATGTATGCTATGCTAATGGAATATACGAGATAGAGCTATGAACTCTTGAAGTAACAATACTCTACTATGATGTTCAAAACCAATGACATGCATGGATGTGCATCAAACTCACCTGTAAAGCTGTCTCCAAGATTATCATAATCAGTTGTTGTATTTGAGTATGAAAATCCAACTCCAACTGGTGATTCCAAGAATAACATGTTGGCTTCTGCATCATGGTGACCATTTTAATTTAAAAAACTTGCTTATGTTCTCAACTAAATGCATTTTTAGATGGTTTATGATAGATGGTTTCTCTCCTCTTTGTTATATACACATGATTTTGAGGAGATGTCAATATGAATATAAAGGTGATTGCATTTAAGTGTACTTTTTTTTTTTTTTTTTCTATGGATGGATACATGTGAATGGGTATGTGTATTGAAGTAAATTAGATCAATCCAAACCTTTGTTCCATGAATAAGGATTAAATTTCAACCCATTTCCATCTGTATCAACAATGAAAGGACCAATCTCTTGTGTAGCTCCATATCCCACAGAAGAACACCCAGGACCTGAGACATAATATTAGTTTGTCACCTTATCAGAGAATAGAACAATATGAAAATGTTAAAGAAAAGTAGACCCTCCACCACGCCAAAAGGTAATAAAAAAAATAAGGTAATCATGCTATTTTTCTTTATGATATTCCATTAACTATCAAAAGCATACAGTAGTGGGTTGTTATGTGGTGTTGTCTAAAAACAAGGCAGCATGAAACTGTTAAGAAGGAATATATGTGTTTGCCATAGAGGATTCGGTGGGGGTATTTCCTCCCCTATATAAATGCTAAATGTGCAAGTGATCTTATCCTTTGCTTTTGTAGAAAACAATTAAAATAACCCTTGAGTGAGAGGTTGTCGAAACCTTACCATGAATTCAAATCCCAAAGAGATAGTGTAACATTAATTAATGAGATGATTAAGTTTGGGTCATGGGAAACCCTAAAGACCGTAAGTCCATGGATCTTTTTCCTAGGCCAGTTGAACTAGTTTGATCAAGGCACACAACTTGTAGTCAGAAAAAGGGTTAGAGTCAGTCTATGCAGAAATTTTAGAAGGTCCATTTGACAACTTAGGGAAGCATACTGTTACCTCCATTAAGCCACAGCACCAATGGCTTTTCCGCTGGTAGAGTTGAAGCCTCATAGAACCAGTAAAAGAGAGCCCTTCCATGATTTTCATTCACTGTCACGTACCCAGCATAATGCCTGAAACCCACCTCCGGTTGGCCAGGCAATCCAGTCACAAGATCCTCACTTCCCCCCAGTATGGTCACCTGCTTGGTATGAGACCATGATTTATGCTTTGCAGCCACAACAGGAACTATTGCCATTAGAGCAAAAAGAGCCCAACCTAGAAAACCCATCACCTGTACTATAGAACCCATAAGAACACTTAAACCTCTTTACCCAAAAACCCTTGAATCCCTCACAAGATGATAGAACACAGCAAGGCTTCAAGCCTATATATACTGGTTGGTGTGCACGCATAAGGACACATGACGAAAGACGGTCCAAATTAAAATCATAAACGGAGTGCCAAGTCTTACGTGGCGAACCGTATTTTATCAATGATTAGGTCAGCATCAGTATGGCATCTGAGGTGGAGTTTGGGTAGGTGTGAGGACTTTTCTCGCATAGCAAGGGTGAGTGGAGCCTCCATAATATTTTGTTTGAGCTTTTCTTCCATGGGAGGAATGAGTGGAGTTGTGAACATGTATTTCGTTGGTTGTAGAATTCACAGTCACATGAACAACATTTATGGATTAGATCCATAAATATCATTAATATTGATTATTTAAAGGCCACATCTTGGAGGGATTATGAACTCGGATAAGACTGCATGGAAAAGGAAACCATATTTGGAAAAATTTGTATAGGGTCTTTTTAGGTGTCAAGGCTCTTTTGACCCTGATTTTTTTATTGCATATTTATTGGGTTATCTAGATGAAAACCTTAAAATATAAAGAGTAGTTTTAGTATTTGAGACAGAAAATATGGAGGATTTTGCACGGATTCAACAAACACCAATCGTTATAGTGTCAACAATCAACTCCAAATCCGTGTCAAATTGAAAAAACCATGTGTAAAAGCTTCATCCCTTCTTTTTCAAATCTCCAACAAATACATCCCATTCCCTTTATTATAATAGAAATAACTAGAGTTAATGTATCATAGGTATTACTTCTTAAAAAAAAAAAAAAACCTTTCCCACAACCTTTCCAAACTGTGACAAACAGATCCTAACATTTAAAATTTTTCGATTGCTAAGTTCAACCATCACCTATCTCAAAAAATAGAAGAATAAATCAAATTAATTAATTTTTATTTTCTTTTCTGGTTTGGCCTCAACTTATCCAAACAATTACTGGATCAAATTAATTGTTTGATTTGTTGATACAAAATAGTTCCATATTTATATATTTTTGAATTGAAATGAAATCTGAAGGGGTTATACAAAACAAAAGGGAAAAAGAATAGAATCAAAAGGGTAAGCTTGGGTTCTTTGGAATGTTGTTGGCTTTGGATTAAAAAAGAAAAAGACAAAATTGGTCACTATGTCCAAGATTGCTTTTTATCAACATAATTTGTGAATTTAAACCAATCACTGCGTTGATATATGATAGAGATGCTGCCTTTGTGGTAGATGCACTACCTTGCGCTATGCTGTCCCTTCCTTTCTTGTTGACACTGCTCGTAAGGGACCATGATCATGACAAGGAAGAAGAAAATAAAGAAGGATGTGCTTTCAAATGAAGAACAAACTACAATGACCAAGTAGTAAAAAAAGGACATGGTAGTTATCTTGTAAGAATATTTGCCAATAGGTTCTCTTTGTTTTGCTATAAAATTTTACATGTTCTAAAAAATTTCAATATTTGTTTCCATGAGGTAAAAGAAAGACAGAACTTTCTTTTCCCTTTTAGAAATCACCATATTTTACCTCAGGAAAATAAATAATGAAAATTTTTTAGCATATAAAATATTACACGTAAAATTTTCTTGTAAAATTCTACATCGAAACAAATGGAGCCTTAATAAAAAAGAAAGAAGGTCGGTTCTCAATCTCACAATTTATTTTGGAGTGATAAACTTTAAGTCGTCTTTTTACATTTATGTGCATTTAGGATGGATCATAAGTTGCAATTTATAAACCAACAAAAAAAAAAGAAAAAAAAAGAAAGAAAGGTGGGATTTGATATATATGTGGGGTTTGGAATCAAGCTATATATGCAGCCCCCTCATCTAGATAGCCAACTATCTTTTCTAAACTGATAAATATTTTCAAGGGTGTCCCTTAGTCCTGACCTATTTCTAGGTGGGAGTGAGGAAGAAGAAAAGTAAAATAAGGGATAGCATAGAAGCCATATGTGCAATGGCTCGACCCTGTTAATAAATTAAAGAGAAAATTTTTCTTGTTGTAATCAAATTTGGTGAAAAAGTTGTAACCTGTCCTTTTTTTACTCTTTTAGAATAGTACACTTTTTTCGTTCAACGATTTCTGGTGGCCTTCATTAGCAACGATGAATAGACACCCTCTGAATATATGCCCTCTAAAAAGAAGGCTTCCCTTTATAGGAGATTATTAGCCCCGTTAAAATCCTGTAGTTTTACATGTGGACTTGAAAAGGTATAAGATAATAACAACTCTTAATAATAACACATAATGATAATTTACTTTCAAATTATTTTGAAAATCTCTTTAAGAAATTAGATTTCCTCATACAATTGTCTACATTGTCTACCTTAAGCCACCATTTGTTATCCTATATATAATGGAAAACTCCTAGCTGCCTTAACATCAAATCTTTATGCTTTATCTTTGCTCTACAATCCAATATTAATATTTCATAATGCCAAAGCCACCGAGGAGCTTATACCACATGACGATCTCCACACACTCTCTGTAAATGACATCAACATCATCAATGGTGACTTGTTTCGGCTGAAAATTATCTATTGTTTGGATGTGACTTCCAAAAACAATCATAGTGATGCAATTGACTTGGCAATTAATGGTAGAAATTCTCCTTCTGTGTGTTGTTTTGCTGGGAAAAAAATTAATGGTAAATTAAAGGTAGTTATTGATGAATTTGATATGACACTGAGAGGGGAGGGTGAATCAGTGTCTGAAAATTCTCCCTAATTATTTCACTGTTGTCCAGAGCTGATGGAGATATATTCTTTTACACACACACAAGGGTATGCAAATCTACCTCGCTACCACTCAGTGGCCAGGTCTACCAGATTTGCACACCCACCCTACAAGCCATTCCAAACACTCCAAAATATATCAGAAAGATAAAACAATGAACACAGGGATATTACGTGGTTCACCACCACAGTGTGTGATGGCTAGTCCACGGAGTAATGCCCAACGGGCTCCGTATTTACTCAACACTCAACTTTTAGTTTTTAACAAGACAAGGATATTAACCCTAGGTTTTCCCAGTATAAAACTGAGAGGGCGTAACAACGCCAAGATTCAGGCTACAACAGCCAGTGTTCAGCACCCACTGCATACACCACGCTTAACCCGCACCCACGGGAAGCAAATAACAATTTTTTAGTGGTGCTTGTCTGCATTAGAGTGATCAATTTACCTTGTCATTGCTTGCCATTTATTGTGCCCTAGGATTGCCATGCATGTAAAAAGAGAGTAGTTTTTTTTTATCCAAAATGGTGATGCCAAACAAAATTGATAGTGGTTGGTTTTTTCAGGAATCTCATTATCATAGAGTGGAAAGGAGGGTTTTTTTAATTTGTCGTGAATCATGTGGGTTGTGGAATCTTTTTTCTTTTTTTTTTTTTTTAAATAAAAATCCTTACCAAATTTAGTTCACATACATGACCCATGCTTACACTCTAGTGCATAAATCTTTGATTAGCAATCTTGGGTTTTGTTTTTTTGGGCAAGGCAATCTCAGAAGTGAAGTTTTACACTGCTTGATGTTTTTATTTTCTTCTAACTCATTTCCACAACAAATAGTAGAACTCAACTGATCAACCCTATCTTTATTTGTAAAAGGATTAACATATCTTTCCACATGGGCTTTGTGATCAACTGATCATTCGAAGTTCAGAGCCCCTCTCCTTATCTGTTTCTCTTGAACCATGCACTATCATGGGAACCTGCAAATAGGAGATTTCTTTACCCAAAGATAAATGTCAGCTTCTGATAGGTGCTTACTTAAACAATATTTTTAGTTTCACTTTAGATAAGCAATGATGGAAGCTATGAACTAGAGGTTGTGCAATGAGAAGAACCATCCATTTGAGCTACAAGCTTGTTCTACAATTTTGTAGGGCATAAGCAATTGTCATATCACATCAGAAGGTCAACTAGGTGATTGGTTTCCCTCCATGAGGATTGGGGTTTGAAAGAAAGGCCAGTAGTGATTGTAGGATGTTTTTTCATGACTAGTTAAGCACCATGCAGATCCATCAGTAGAATCCAAACTCTACAATTACAGACCCTAGAGCCATAGATACCAAGAAAGACAAGACTTCGGATCCCATGGTATCTATGAAATGAGAAAGGTATGAGCATCCCTATGATTTTACATGGGTCTGTCAGTCCATGTTACTGTTTAAGAGTCTACTTTTATTCTTTATTTTAATAAACCTATCTAAGACTGATCTGCTGGAATATGTTGTTGACATCATAAGTAAATAGAACATTAAAAGGATATGGTTATATAACCAGTCAAAACACCCAAGTGAGTAGAACATTAAACTATGAGGTTTTGTATTCAGTTAGGTAAAGGATCGATGCCTTCCCTAGAGCCTATAGAAACCCAAAAAGACAAAACTTGGGTTTCATGTTATCTTTGAAATAAGCAATGGATGAGATTCTTAAACCTTTAGATATTCTGCCTACCTATGTTAGTTTTTAAGGGCCAACTTAAGTTTTTATTTTATGCAATTTAATTTTTTTAAGCATCTGATGGAACAGTATATTCTTGATTTCCCCAGTATTAAGTTATTACAACATTTGACAATGCATGAGTGCATGCCCTTTAAAGTTTAAACTGCTGGTAAGGTTTTTGATTTAATCAGGGCGCAAGGATGCATGCCTTCCTTGCTTACTGCCCCTTGAAGCCAAACCCCAAGCCATCATGTTCAGTAAGATTAATTTTTTCCTTCAACTTAGATGATGTTCTCTAATCCTGCCATTATTGGTTGGTTGACTGAAGATGCCAGAAAAGAAACCTATCGCATTGGGTGTTGAAGGTTGTAGAAAAGGAGCTTGCAGCTGCTTAGATGTGGGATGTTGGCGCCCAATGCAGGAGCTGCTGAATATATCACCAACGCAGGCTTGTGAAAGCAATAATATTTGGAAATTGAAGATTCTTTAGGCCTTTCGAAACTAAGTGGCTGATGTCATCCCTACTCTATAAAGCTCATAATGGTGGGTCAACTTAGGCCACTCCTAGGTGCCATTTGCATGGAAGTGAGGAGATGTGAAATAAAGTTCTGCCTTTCATCGATCAATAAATAATAGAGAAGAATAAAAGGACAAAAGAAAAGGTAAAAAAGAAACTTTCAATTATGGGGTGTTGGTCTTAAAGTAAAGTGAATTGAATTGTTGATTTACTTCACTTTCACTCACATTTCTAGCCAAATGGACCCAACCCAAGCCACATAAACGTCGGATCAAGCTTGGATTGCAATCGGCTATTATTCTCGGGTTGTCTGGTGCTATGGTGCCTTCTGATTCATTGACTCTTGTGCATCTCTTATCTGCTTTCTCTTATTGGCGTCAATAGTCATCCATCGATAGAAATTTTGGCGGTTTGCATGATATTTCTGTTTAGAGACCTAGTTTATATATATATATATATATATATATATATATATTTTTTTTTTTTTTTTTTTTGAATAAGTAGATATTTTATTAACCTAAGAAAAAAATACGCAACAACAAAAACCCTAAGAAGGATCCAGACAGCACAAGGACAAACAAAAAATAGACCTAGGAAATAAGTCCAACCGAAAAAGAAGCCTTGACCCAATCAGACCTATGGAACACAAACACTCACCAAGAAATTAGCCAGTTGGTTACAACCACGCACTAGAGGCCCAACCAAACCAAAACCAAAAAACACAGAAAGGATCAGCAGGCACAGCTTGATTAAGATCAGATAGCCAACCCTTCTCTGAGGACCTTTGTAATAGAATGGCAGCTGGCCCCTTATGGGGTAGCCAGGCCAGCATACCAAGAATCTTCATATTCTTCATCCATTGGTTGATGAAGACACTTCACTTTGGGAGTTATATACAAACCATCTTCGCACTGAAAATAATCCTAGCGATTCGAATTCCCAGGAGTCAGTTTGGTCGCCAACGGAATAGGGTCCACAGGAGGAGGAGATAGGCCACCTATCCTGGGGTCAAAATTGTAACCAGCGAAGGAGGGGGACAGGCCATAAGCTGAGGCTGCATGACAGCTCAACCCAAACTATTCGACCTCAAGCAAGCCACCTGATTGGAGAGGGATCATGGCACAGCCCACCATGGCAGTGTTAAAACCATGGCTACTCTGCGAAGTACTACTAAACACAAAGTCTCGCAAGCTACCAAGAGAAGAAGCAGTCGACACATTCACATTGGGATGCTTTTGCTTATTTCGATTAGACTGCCTTATGGGAACAAATGGCCGTAGAGAAATATCAAAATCATGGGGGTTGCCCGAGGAAGAAAGCTCAATAGATGATTGGGCGAAGGTATTAGCCTTATCGAGAGGTACAAAAGAAGAGGGGTAAGGATTTGAAGTGGAAGATAAGTCACCATCCACAGAGTATTCAGAAAGGCCGGGATCCACATCGTCTCCTCTCTGAGATTCCGGAGGAGGGGCGGCGACCCCAGTGGATGGTTGCCACGTGGGGGTCGAATGAATCCGATCTCTCCGTTCAAGCCGACAAGGGAGTGTCGGCTAGAACGGAGGGGTCGGATTCATCCGACCCCCACGTGACGACCATCCACTGGGGTCGCCGCCCCTCCTCCTTGTACTGTACAGGGAGGAGACGATTTGAATCCGTAAGGCCGAGGTGTCGACAGGTCTAGCTGTCGACAGTAGGACCTGGGACTGCACCCACTGGCTCGGCGAATGGGGAGAGCACAGAGGAACAAATAGGTTAGGAGAAGATGAGATTGATTTGACCAGACAAGCAGGGTTGATAGGCTCTGATTCCACCACCACATCGACTGAATCACCCAACAGCTCGAAATAGTTTTGAAGTTGCAGGGGATTAGGGTGAGCTGGGTGTTGGGCAGATCGAACTGGGTTAGGGTTCACATACTAAGAAAAATCAGGTTTAGAGACAATCGCAGGGTCAATGGCAGGGAAACATGTGTCAGCCACCTTGGAGTTAAGCAAATAAACCCTACCTGGAAGCAACGAAATGGCTGCATGATCCTTGACTAGATCAGGAGTCCCATCGCACGCTTGCTGACTCACTCAACAACCCAATCAACTTGGCCGCCAAGATCCGAATGAGTTATCTTCTTTGCCTGATTGGGATGAGTTCTTTGCTTTCTTTTTTGTTTTCCAAAATCATTGTAATCCTTTTCCTGCAATAGGTCTTCCGAAGCCAAACTACCCACCTGAGCCGGCACTTGACCGGTCTCCGAAATCCTCCCTACATTCTCATTGGCATTTGTTTTCTTTCCATTATTACCGTTGGCCTCCGATCGGAGAGGGCTATCCTGAGACTGAGTGTAAGACCCGCACTCTATGAACCCGATCTAAACCTTGATTTCATGTCGTAATAGGTCTTTCAATCATTACCGGGCCAGATGGGACGAGCGGATGACAACCAGATATGAAATCGGACCAAAACGGACCAAATTAAGTATGATTTAGTCATACCAGTCGATGGTTGGCATTGGTACCAGTCGACCGGTATAGTCAGTAGACTACCAAGATCTGGAACCAGATCTCTGCGGGTCCTACTTTCCAAATTCCGAACCCTAGGACTTTCCTAATCCTAGAAGACTTCCTAAACCTAAACCTAGCCTATATAAACACCTCTAAACCTCCTAGAATCCCTTCCATTGATCCTCACAAACCCTAGAAAGGAGAAAGAGGCTGAAGAAGGAGGAGAAGCTAGGAAGAGCCGATATTGCTATTCGACGAAGAACACCTTACCGCCAGTCGACGGTGAGTGTCACACCCCAATTCCGCACTATTCAGAATGGTGTGATGAACCACTAATAAACCAACGGTTCAACCAGGATCTCTAATAGACTGTATCCATTAAAAATAAAACCATACACATCCACAACCATAATCAGAATAAATACACAATAGCGGAAGTCTTATAGTAAATGAACTGAGAAATCTAACTGTGATAACCATAATAAAATATCAAGTTATTCTTGTATCAATTGAGACATAAATAAATAAAGTATCAATTACATTCTCTTAATAATTCAAACAAAAATCTAATCGAATACGCATGAGTTGCACTCGCATGAGGGATCATGCGTATCCACTAAGTCTTCGGCTTCCATTGCAGCAACACGCCCGTACACTGGAGCACTCTTATAATCTTCGACAATGGTACCTGCATCATCAACTAAAAATATTCGACGTCGAAAGGGTGAACACACATCATGGCTCAGTGAGCAAACAAAACAATGCAACAAATATATGCATGCATTCAATTCATATCTTTGGTCTGGTAAATAAGTTTGCAATGCGCTATAGAAAGGTTCGATGGCCGCCTCGCCTCTATGCACTGGGTGTGGAAGCCCGCCCAAAGGTTAACGTTTATTGTCGTCCCCATCCACCCTACCATGGAATAGAGATAGAGCTAAAGTGCTGAGGCCCGACCTATGACACTTCCCCTGATACTCTACCCATACCAACACGTAAGCCCTTGCTGGCGAGGGCTTGCAAACTGGGCTCACAACTAACTAATCCTAATGCCAATTAGTGTATCCAAGGCCTCACCCCAGCATCCCTCAATACGTCCATAGAGATAGGGCTAAGGCCCCCCGACAGAGTCAGAGACTACACGGTCCGAGACCACCTCCCCTCATACACTACGACGTAATAGTTCTGCTAAGGTAATGGCGATACGACGATGTCAATGGACAATACTTGAGTTAGAGATAGAGCTAGAGTGTTGAGGCCCGGTCTATGACACCCCCCTGATACTCGCTCGCATCAAGTATACCAACCACACATATACATTCACATGCCTATTCCTATCATCATCATCATCATCATGTTATAAACAATAATTTAAATATGCATGAACAGTAATAATAGAAATATTGGATGACATGTTGAATGCACATAACAAGCATACACGCATAGAATCAATCATGGCATTGGACTCAAGAAATAAAACAGTTTATTATTAACCAATTAGTTTAGGTCTTGTTCCCTCACCTTTGGTTGATTGTAGATCCTCTCTCAAGCTTTAAGAATCAACTAAATATCACTATTATATCACTATAATACCTAATCAAGTCGATAGAATTTAATTAGAATTAATTCTGATTTTAAAAAACTTGCTGTTAACTGGGGGTCGATTCCAGGGTCAGAGGTTCCATCGACCCTGGGTGCTACCACCCACATTCTGGACTTCCTGAACACTGGGGGTAAATGTTAGGGTCTAGTAGGGTCGATTCTCCATCGACCCCCGTGCGACCCCCTTGGGTTTAGTCAAAATTTTCATCCTACAGTCCATTCTTTCGTGTTTGGGTCCTATGACTTGCTTCTACAATCCTATCCATACATGTTTTATAGTTTAGAACCATAGTTTATTTACCTACATGGTTTTTATGATCTCCCCCATGGTTTTCCATGAAAACCTAACCATGGGTGGATGATTTGGGTTTCTCCTAGATTATTCCCTCTTCACTATCTATTCTAAGGTCTTTAGAATTACATGAGGATAGTATCCATATCTGAGAATTAGGCTTGTTTCTCTGAAGCATTCTATTTGATCTTCTTCTCCACTTTCCTTCTCTTCTCTTTCTCTTTTCCTTCTCTTCTCTTTCTCTCAATCCAATTAGGGTTCTAGAAGGAGTGAAAGAGGCTTAGGGACATCCTATTTATAGAGTAGAAACTCCCAAAATAAGTTCCATTGAGATTAGGAAAGAATCCCATTGTAATTTGGAAAGTTCCCAATTCACGATTTCTATCGGCAGACTGGGGGTCGATGAGGGGGTCGGAGATCCCGTCGACCCTTGGTTCTAAATTGTCCGACCCCCGGTTAGAAACTTAGGGTCTGACTTTTTATATTGGGGGGGTCCAACCCTGCCTTGCTGGGTATGCGACCCTCCCCCTTATTTTTGTGTTTTTGGGTCAGTTTAATACTTGGGATCGTTATCTCCTTCCCGCACTTGATCCATTTGGCTCGACCATGATGGGTAGACCTGGTTTAAGGTGGTAAGACCGGGTTAGTTCGATACGGGTCTTACAGTGAGTGCTTAAACCTTCTTTTACATTATCACTCTAGGATTATGACTCTAGTATGGTTAGGTTGCTTTGATCAATACCATGCAAAACAGGTATTGATCTAAAATCCTATTTTACCGATAAATCCTATTTTTGTCGACAAACCCTAATCTAGTCGGTAAACCTTAGATTCGAGTTCTAGGAAGAAGACCATCAAAGCTAAGACTTGAATGGAGTTGGAAGCAACTCTAGCTCAGTGCTCAGACCTAGAATGTATAGGAGGAACCCTAGGATCAATAGCGGATGATCGACGACAGTCGAGAACCGGACGTATGGTCTTCCGGAGACATACCGGTCGACTATACCGGTTGCACCCTATGTGACCGGTACTGCGATAGGTACCTTTCGGGGGCTGGTCTGTGGGGACCGGCTGACCATACCGGTCGCAGGTTTCCCCACAGTGCTGCAATCGATACCTATGATCGGTCAGCCTTGTGGGAAGTTTTGTAATCTATTGGTTTTCCGACCAACGTAAATCTATTCTAACTAAACCCTAATATTGTATAGGACTTTGTGATAGCACGTTTGGATCTTGCGACGTGGAGCAAGCTATCAAACGAGCGTCAGGTAAGGGAATCAGACCTAAACCCTAATAATCTAATGGACAGTAAATCATTGTTAATAACTATGACTCTGTGGATTGATGTTTGTGCATATTCGCATGTCATCCTTTACTTTGAGTTATTATTATTGTTAATGCATACTCGCTATGCTAGGATGTGATTGTTAGACATGTGATTGTTTTCGTTGGTGTGTAAAATGGGAAGGGCCTGGGGTCTGGGATTATTCCTCACACTAGTACCTTTTCGTAGTATTCTATCTTAGCATGCTTGGTGCGGGTAGGGCATCAGGGGGAGGACGTGGTATTGTGGTCTCTGGCCTGGCCACCAGACTCTAGCTCTATCTTTATGCCGTAGGAAGTTATATTGGGATAGGGTCTATCTGTTGTATTGTTCTGTCTTAGCATGCTTGGTGCGGGTAGGGCATCAGGGGGAGGACGTGGTATTGTGGTCTTCGACCTGGCCACCATACTCTAGCTCTATCTCTATGCCGTAGGGAGCTGTGTTGGGATAGAGCCTACTGTGATGACATATAGGATTGGCTAGTTGCGAGCCCAGTTTGCAAGAGGGGCTTACGTGTTGGTATGGGTAGAGCATCAGGGGAGGTGTTGGCGATGTTGATCGAGACACCTTAGCTCTATCTCTATTCCATGGTGGGTGCATGTGGGACAACAATGGTGTGATCTACTGGGCAGCTTCACACACTCGTGTATAAAGGTGCGGTGGCCGCCAATCCTTTCTATAGCACATTGTAAACTTAAACCAGACCATAATTTAGTATGATTGTTACTCATGCATATAAATGTTACATTGTTTGATTGTCTTACTGAGCTAAGTTGTGAGCTCACCCTTGTATATACACCATTTTTAGATGTTGATGCAGGTTACACGATGGATGAATACATGAAAGCGCCGGCGTACGGAGGCGTGGCTGCTCTGGATGTGCAGGCAGGAGAGGACGAGTATGACGTTTCATGCGAGTGCCCTTTCTGCGTGTACCTTTAAGATTTGATTTGATTTATTTATTTTAATTATTTTCAGTTGGGATGAAGTTGATGTAAATATATTATTTAAGTTTTGGTTATTTGAATAATTGAATATTTTATTTAAATTTATCAATAGATTACTCAGTTCATTTTATTAAAGACTTCCGCTGTATTTATTATATTCTGATTATGGTTATGTGCAATGGTTTGTATTAGTGGATACGGTCTTATTGAGATCCTGGTGTGAGCCGTTGGTTCAGTGACGGTTCACTCACACTTCTGGTTCAGCTAAAATTGGGGTGTGACACTGAGCCTTGTAGGCCCTAGTTTCACCAGCATCATCCTTTGCTGAGGAGGGATCTTCCAAAGCTCCTGTTGGATTTAGACCCCTAGCAACTCTCGGGCCAGAACCATCCTTATTCTCAGGGTTCCTTGAGCATGAAGCCCCCTCATGTCCATACACCTTATAGAAGAAACAATTTTGGGGGGGGGCTTCCACTCATAGAGCACTGATTGATTGAACTGATTTCCCTCATCATCCTGAATAAGGACCATATCTTCCGTTTTTGTACTAGAAAAGTCTACACAGCATCGAGCAAATACTTTCCTCGATTTCAAGGTGGTCATTTGATCTGCATAGAGGGGGAGGGGGGGTCCTAGGACCAAACAGATTGAGCTCAAAGACTCCAACCCCAGAGATGGAGAGGGAGACCTGGCAGAGATATCCAAATGGGCATATTCTTTAGACTTAGGATACTGGTGTGTAAGCTTCTTTGCCATTTTCTAATGAAGATGGTTTTACCACCAACGAAATACCTACCCATCTCCAATATCTTGTCTCTATCTTCAGGGTGTGAAAAATCAAAGGCAAATCCTCCATGATCTAAGAGATACATTTCCACCAACCCAATCAACTGCCATTACTTCATGAGAGAAGCTTTCGCAAAGCTGAAGGTTGGATGTTTACCCATGAAAAACCCCACAACTATATTTTGCAACTCTTCAACTTCCTTAGCAACGACTTTCAGTGAACAAAAGCACATTTTCTTGGATTCTTGGGAGGTTGGAGCAACGAAATGTAGATTATTCTTATGACTTCTTGATTTAGGCTAGTTTTTTTTTGCTTAAGGAGAGCTTCCAACATTAGGTAGAGCGGTTGGAAGGGGAGGTGGGGGTCAGCCTGAAGGAGCAGAAGGGATTGTAGGGAGTGACAGCCTACCAGGTAGGGGGGAAATCCTCAAAATACACTAGGGACAGATGGTTTGAATGATTTGGAATGCAAATAGCTGGGGAGGGGGAGGGAGGATCCCTCAAGAACATAGTCATGAACAGTTTGCTGGTGAGCACTCACCGATGGAACTGAGGGAAAAGGATGACGAGATCAAAGGCTTTTGGGGCCATCAAGGAAGGAGGGAGGTGGGGAGGCATGGAGTCCTCACTGTTACTAATCAGCTCCTTCTCCAAGGGACTCCCTTGCCTCAAATCCACCCACAGCAAGAACCCATCATCATCCATCATCCATGAAAAAGGTGCATCAAGGAAAAAAGGGGATTACGGGAGGATGCACATCACTTTTCCATCAGTCTCTCTCATCTAGTATAATTAGTTTACTTCTTGCTACTTCAAGCATGTAAATAAACATTTGAAAGTGGCTGCTCATATTAATTATGCCCCGGTAACGGGTTATGGATCAACTTATTTCTGGTTCACTTGCAAACCCTTGTACGTACCTTTTTTCCCCTTAACAACAAATAAAGACCCCCCCCCCCCCAAAAAAAAAAAAAAAAAACCCACCCTCGAGGGGTTTGCAAAAAAAGAAAAAAAAAAGCTTAGATAAAATTGGCCTTTGCAAACATGTACTATCTCCCTTCCATCCTTTGAGCGAAATGCGACAAAAGGATGATGTATTTGGGATGTGATATTGGATCTCTAGTAAGCATGTGCTCTCTTTCAAGACTAGAATTCAAGCCCAAGGGCATAAGCCAGCCAATTGTATTCCGATGTGGTGTGCAATCAAACGACAAGCAGGCTATGAACAACGACTTAGTGCAGTTGGTTGGTGTCGTAGGGGGCGGTTACTTTTTACTACCTTAATATGTGGATCAGAGGTTCGGAGCTTTTCAACAAGGTTAGTTCCCGTGGAGTGAGTCTAGTGCTTCCCTTTAACCTAAAAGCACTCATTTAGTTCAACAATGTCTTTAATGGCTTGTTCTTTGATTGATTATCTTTCAGTTGCGGTAACTTCCACGCAAGCGAGAAAACTGAAGCCCTAATCTATGACCACCCTGTAGTTTTCTTTACTCCTTTCCCATTTTTGAAGTGGGACTCGTTTTTTTCCTCCTTGGCCCCTGGCCTTGTCGTGATTCCCTTCCTTTAGCTGCCCAGTAGAATAAGTGCCCCTTCGTCTTATTCCAAACAAACTACCCCCCCGGTATGGAGCAACTGCAGGCGCGGAGTTGTTTTTGTTGATGATGATAGGAACTTTTTAAGGCACCCCTTTCTTCTTTTCTCCCTTACAATGTTAAGCAGTTGTAACAAAAATGCCATTGGACAGATAGATAGGTAGGCCAAAAAAAAAAAAAAGAGGACAAGTAAACTAGAATGGCCAATGTTTTTGCTTAATGCCACATTTTTCACAAAACATAGTTTGTTGATCCGTAGATCATTTTCCTGAATTTTATGTTACTAAGTGAGGCAATGCATTTGATCTAAATCTTACCACACACGTAGAGGTGCTAGATTGGACGGGAACACCCCTTAAATCAGTTTTTGGCATGCCTCCTTGAGTTCCTCCTCTTTACTAACCAATGGATCGATTTGTAGAGAACAATTTTCATCTCTCTAAGCGTTCCTATTAGATATTTTCTATGGGCTAGCTTAATCACATAACCAGTTGACTAGTGGGAGTTCGGTGACCTGTTGACCAGTTTCTGGTTTGGTTCGTCACTGTTCTAAGATAGAACTGAACCTTTATCATGTGGGAATGTGAAGGATTTTTTGGATAGTATCATAAATATTGGAGTTTTGGGTCTCCACAACTATGAAAATTTTTCTCTCTTGCTCCCATAAGAATAGAGTTTAGAAAGGGATTCTCCAGAAGCTGTGGAAGATCCAAAGCGTTCTTCAGTAATTTGTTTCTAAGCAAAAATTATTGTATTTTCATTTTTATTGTATTCTAGTGTCCTATATGGATCTCAGGGTTTTGAAAAACCTGGTTTATTGAAATTCTTCTAACAATTGGTATCAGATTAACCATATGGACCTAGGATCATAGGTAGTAACACCTAACTGCATGATTGATAATATATTTTGTGCCATTTTCAAGAAATTTTTGTTCAAACCTATTCCTGGTTGGAATCTATTGGAATTTTCCAATCGGTAAAAGGCAAAATAAACTATACAGAAATGTAGAGCATGGGCAGAGGATCACCTTGGTATAAACCACATCTCAGCCAATGGCCTGACAAGCAACCACATGCCAACTTTAAAAAAAAAAAAAAGATTAGTTTGGCGATGATTACATAACCGGCGCCGGTTAGGTAATCGATGACCGTTCCATAATTGGCCATCAACGGTGACGTTTTAGTAACCGCTATCGATTCATTTTTGGATACCCGATTAATGATCGGTCCAGGTAGTTTAACCGAATACCTGAATAATTGACTCGGGTATCTAAATCGCTAACTTGACTTTTAACCCTGGTAGTTGACCCAATAACCCGTTTGTTGACCCGCATGAGTGACCCGAGATCCCAGAAAATGACCCGATTTACCAACCAATAACCCAGTCATTTGACCCGGTGTTCAGACCGGTTGAACCGTTGTTCAGTTTTCTTGTCCAAACAGGATTAATTTACCCAGAATCCAGATTAAGCAACCGAGTTTGATCGGGTTAACTCGGTGGGTCAACTCAGTGGACTTTGGCTAAGTCCCTTTGGTTGACTATATGGTTCGTGGGTTTGACCACTCTGATCTGGTTTGATGTGGTCTGAGTCTGAACTAGAATTAAACTAGTATATCATTCTGTGTAAAGTAGTGATATTTATAGTTTTTTGAACTATTTTATTTACATATCACCTATATAGTTATGAACCAAATGTCACTGTAATGGTGAATGTACTTTTAACAACTGCAGTTTTAGTGACAGTGTGTTCTGTACGTTGCTAAAAATCCAGAACTCTTAGTGTCAGTACAATCTGAATCCCACTGTATACAGTTATATATCACGCAATATGTGAAACGTATTTAAAAAAAAAAATTATATGCAATTTGGGAACTCTGTTCGCAATTTTTTGCAAGCTATTTTGATTATTTCTGTTCCTTAAATGCCAATACGTTACAATGCATGTTTGAATGAATGCCTATTATGATGTCATGTATTCTTGAAACATTCATGCTTATTTGAAATCCCATAATTATATTCGTTTTTGTTGATATCATTGTGGAATTTAGTGAAATCCACCAAATTGGCTCACTTATTCTATTATGATGTTTACAAATTCAAGGTTTAAATTATTTTTAAATGCAGCCCAGACTAGCATTATGCAAAGTGACATAGTCAAAGACAAAGAAAATGAGAAACGCATTCTTGAAATCATTTGACTTAAGGGTCTTATTCACCCAAAGGCAATGGGATTTTTGAAGGTTGTTATTACTTTGCAGTTATAGCATAGTTTTGAGAGGACCAATGCATGCATATCCCAAAGTATGACTCAGTAGTTTTGGTTGACTTTTGTAAAGTTGAATTGAGTTGCTTGCATATATTGAAATGTTTGCTAGCTCAATTATTATTGTGTGTTTACATCGTGTATAATCAATGTTTAGATTTATTTAGAATAAATTTTATCATGATCAACACAACATGGTGTTAATTCAAGGAAGCATGTTAGCCATTATTCCTACTCCTACAGGTTAACTATAAGAAATGGCTTGAAGAAATCGAAACTAATTTTGGTTTGCTATAACTAGATTTAGCTCTTTCTAAGAAAAAACCTCCTGTACTTACTCTAGAAAGCACCCTAGCTGAAATACTCAAAATGGACAAATAGGAGAATGCCAACAAAAAAAAATGCATGTTTATTATTCAGCGTTCTATCCCTAAGTCCATTTGTGATATCCTACAGAAACTAACACTGCAACTGACATACTTAATCATGTCAAGGAGAAATTTTAGATTTCTGATAAAGGTGAAATGGGTAGTGTAAGACCCGTACACCACGAACCTGGTCTAACCTTACATTCTTGTGTCGTGACCGGTCTTCCTATCATAATCGGCTCAAGTGAACCAATTGTATGAAGAAACCACAAGATAATGTAAGTAATGAGTCAAATTTAGTTGGTGTAGTTGACCGTTTAAGATCGTGTGGAAGCAACCAGTCAAAAACTAAAAACCAGAAAAATTTTAGTCGTGTGGTAGCAGGTGTGGTCGGAACATGTGGTCGGAACGTGTGGCCGATACATGAGACCACACATGAGACCACACCATGAGACCACACATGATACCACACAACGTGTGGTTGCACGTATTGAGGTGTGTGGTTAACGGGTTCTGCGACCACATGTGCGACCACACGATGTTGAACTGACTCTGTATTTAGGAAACTTTCCTAATTTGAGGGGGATTCTTTCCTAATCTAAGTGGGACTTTATATGGAGTTTTCCCCTCTATATAAGGGACGTTTCTTAGCCTCTCTCACTATTTTAGAACTCAAATTGAAACCCTAAACCTAAGAGAGAAAGAGAAAGGAAGAGAAGGGGAAGAAGGAGATTTGAAGAAGAAGCTTGGAGAAGAAATTTTTTAAGAGAAAAGTTCTATCTCCTTACAACAAGCTTAAGGTATGGACTTGATTCTGTAGGCTAGATCAGATAGGATATGTTCCTTTTATCAAGTTGTTGTTGAATCTAATGCAACGATTTCGGTTATAGAATTTCTAAGAAAAACCATGAGAAAAGATATTAGGGACAATGGTTAATGAGAAACTGTAAATAATGACCATAGAATAATCATAGGATGAACCCAAGTGATGAGCCGAGGAATCGACTCAGGAAGAATTCGGATTGAAGATGAAAAAGTGACCAAACATCACGTGGTCGCATGGTGTGGTCGCAGAAATTGCGACCACTGGGTCGACCACAACTATTCTAGAAGTTTCCAGGAAAGGTGCGATCGCATGGTGTGGTCGCATAATCTGTGACCACAAGGTCCGACCACACAGTGTGTGGTCTCATATATTGCGACCACAGGTCCGACCACACATCCGACCACACGTTAATAGCAAGCATATTTTGAGACCAAACAAGGTTTTGACTACTGTAACTTGGTAAACTTGAACCCTAACTTAAATACATTAATTGTTTAGGTTCCTAATAGATTCAAAGTGACTTCCAACGCTTGGGAGAGGAACAAACATCGATCAAAGGTGAGGGAACAAGACCTAAATTAATTGGTTAATAATAAACTGTTTTTATTTATTGAGTCCAATACCATGAATGATTCTATGCTTGAATACTTGTAATGTGCATATCACATGTCATCCAATATTCCTGTAATTACTGCTCATGCATATTTAATTCTATTTATTTATAACATGATGTTGATGATGATGCTAAGAATAGGCATGTGAATGTTTGTGTGTGGTTAGTGTACTTATGCGAATGGGGCATCAGGGGGAGGATGTGACACTGTGGTTCATTCTGGTCACCAGACTCTAGCTTTATCTCTACTCAAGTCTTGTCCACTGACATCATCGTATCGCCATTACCTTAGTAGAACTATTACGTCGTAGGGCATCAGGGGAGGTGGTCTCGGACCGTATAGTCTTTGACTCTGCCAGGGGGCCTTAGCTCTATCTCTATAGACGTATTGAGGGATGCTGGGGTGAGGCCTTAGATACACTATTTGGCATTAGGATTGGTTAGTTGCGAGCCCAGTTTGCAAGCCCTCGCCAATAGGGGCTTACGTATTGGTATGGGTAGGGCATCAGGGGAAGTGTCATACGGTGTTTGATTCGGACACTTTAGCTCTATCTCTATTCCATGATGGGTGCATGTGGGACGACATTGGTGTTTGATCCTTTAGACGGTTTCACACACTCGTGTATAGAGGTGCGATGGCCACCAATCCTTTCTATTGCACATTGCAAACTTATAAATCAAACCAAAGATATGAATTGAATGCATGCATATGTTTGTTGCATTGTTTTGTTTTCTCACTGAGCTCAAGTTGGAGAGCTAACCCTCACGTACGTAATTCTTTTTAGTTTCTGATGTTGTAGGTATTACGGTTAAAGATTATGTCGATACGTCAATATATGAACAGGTGACGGCTATGGATGAACAAGCTATGGATGACTATTATGATTGTTAAGCGAGCATTTCAACTATGGATGCACTTAGTTTTTAACTTTCGTATTTGGATATTTGTAATATGTATTAAATTATATTTTGATTACTTGGAGATAACTGAAATATTAATTATTTATCATGATTAGACCTCAGTTCATTATTAATAAGACTTCTGCTATTTATTTTATTATCTCTGATTAATATGGAATGTGTTTTGGTTTAACATGGTTGGCATAGCCTATACGAGATCCTGGTTGAACCGTTGGTTTATTGACAGTTCATCACACTATTCTAGTTAGTCCAGAATTGGGGTGTGACAGGTAGTCTCATAAGGTTTACTACTACCAAATTTGAAGGCACTAGTAGTGTGAGGGAGCACATTTTGAAAATGTCAGGAATAGCTGAAAACTAAAAAATATGGGTAATACTGTGAATGAGGATTTTCTAGTGCATTTAGAATTTAATTCACTACTAGATCAGTATAATCAGATTCAGGTTGCATATAACACTCAAAGGATAAAGTAGTCCTTAGATGAGTTAATTTCCTTCTACATTAAAGAGGAAGCTAAATAGAAGAAGAGACAAGGTGATAATTCTTTTGCTATAGAGCATAAAGGGTATTCCTCTAAAGGAAAAAGATTGTACATGAAGAACAAACAGTCTACCAAGGTAGTCAAGCCAATGCCTTGAGGGCAAAATCCTTCAAGTGAAAAGAGATTTGAGCAATATAGAGTGTTTCTGGTGTCACAAGAAAGGGCACATGAAGAAGGAGTATAGGGTAAGATTGAGTTGGCTTGAGAAGAAAAAGGATTCTGGTATTTTTCTTGCACTTGTTTGTTTTGAATCATTTCTTGGTAATGCTCCTGTGGATTTTTGGTGGGTTGATTCAGCATCCTCAATTCACGCCACTCATTCTTTGTAGGAGTTCATTAGAAGGAGGACACCACGTAAGGATGAAGTGCGCATGTTTATAGGGAATAGAGCTCAAGTTGAAGTTGAAGCCATTAGAGTTGTAAGGGGTTTTTTTACATTTCAGTGTTTATATTGACTTAGAAGACACTGTGTATGTACCTTCTATAAGAAGGAATTTGATTTCTATTTCAAACTCACCTAGAGGTGATACAGTTTTACTTTAATCAAGAAGGCTTCATTTTATCTCTTGATCCATATGTTATTGGTGATGGTTGTGTCTTGGATGGTCTTTATAAGTTGAATTCATCTCCTTCAATGGTAATGAATATTGGTTCTAAGCGTTTTGTCCCTGATGAGCAATCAACTACTCTTTTTTTTTTTTTGGTAATAAAAAAGATCATTGATTTACCATGTCATCATGACCGATTACATCATATTTACATAAATCCATTAACCATTCAAAATCAAAGGGCCACCATAACATTCCAAACCCAGGATAGGCTTGTTGAGCCACCTGGTGTGCCACTCTGTTTCCCAGATCTCAGTAAATAACAAAAATTAACCTTACATTGTTTAAACAATCCTCCTTTAGTATCCTGTATTATAGTGTCTAGAACAACATCAAAAAACGAATCAATACCATTCAGACACTGAACCACCTCCGGATTGTCAGTTTACACACCTCTATACTTGTGAGACCTTGTTGCACCGCTAGCATTAATGCCTTTCTCACCGCCAACGCCTCCCCTACTACAATAGAATTGAAGATCAGATCCTCTGCTAATGCAAACAATGGTTGTCCCATAAAGTTTCTACAGATAAGATCAATAGAACTCTTAGTCGTGTCTAATGACAAGGAAGCATTTGTGTTGAATTTCAACACTCCTTGTGAAGGAAGTTTCCATAAAGTGGAATTACAATCCTTGTCATTCTGATTAGTTGTATCAATTAAATTGCCCATCTTATAAACATTGCAGAATTCAGTGAAGGCACGTTGAGACCTCTCAATTACAAGAGAGGGATTATCCTGGACATGCTCAAAATATAATTTATTTATAGATTTCCACATATGCCAACTAACAAATGCAATAAGAGAGAAAAATAATCTTCTTTGTGACTTAGGATAGTTAACAGTTAATCTACCAAAAGCAGCCAGCCACTGAGCAAAGGAAGTAGAATGGTTTTCTGGCACCTTCAAAGAAAGCAGACAACCCCACCACACGGCTTGAGAAAAATGGCAATACAAGAGAATATGTTCAAGAGTTTCATTAGCCATATTACACCTCCTACATGGAGGGTCCAACTCCATCTTCCTATGCATTAAGGCTCCAGTAGAAGGGATTCCTTGTGCACAACATTTCCATAGAAAATACTTGATTTTAGGTAATATTTTGCATGACCAAATGGTTTTCCAAACAGAATTAGGAACTGATTGCCATGTCCCAGCCCTATCTGGAGGTAAATTGTTGAAATATGTTTGAAAAAGTTCAATTGACAGCATATGATATGCACTTTTAGTTGAGAAAATCCCAGACTTAGCAGCTTTCCAGATCAACACATCAAGAGTTGGCTGTATAGGCAAATGTATATTTCTAATGGCTTGTACTTCATGAGGTTAAAATAAACTCAGAAGAACTCAAGTTTATAGGTTCTAGTACTGTCATTAATAAGTTCTGAGACCCAGACAAATGGCTGAGAAGTTCTAGTAGTAAGAACTGGTCTATTAGTAGAAAGAGTAGGTATTCAAGCATCTTCCCAAATTCGAATTGAGTCCCATTCCCAACTTTCCAAATGAGGCCCTGTTTAAGAGTTTTTAAACCTACACAAATGCTTCTCCACAACCAAGAGGGCTTTGATCCTAGAGTTGCATTGAGAAAGTCAGAATGAGGATAATATATGGCCTTCAGACATTGAACCCATTTGGCTTGAGGATGCTTCCAAACCCGCTAAGCTAATTTGGAGGGTAAAGCCTGGTTTTGAAGAATTGGATCCCTCATACCTAGACCTCCTCTGTTTTTGGAAAGACACATTCTAGGCCAGGATATCCAATGAATACTATGTTCTTTACGATCCGTATGCCAATAAAAATTTGCCATGCCTTTTCTCAGATGTTGAAGTAGTGTGGCTGGGAATTTAAACAGTGAACATAGATAATTTGCTCTAGGTAAAGCTATAGATTTAATAGGAATTTCTTTACCTGCCGCAGATAGCAATGAAGCTTTCCAATTTTGCAATTTTGCCATCGTCTGTTCCACTGATTTGTTGAATAGCATAGACTTTGAGGCATTAAAATCCATGGGGACTCCTAGATATTTTGAGGGCTAAAGCACCTGTAGAATCTTTAACAGTTTAGAAAACCATCTACAAAATCTTGGGGGAGTATTAGGGGAAAAATAAATAAAAGATTTGGCATAATTGATATGTTGTCCAGATGCTTTACAATAAAGGTCCAGAATATCCTTAATCTATAAAACCGTGTCCAATTGCAGTTTACAAAATATTATGCAATCATCCACAAACATTAAGTGACTGATAGGTTCAGTTCTTCCTCTGATTCATATCCCCTGCCTATTTCTGTGAGAGAAACTATGGTTAATAGGACAAGATAGTGCATGTGCACATAAAATGAAGATAATAGGAGACAAGGGGTAGCCTTGTCGAATCCCCCTGTAATCAACTACTCTTTGGCATAAACATTTAGGACACATATCAATGGAGAGAATTAAAAGACTTGTCAAGTATAATATCTTAAAACCTTTTAATTTGATGATTTGCATATGTGTGTGGATTGTGTGTAAAGGAAGATGACAATAGTAAGGAAGGTCAAGCATGGTCGTAGTACATGGTTATTGGAGAATATTTTATAACTCAGGGGGCCCCACTAAGCGAACCATGATGATTCTCGAACGATACGACTGTCATCGAAAGGATGGGTGTAGACTATGGATAGGGAATCGACACATGGACGGTAACGATGAAGGGTTAGTGAAGAAGGAATTACGACTGATTATGAAGCAACGGTTCGATGAATATGAAACGACGTCAGACCTACGGGGAAGCGGGATTAGCATTAATTATGACTGCAAAAGGGGGCGTAAGTTTAGGAAGACGTGCGCCGAAGCTGAAAAAATCATTTGCGCGTATCGCATGGCGGAGGAATTGCCACGTGTCAATAAGGGCGATATTTTCCCTTTGATTGTCTCCTTCAGTCGAAACGACTCTTAAGGAAGACAAGGGGGTCCTGTTAGGGTAAATATTGGTTACCAATCCATCTGGCTGTAGAAAAAGGATCATCAAGAAAAGCCATGTGGCGATCATCTAACACATCAAGGAAATGGCATACGAGTAAATACACCGGGTGGTTCGGGTTCGACCCTCGTGGTCTGACACTAGCCCAATATGATGACGATACCAGGGTAGGTGGACCATTAATGGCTCGCCATTAATGATAATAAATGCTGACACCAACTGCGGATATGAGACACACTGGTTTGACCCGTCGATTCCAGAGATCTCGGTCCAAGTCGGCGGAAAAGAGGGCTATCACTCGGAAAGAGAACCTTGACATGGACAAGGTTTGGTGGACATGGGAAACAAGGCCCACGAGGGGTCGAATTCAACCCTAGGGGGTCGAAAAGGTCATCTTGTGGGGTCGAAATACGGCAGATATGAAATAGTAGCCCAGGCCAGAGGGTCGTAGGATTGTCAGCCTATTCTGCCTGTAGTGACTAGAAAGGGACAAATGGCGGCTATGTGGCAGAGTTCCCCAGAAAATAGAACTCCAGTTTACCAAATATGTATAAATAGATATATGCTGGTAAAGAAAAGGAAAAAATGAAAAGAGGGACTTCGAATGCTCATTTGATCTTCTCACTCTCTGACATCTGGGTCTTCTTCCTCAACCCAACATTCCCCTAACTCTGCTCCCAAACTAGTAGTGTGAAACTCATCAAACCCAGTACACCTCAGGGAACCCCTCTATACTGAGAAGGAGCTCCAGTGTTTCACTGTGCCTCCATATTGTTTGTCCCGGATAAATCCACTCGCACGGAATCACTCGACAACACCATTCACCTTGATCATTCCAGCGATCTAACAAGACCAAATGTCCTGCCGCAGTCGAAGGGGATTCCAATAAAACATTGGGTAGGTCCATATCGTGTTGAAAGGTAAACCGATAGACATCCGGTTGCAAAAGGGTGGCCTGAACACCCGATATTGTGTTCCACGCAGCTGGAAGGCCTTCAAGTACTGCCTGTCTCTGGATGGGTTTTGCGGCAATAACTTTTCCTACCAATGTCAACTCCTGATTAAAACAGAGAAAAGGGTCCTCAGCTTCCGGAATAACCAGAACCTCCGAGGATGATCCGGAATCCAAGTGCAAAACAGCATTTTTTGAGGAATCTGTGTGGGAACCCGGATCCCCAACAATTTGCCCTGGGGGCCCTCAGATGAGGAGGCCGACAAAGAACTATGCTCCATCGAGCACCTTCAGCACTAGCAAACAACCGTAAACAAGAAAACATCCAGATCATTTGTTTGATGTAATAGCTACGCACAGAAATCACATTATCTCCCTTTGAAACAGAAAAAATCGATGTATCAGGATAAGTCTTTTTTTTTTTTTTTTTTTCATTGATAAACACACAACCGCATCTAAACTTTAAAGAACAAAACAAATTTTATTTTTCCAAATTTTTTTCTTTATGTTTTATTGTGTTTTCATTTAAGTTGTGTTTATTTCAATGTTACCATAAAATTTTACACGTAATATTTTATATGTAAAACAGAAGTTCAATATTTGTTTTTAATAAGTAAAATAAAGATGAAATTCTTTTTCCATCCCATCTAAAGATCATTATATTTTATCTCTTTCAAATAAGAAATATTGAAATTTTTTTTTTACATATAAAATATTGTGCGTAAAATCTTACATCAAAACAAATAGAGCATTAAGATACTCAATTGAGATATCAGAGCTGGCATACCCTATCTCCTCATATCATGTAAATATGTGTCTTTACGAGTGCAAATATTGTAAAAACATTTTTAAGTTAACTTATTGAGAATAATCCTATATTAGTTAAATTTAGAAACATGGGTGCCTAATATATTTGAAAGTCCCTATAGTAATAAATTCGAACTTTTGAGATGAAAACTTAACATGGTATCAAAGTTCTAAGTTGCCTCATTAAAAGAAGAACTACATGCCATGTGTACTCTCACCCAAAAGAGGGATAACATGTGAGGAGAAGTGTTGGAAATAATCCTATATTGATTAAGTCTGAAACCTTAGGTGCCATATGTACTCGAAATTACCCAAAAAAAATGTTCTTGAAATTCCCTCCGTTTACTAGTTCGAACTTTTGAGATGAAAACTTAACAGTCAGTTCATTTCATGAGTGTCAAGTGCGTGTAACGCAGCACATGAGTGTCAGACTAACATTCTTGTTATGGTTCTAAATGAATTTCGTGTTAGCATATTCTCAGACTATTAGGGTTAATCTCACACTCATTCTTCATTAACGACAGACTGAGAAGCCAGGTGTGTGAGAGCCTTTGAATAGTGAAGTTAGTAGAAGTGAGTGCTGTTGGGTTGGTGTCTTGTATTCTGTGGGGTCCACACAATTATAAGGGGTAGTATTTGTATTAGGGTATGAGTCTATTACATGTATGGGAGTAAACTTATAATTGTGGTGGGATTAGGGTTTCTAGGTTTCCCTATAAATTGTCTCTGTGTGAGAAAACCTAGGTAAGGCTACAAGGGCTGTAGAGGATTCTCCTCTGACAGTGGATAGCTGGAACGCTGTAAGGCTGACAGATGAGATAGGCCTGTCAGGTAGAGAATTTTGTAGACTGTTCTTGGGAATAGAAGAAAGTCACTCTTTTCTCTGGTGGATGTAGGCATCCCACGATGGGGTGCTGAACCACGTTAATTCTTCGTGTGCTTCTTGTTTGTTTGCGTTCTCCCAATCCTAACAAGTGGTATCAGAGCTAGGGTTCTTTGAAGAACGAAGGAGGTACACAGTATGAAGAAGAAGAAGAAAAAAAAAGGATTGAATCTGTGAGAAGGGTTTCCACGGGAAACCCTAGTACAATGATGCTTAGGGTTTGTGGATAAAGGCTCGATCAAACCTTTGTGTGTTTTAAGCCCATTCCTTTTTGTCTTGTATTTAATCTTTTAAATAGGACAAAAACGGATTAGGGTTAGGGTTTAGCATCATAAGAAGAAGAAAAAGAGAGTAGCAGTTTTTCTGGGCGTAGGTGATTTGCGCAGTCGTGATCAAGCAGACGATTGGGAGGTCATCCGTGGTCCGATTGGGCTGATTTTTGGACAGAAGGTAGAGGACACATAGTTCGTCAATCTGTACGGTCAGATTTTTTATTGGAGTTTTCTAAGTCAAGTTATTCGCTCCGTACAGCAGCCTCTGTTTCTTTGGGTGAAATTTCTGCATCTCTTTGTTTCTTCAAATAGTAGTTTTGTGCCGACAAGAAGAGATGGAGGAGAATCTCAGGTTGGGAAGATGATTCTTCTTATCATCGCATGTGCAGGGATCATGGAGTCAAGACTTGCAGAGTTTGACTCCGGGTGTGGCAGCGATGGTTTTCAATGGCTTGGCGGATCTAGTTGGATCGGGTGTCGGATCTGATGGCGGGATTGAATCCCGGTACGATGCACATAATGGCCAGTTTATGTTGCACCGTGGGGTAAAGGAGTACTGGCGGGTTGGGACAAGAAGTCGGATCTCTAAGTCTGCATTGGAGGTGCAGAGGTGAGAGGCTTGGGTTCCAGGTGCAATTGGAGTTGCAAAGGGTCGGGATAAGGAGTCGGTTCTCAAGGGCCGCAATGGAGGTGCGGTGGTGAGAGACTCGGGTTCCGGATGCAACCCGGAGTTGCGGGAGGACCGTGAGTGACGGTGATCTTTCCGGTGATGCTGCAGCGAGGTGGAGAGATGGAGTCACTTCACATCGTCGGCGGTGAGTCTGTACGGGACACCCGACGGGGTGTGGGCTATCTCTGGTTTGGGTGTAGCGTTTTGGCAGAGACGGATTTACAGAATCAACATCAACGGTTTTCTTCAAGGTGGTTTGCAGAATCCAAGCCAGGTGGAGATTTGTTGGGTTGGTGTCTTGTATTCTGTGGGGTCCACACAATTATAAGGGGTAGTATTTGTATTAGGGTATGAGTCTATTACATGTATGGGAGTAAACTTATAATTGTGGTGGGATTAGGGTTTCTAGGTTTCCCTATAAATTGTCTCTGTGTGGGAAAACCTAGGTAAGGCTACAAGGGCTGTAGAGGATTCTCCTCTGACAGTGGATAGCTGGAACGCTGTAAGGCTGACAGATGAGATAGGCCTGTCAGGTAGAGAATTTTGTAGACTGTTCTTGGGAATAGAAGAAAGTCACTCTTTTCTCTGGTGGATGTAGGCATCCCACGATGGGGTGCTGAACCACGTTAATTCTTCGTGTGCTTCTTGTTTGTTTGCGTTCTCCCGATCCTAACAAGTGCATATGGCAGTAAGGTTCTAAGTTCGGATATCAGATATGGAATCAGTCTTGTTCCAAATCAATTTGGATCAGGCGGATTTAATGAGAAACTGACACGTGAGTCACCAATACTGAATATGATAATAAGTGTTTATAATAATAAGGATGAAGAATTCTGTTCAATGCATGGGAGGAGTAGATTCCATGCAGCCAAGATCGGACAATGACGGTGTATGCATAGTTAACATTGCCTGTAGAGAATTTGAGTTATTGGACAATGGAGAAACAAAGATACATCAGAAAAACTCCCGACATCTTCAAGCGATGGTGGTGAATCCTCCAAAGTCCTCAAAACATAAACGCAGAGATTTAAACTGAGAGCCGCCTATTGAGGATTGTTTCACATTTTGAGATGTTGATAATAGTCCTATATTGCTTAGAGATTGGAATATTTGATGTTTTATATATATGTGAGAATCTCTCCATTTATTGGTTCGAACTTTTGAGTTGGAACTCAACATAGTATATGTCAGGGATTTGGCTCGTCTCAAGTTCGGAATGAACTTGAGCCGAGCTAGTGTTGGTTGGATGGCCGACACCTGTCACTGCGCCAGATCCAAAGGTATGAGAGTTATTGTACGAAAAAATAAAAAAAAAAATTACAAAATAACTCAATAACTCTCATACTATTGGATCTGGCAGAGTGATAGGTTTCGGCCATCTAAACGACATTGGCAAGTCTCAACTTCATTTCGAACTTGAGACAAGCCGAGTCCATATATCAGAGCTTCAGGTTCCCTCTCATATGATAACCCAAAAAGGGATCTCCGGTCATCCAAAAAAAGGGACCTGTCATCCAAAAGAAGGACCTATCACCTGAAAAAAATTATAAGGTCACCCAAAAAGAGAAACCTGTTACCTAAAAAAAAAAGTGACACCATTCAACGGTAGGACTACACGTACGCTCAGCAAATTAAGAAAGAAGAGACCTTCGAAAATTTTTCCACAAAACTGTTCAAGTCCTTTCTATAGGTTCTGAGATCAGAGCACATTCAAGAGAAGGAAACAAAAACAAACAAACGTGATCCTCTAAAAATCCCAAGGGAGACAGCTTGTTGGTAAAAGATCAATCCCTCAAAAAAGAGGACATGAACTCTACTGTCCTTGGGGCCACTACCTACCTCGAAAAATAAAAATGATCCTCTAAAGGAGAGAAAAATAACACAAGATGCTTTTCGAGATCATCATCTTCCTTTTCCTTTTCAGGATCATCTAAAAGGAAGAGATTCCAGGCAGGTTTTGAACATCTGAAAAAAATATATTAAAGCGTAAGAATGAAAAAGAGAGGATGAATAAGAAAAGAAGAAACCGAACATCGAACCCAAAGAGCTTTGAATATATAAAGTGTGGGTTTGTTCTGGGAAGATGGCAATGAGAAGAAAATTTGAGAGAATAGTTCACCTGTATGTTCTTGTATCCTCTTTGGGATCTCATTACGGTCTATATCTAGTGGGTCCCACACTCTAGAGGTAGGCCCCACACCACATCAACAGTGATGTGATCCCATGAAGAGTACATGTACATGTAGGTGATCCGAACTCAAAATTTGAAAAAAAACATAAGGAATAATTTTGGTAAGAAAAAAGCTTATTAAATTAAGGGAATGCTTTCATGATCTAATGGTCAAATATTAAAATAAAACAATCCAATGGCTGTAAACTTGGCTGCATAGAATATACTCTTCCCATGCAGCCAGCCAGAGTTCTTTTTTTTTTTATAATAATAGAGAATAGTTCATCTACATGTACTTGTATATCCTCTATAGGATTTCATCACCGTCCATATCTAGTAGGTTTAGAGGTGGATCCCAAACCACATCGACCATGATGGAATTCCATGAAGATTACGTGTACATGTAGGTGATCCCAACTCATAAAAATATTTAAATAGGAACGGTTCATGGGTCAGAACTGATAAGAATTGACCATGCGATACAGCTATTCTGATAATTGATTACTTGAAGCATGGCAATGAGGATAGTAAAAGCAGACCAACTAGAAAAATAGTACTTTATCGGAGTAGAAGATTGTAGTTGGCGCCGTTATAACTAATTATCATTAGGGGTGCAATTTGGTCTGATGAACCTAAGCCTGTCTTGAGTCCAAGAGAGCTTGGGCCAGGTTTTTTTTAGCTTGTGAGCTGGGTTAGGGTTGAAATTTCTAAATCCGGGGTAGAGTCAGATGGCGCTAAGGTTAGGCCTCAATTTTAGCCCAATCTTGTATAATTAAATATTTAAAATATATAATATAAAATTACATATTATTAGTTATTATGGTACTTTAGACTGATTTGGCTTAGGACAGGGTCTATCAAGGCTAACCAAATCCAGCCTAATCCGACTAAATCAGGCTCAATCAAGGTCAAGTTGGGCTGAGTGAGACAGAAATGGTTGGGCTTGGGCTAAAGAAATCCCAATTCGACCTATGGGCTGGGCCTGTTTGAGTTAATGAGGACCTAGAGTTTGGCTGGCCCAATTGCACCCCTAATTATAACTTTAAAAGGAGATGATAAATAATGACACGCCCCATGCCTAACTTTGTAGCGAGGTCCGAGTCCTACATGCAATTAAAATTGGCGAAGATGGTTCCTCTCCCTATACGGGTACCCTCCCCACCCATGGATCCATCACCGTTCATTGAATAGAGACCCACCTTTCACTTGTGAGACCTATTAGACATGAATGTTGAGAGGGTCTATAGGAGGCTACCCGTACAGAGAGGGTGGATCCATGCTTAACCTTTTGCCTGTTGGCAAAGACACACCAATGGATAGAGAAGAGTGAATCAGAGCCAGTGTGTATCAGTACTGTCTCATAGACCCATCAACCCCCATGATGTGTGGAACCTTTGGAGCGTGGGATTCACTAGACATGAGATGGTGATACTTGCATCTTCCACATGATCCATATGTGGGACTCATAATTCAGAAATGGATTCCACATCTTATGAACAAAGATAGAATCATGTGGAAGATACACATGCTCTTAAACCTTTATTTCAAGGTGCTTCTTGTGGGTATCTTATTTGCCACATCATCACATGCTACTCATGTGTTAAATCTCATATTAATCTGATTTCTCCATATGTTATTTTACTAATTTCAAAATGGGTCCTGGATCCTAGGCTTCACTATGGATCATTGTTTGCCATAGGATCCCAAACATGTATTACCATGTGATAGATAATAGCATTGGTGATTGGGTCGTTCAATAGAAGGTTCGCAGTAGGTGGCAGACAGGGGCTACTGGACAGCGGCGGCCGCCTCTACAGTAATCGTGAAAGTAAGTGGAAGCATGTAGAAGATAACCAAAATTCCAGGCCTGTGCATTAGTGTCTGACTTGAACGCTGTTGTTTTGAGACTTCGACGCCCATCGAATTGTCAAAAGATGCGGATTTCTCGGTCAACCTAATCCAGAAGAAATCTTGGTTTGGGGTTGAAAATTTTCGAGACAGTTGGACCATTGAATTGCCGAGAGGGGTTTCGGTTTTAAGATTTTAGTGTAATTAAGAGTATGACTCATAAAAAATAAATAAAATTAGATTTTGATTTTATATTTTTGAATTGGATTTCTGAGTTTGACAAATTGGTTTGATTGGATCACTGTTTCGCCAACTGTCACAGATCGAATGGCAGCTACTGAACCTCCTATTGATACTGCGATTGCCTCTTCCGTATTAGAGATCTCTTCCTCACCTACGAGGTTTCTAATATGCTATGGTCAATGATTGTAGTGATTGTGTGGTCTGGGGTGGACTCAACATTATCTCTTGCTAGTTGATGAAGACGGAAAAGCGGAATTGTAACTTTAAAGGACATTTGGAGGCCACTATTTGTTGGTATTTGGCGAGCAAGGAACCAGTGTTGCTACGATAGTGCTCGATTTTCGGCCATGATGATTCTGGAATGGGTAAAACAAATATGCAAGGATATCTCTCGGATTTTACCCACTGTAGCTGCTTAGTCAGCTGATATGCAAATAATCAGGACTTAGGGGCTTGAAAGCAAGGTTCGTGGTAGCTCTTCTATTACCCATCTGTTTGGCGGCATCCAATGCACAATCAGTGCAAGGTAAATACAGATGGTTGTAGTCTAGGTAACCCGAGAGAGACTTTAGCCGGAGGTGTGGTGAGATACTTTAGTGGATGTGTCCAATCAGCTTTTGCTATTTATTTGGGTGCTTGCAAACGAATTTTGTGGTTAAGTTGCAGGGTGTGTTGGACTTTGTGTTGTCATTATTGACAACTTAACTGATGTGACAGTGTTTGTGAGCATATAGTCAAAGAAATCAAAAGAGAGTATCAGTGCAGTAGAGAGAGTGTCAGTGCAGTGGCACAGATGTGATAACTTCGCTTGTGTGTTCTACATGTGTTTCAGATGACTTGCAATGAGTTAAATGAGATTTTATATTGATTTTGATGAGAAAGAGTGTCTGTGGACCCCACTAGTGATGTGACACAATTTCTGATGATGTGACCGAATTTCTAATGACGAGGCAATGTTGTGACTTCTTGAAGCATTACATGAAGAAAGAAGATGTAGAGAGAGAATGAGGAGAGAGAAAGAGGAGAGAAAATGTTGGTGGGTCCCGCAATAGGTTCATGGAAATCCGACAGTGAAAAGATGTAGAGCGTCAAGTTATCTTTCCAACTCAACTTGAATCACTCAATTCTGATGTCGGATGAGAGAGATATCGTAGTTTTCGTCGGATCGCTCGAAAAAGTCATTAACACAAGTTGTTTAGGGGCAATTTCGGCATAAAAAGAGGAGAAGATGCAAGATCAGTGGCCATATTGAAGCCACAATGGTCAGATCCGCATCTAATGGCCCAGATCAAGACGGATTCGAGTGCAGTGCGGCGGCAGCGTTAAGATTCTATCGCGCAGGCTTTGATTGGCCGGTTGCATTATATTATAATGGACCGCGATCTATTGTGTTAGCGCTTGATTCGATGTAGCATGCGTACGGTGCGCAGCAGATCAGATCCAGATCCAGCGGCTCATGTAATCTCCGATTGTCGCTGACGTGATATATTTAGATCTGACGGACACTGTCAAATCCTGCTTTTTTACCTTTGATCCAATGGACGATTGTGCAAATCCCTTCAGCGCCAATCAGAACGCGACAACGCATAAGGCGGTAGTGCTCCAGTGCGGCGCAGGTGTACGGAAAGCCTCTGAAAGATTCTATTTGGCTTAATTCTATTGGTAGAAGTTCAAACCGACATAACTTTTTCATCCAAACTCCAAATCAGTCCGTTCAAGTTGCAGTTTCTATATTTTTGGATGCTCTATACATTGGGTGCCGTTGGGAGTCGAAAAAATGCTGAGAAAAATCTAAAAGAGTGTTTTGAAGCTTAAGAGAAGGATTTTCTAGGTTTTCGTGCTCTGTGGGATGATTCATCACCAACTACCTCTTCTCTGCTCATCAATGGATTGCTAAATCCCTGTGAGAGGTCAGTAGAGCTTTTATTTTTATATTTATGGTGATTATGGGTTGTGTGGAAGAGATTGAAAGCCTGTGGATGAGTTGTGCTTTATGAATCAAGTTTTACTATCATTGAAGGCTGTTCAAGGTTTCTCAAAACAGTGTGGAGCTTCAAAAATTATTGCTGGCCATTCAAGAATATCGATTGTGAGATTTTCTCATTCCCTATCATCTTTAATGTTTTCTAGGCACTGTATGCTAGTATAGGTGAAAAGAAAAAAATAGAATACCTATCTAGATTGGGGAAAAATTGTAAGGCATAATTATAAGCCTAAAAAATTGTTATTTGCTTCTCGTGGGTGCGAGTTAAGCGTGGTGTGTTCAGTGGGTGCTGGACACTAGCTGTTAAGCCTGAATCTTGACGTTGGTGCGCCCTCTCAATTTTATGCTGGGAAAACCTAGGGTTAGTATCCTTGTCTTGTAAAAGACTAAAAGTTGAGTGTTGAATAAATACGGAGCCCGTTGGGCATTACTCCGTGGGCTAGCCATCACACACTGTGTTGGTGAATCACGTATATCCTGTGTTATGAACTGTCTTTATTTTTCTATATATTTTGGAATGCGTGAAATGGCTTGCAGGGTGGGTATGTAAATTTGGTAGATTTGGCCACTGAGTGGTAGCGAGGTAGATTTGCATACGCTTATGTGTGTGAAAGAATATATCTCCATCAGCTCTGGACAGCAGTGAAATAATTAGAAAAAATTTTCAGACACTGATTCACCTCCCCTCTCAGTGTCAATCAAGTTCATTAGGGTGCGCTTCAAGGTGTTCGGGAAGCTCGATGACTTGGGTTTACCAACATTTGGATAGAATGTGACTCTAGCTCAGTGATCTCTTGTCTGCAAACGAATTCCATTCCCTGCTATTGTATACAGGAATGGATGACTATCACTAGCCTTATTTCATATTGTAATGTTTGGTATACTCATGTGCTCCATGAAACAAATATTGTTGCGGACATGTTAGCACGGATTGTTGCTTTTGATAGAACTAGTTATGTTTGGGATCAGTGTCCTGACTTTGTAGCTTGTGAGGTCATGTGAGATGCTTCCCACCAACCTAGGTTTAGATTTCACTAGTTCAGGTTGGTTTCCTAGGATGAAGTCTTGCTGATGGCAATGCCGAAGGTGAATCTGATTCGATAAGGGTTTGTATTATCTTTTTCTTCTAATTTTAATCAAATTTAACCTTTAGCAAAAAATAAAAAAATAAAAAACTGAATTTGAGTTTGAAACTTGATATGTAACTAGTATAGACCATTCTACAATAGTTGGAATTGCACATCACTTTTTCGCCTAGGACAAAGTAAGTGCAATGGCCTAAAGTTGACCCAAAAATGAAAAGTTTTGCATTGGAATAGAATGTTTTTTTGTTGCTAAAGTTTAGCAAAAGAATAGATTAACAAAGGAATAAAGATAGACATACAAAACAATAGCTAGACAATAAACTGACCTCCATTTCAACCTTCAGCATGACCATCGGTAGGGAAGGGGATCAACTACAAAGAAAGCAAAATCAATGAATTTAGAAATCTACAGTGATGCCGATTGTTAGAATCCCAGTCAATAGCTGAAGTTACAAAAGGTGGGTGAGGAATCCAATTATTCGTGGAACGGTTTTTAGTTGCATCTTCCACAAGGGAGTCTGTCACTAGGTTTGATTCCACCGAACGTATTCTCCCTTGGAGCCGGGAATAGGTACATGAAACTAAATGCTTATCCAAGCCAAGGTGATAGTCAAGCCATCTTGTGTTCTACTCATAGGGGAGCGGTTGGTTGGGGGAGTATTTTTCAAAAGGGGGCATTTGTGGGTGGTTAGATCAAGGGGAAGTTATTATGGGAATTTCAAATTGGGGGGGGGAAGGGAGGGAGCGAGTGAGAGAGAGACCTTTGTACCTTTTTGAGATTGAGATAGTCTAAATCATGCCCCTTGAGGGTAGCCAAACTTTCTTCCTTGTACTTTAATCATGAAATTGTCTCAAAATTATTTGACTTTTAAATTATTTCTATTAGTTTTATCCAGCCAAATGCTAAAATGCATTTAGACGAAAGATTACTAAAAGTTGAGAGGTGGATTAACAAAATTTTAGTAAAAAACAAGCTATAATTAATTAGGAGGACAATTGTGCCGGGTTAGGCCGAGTTTTTTTTTTTTTTTTAACAAAGGCTCCGCCACATATCTAGTTGAGAATTGAGATATCTCAGTCCAAGCCAGGCATTATCAGGCATGGTTTTTTTTTGGGGTCATTTTTATGTTATTTTTACTTTAAAAAAAAGAAAAAATAATTTGTAACTTAAATATTTATATGTTTAACATATCAAATCAATAATACATATTAAATATAAGGGAAATTTTCACTTAGTACCCAAATACTTTGCGAAACATCACCTACCACTCAAGTTTTTTAAAAACATCACTTACCACCTAAAATTTTCAAACGTTACTCCATTAACTGAAGGAAAAGAGTTGAAATTGTGTATAAACATTTATACCCTTATCATTTTAAACTTGAGAAAACATCAACCACCCAATTCCGATTCATACAATGAATGAACGTGGTGCTAAGTATCGACACAGACAAGACGAACGAAGAAGACCTGCTGAGGGCTGTAACAAAAGCGAAACAACTCCTCGACCCACTAGGGTTTCTTCTGACAGAGTACACCAGCTACACAGACACTTCGTCCATCCCAGGTCACTACGTGCTCTTCTGGGAGCTCAAAGCCAAGAGAGGGAATCCAGATCAGCAGCTTCCTGTAGAGATGATGGAAGAATGTTGGTCCATCGTGGAACGGTCTCTGGATTATGTGTACAGGAGGTGTAGGAGCAAAGACAAGTGTTGATCACAGATTGACACTAAGAGGGGGGGGGGGGGTGAATCAGTGTCTTTAAAAATTCTTTTAAATAATTCCTTGAAGACGTGTTGCCCTGAGTTGACACTCTACTCACTGACCACAACCACACTATCACATAAGCAATCACAAACACACAATCATATGCACAACCACCTCGCTACCATAGAGTGGTCAGGTCTACTACGTTGTGCACACCCATCCTGCAAGTCATTTCACGCACTTCACAAGATAGAAAATAAACACAGCCCACAACACAAAATGTACGTGGTTCACCAGCACAGTGTGTGATGACTAGTCCACAGAGTAATGTCCGACGGGCTCCGTATATACTCAATACACTTCTTTTTGCTGTCTACACAGCAGGGAGTACATACACCCAATTTACCCAACATAAAACTAGGAGGGTACACATGTGCCAGGAATTCAGAATCAAGTACCAGTGTTCAGCACACGCTGCACACCACGCTTAACCCACACCCACGGGAGACAAATAATATAATGAACGGGCTTATATCAATGCCCTACAATGAAAACTCATACAAACTTAATTCCCCAACCAAATTGCAATCTAGGTATTCTCATAGATATTTCATCAAACACCTCGTAATCTATGAAATACAATAAAATAGAGAAATGCTCAAGTGGATTATCTTTCTTTGATAACTCCACAACTGGATGCTCACTTTATCTAAGGAAGTCCAAAACCGGGTTCTCCAATCTTCAAAGATGTCATAACAAGTTCCATTCTCTTCTTTGGTATTTTTACAAACACCTTGAGTGCATACCTCCTTTTCAGAAACTCAAGAACACCATTAATATAACAAGAGAGTCCCCCAATGTTTTTGCATGTCTTCAATAGACTCAATGACACCTCACACAACCCATAGAGTATAAATGAGAGGAATTAATCCTTAATACAAAATCAAACCAAAACCCTAGTTTGGTATTTTAGTTAAAACAAAAGAAACTTCTTCTACATACTCTCATTACTTCCATTAATGGCTTACAACCATTCTCAAACTTGTAATAAACCCTCAATTATGTTCATGAAGGTTGGTATAGATATTTAATCCATTAAAACTCACCAAAACCTTCAAAGAGAGGTTTTTTTTGCCAACCCGAGCTTCTACTTGGTTTTCTTCGTTCGCCGCAACTCCCTCTCTTCCAAAAATAAAGAAGATGACAATTTGAATAACCTAATTCAGAGTTATAATAGAGGAGATAACACTGTAGAACACACCCAAGGCTTCTTCATCACTATCAATTGCACAGACACTCTCTCTCCTACACTGACGCCCTCTCTCCTCATTTCTCTGATTGTAAGCTCAACTATGCTGGCACCTCAGCCAAGTTGCCAACAATGACAACACATGGTCAACAACAAGTCTATAGGGTCATTGGAGATAAGGGTCGTGAGGCACGGCACGTTTGATGCGCTCATGGATTTCTGCGTTTCTCAGGGTTCCTATGTGAATCCATACAAGACGCCCAGGTGTGTCAAGTCCGGTGAAACAATCAAGATTTTGAATTCCAGGGTGGTGGGTAGATTTATGAGTAACTGCTTCCTCTCTGAATAGTCTTTTTCTCCTTATTAAATCCTCATATATAAACAAGAGAGGTTACTTTGACTCTTGAAATGGAGACAGTCTGTATAAAAATTGTTGTCTCACTCGTAAGAACAGGGGACCGTAGAAAGCGAGTTCTGAAAAACAGAACCTGAAGGAACTAAATAACAGCAAAGACGACGAAACGAACAAGGTTAGGTCAGTTAAAAGATCAATCAATCCATCCCCATCGTCTCGTTTCTTCATTGCACGCTTTCTTACATTCCATTGAGCGTTATCTTTTACTGTAAAAGGAAGGGTTCATTTTACATTTGGTTTTCTTTCCTCTTGTTTTTTTGTTATAAAATCCTCAATTCACAGCAATGTAAATTATAGATAACCCAGATAAGATTTGTGAAGGGAAATCATTCATCTGGGCATTTGGGCAACCTGGGTCCCGAGTATTGGTGTCTAGGTTAGGGGGTTTGTTGCCATGAAGGGGTTCACTCCCTTCTTTCCGACAAATTTGAAGAGGGTTAAAAGGGGTTTGTGCGGCCGGGGTTTCAAACCCTTGAAGAAAAATTGCAAGAAGGAAAAAAAATAGAAGATTAGAGTAATCGGTGCGGTGATTCATAGCAGATGCAGAGGATTTTTTTTTCTTTTTTGATAAAATGTTGCAGAGAATGAAACTGAGAGAAAGAAGAAATGGTTAAAAATAACTAAGGGTAAACTTGATTTTTTCCCTTACAATAAGGGTATTACTGTTAATTCAGAATTTGTTAACTGCTGACATCAGCATCTAACGGTTCCCTCATAAGGTTTTGGGTCTTTTTGATAAATGTTTGAGAATTTTAGGTAGTAGATGATGTTCTTAAAAAACTTAGATAGTAAATGATGTTTTGCAAAGTATTTGGATACTACATGAAAATTTCCCTAAATATAAAATAAGATACTTAATCCCTTACCATTATCTTTCACACACACAAACATATATAGAGCAAGATCAGGCCGAGCTCAACCCAAGAGCTTTACCTTCGACCCAGCCATAGGCAAGGAAATCCCAACCCTATCCCAACAGACAGGTCGAAAAACCTAGTCTAGGCCTCTAAGTTTTCAGGAAAGATTCGGGTAACCTTGGGTTGTAGGACCAAACTTTCACTCCTAATGGTAAGAGTGGGAGTGTAGAAAAGGTTTTTCTAATCAGACAAAACAAACTTCATAATAATCTTACCAGCCTATCTGGGCACATAACATGCATGGAGAATCCTGGGAGTTAAGGAAACCCATAAAATAGAGAGATAAAAATAAAATGGAATTATTTATATAACAAATGTCTGGACTCTTTTGTCACAAAATCTACAAGGTTACCACCCAAGGTGTAAAAATTATTTCCAAAACTTTTAGGCCAAGCCCTAGTTTCAAATGAATTTTATTTTTCACTAGTCATGATATATAATTTTTTGTTGGGAATAGTCCTACATTGCTTAAAATTAGAACCTGAATGCCTTATAAGTGAGAGAGAGTTCCTCCACTTATTATTCCGAACTTTTGAGATGAAACCTAACTTGGTATCGTTGTTCCAAGTTCTCTTATTACAGTCATATAAAAAAAAGGACCATGGTCACCTAAAAATGGAACTGTATTTGCCACGTGTACTACCACCCAAGAGAAGAGCAACATGTGAAGGGGAGAGTTGAGAATTGTCCTATATTGTTAAGATTGGAACCTTGAATGCCTTATATATGTGAGCCCCTCCACTTATTAATTCAAACATTTTGAGATGAAAAAGTCATCTGAAAAAGGCCTCAAAATCAAACCAGAGTCGGCTGTAAAACATTTTAAACTTGCTTGAAGAAGTAGGCTGCATTTTCTTTATATATATTGCAGACTTATTTGTTTTCTTTATTATATGAAGATGAACGATACAAATTTTAAATTCATCATCCACACATACAATAGTACTTAAGGATATCTTCACTTCCATCCTTGTATAACAAGATACATCTGCTATGGCAAGTAGTATATTAGTAGTTAGATCAAAATTGTCGGACAACTACACACCGCCAACCAGTTTTCGACCACAATTTATCGTTCCAACGGCAGAGATTCTCCGGCAAGGAAGGATGCAAATAAGGCCAGGGACTCACTGGGTTTGAAAACGGGCACTGCATGTCCTGCCCCTCTAAATGTTGCAAACATGAAGCCCTCATATTCTTGGAACCAACCACCAACCTGATTCCACAAAAGCCCACATTACTATAGAAATTCTCTTGCAAATCTTCTACAGGACCAGGGGTGTTTTTGTCTAGATAATTACCTGCTTCTGGTGGTACCATGGCCTCCAAGCTTTAGTGATAGGCAGTTCTAAAGCACTCAAGCTGTATCTTGTGGATAGAACAGGAACTCTTCCATCAGTATCCCCACTGATCAAAAAGAAAGAAACAACTTATTAGATTTAACAGAAATACTTAGCTACAAGCCATCAACACAAATAATTTGTTATTGGGATTTCAAGAGTTCAAAAGATCGTAGACTTAATATCATGGGTTTTTTTTTTTTTTTTGGGGGGCTTCTCTTCTTGATAATCCCCTACCTGTAGATCCATATCCTAAGTCCTGCTGAAATTAGCTTCCGGTATATAGGCAGGATAGAAGGCCTTGATTCTGACCATCCATGAAATATTTTGTAACTGCACCCAAAGTAAGAAAAATTATTCCTTGTCAACTTCTTATTGATGTCAATGTAAATTCATCATTCATAAATGTGTGTGTGTGTGTGTGTGTGTGAGAGAGAGAGAGAGAGAGAGAGAGAGAGAGAGAGTTACTTGCAGATGCTCCAGTTCTTGAGCTGATGACCATCATTGACATGGAGGGCCTTCTGGACGTCGGGTCTGTTGTAGAAAGTCTGGGCATAGTCGTCGAGGCAGGGATCATAACCACCCATGATCCTTGGCATCTAGTAAGAAATTTCATTACCAGATCAGGCTATATATCCTTTTCCCCAATTTTTGGCAAGTTCAAAATTGAAGATAGCTTCAGATTTCAGAGTCTATACTACTGAGTCAGATGGGAGAGTTATAAGTCATTCCCACTATAAAAAAATTCTTAGATTTCAACCTTTTGAGTTACAATCAGAATAATATCATTGTGAGAACAACTATAAGGAAATGAACTCACCATCTTAGACATGGTCTTGAACATGTATTGGTTTCCATTTTCTGTGTTAGTTGAATTAGTGCAGACAGAGGTGTAGAGGCTATAGATATCAATCTCCTTATATTGATCGAGTAGTTCATCCACAGCTTGACTGCAACTATCGTTACTCCATGTGTCATTACTGTCAAAATTGCAGGTATCTTTTATAATTTTGTGAGTTTCATCTGATATCACAGCATGGCTCCAAGCATAATCTACCAGACCTCTCCAATCATGAGCATCTGATGTTTCGGGATTACCCAACTGTATTTTTTTCACAAAAAATATTAGTTTGATACATAGAATAGAGGAAGCAGTGAATATAGATAAAAACAGAGAAGCATCATACCAAGAAACCCTTCAGATTAATATACAGTGAAGGATCCTTGTTCATGTCATAAATGAGCTCAGCCAGCTCTGGAACATATTTTCCTGTTCATGATGTATACACAGAAACAATCAGACTAGTTAGAATGAATCAAAAGAAATAGTATGCAAGGTTAAGAAGGTGGATATACTGATAATATACCTGCATAGCTCTCCCCTGCAATATAAAAACTCCGGCTTCTATACGTCGGGAATTTGTTGAACCACTTGTGCAGGAAAGTATATGTATCATTTGCTGACAGATATGAGTTCAGTAGAGGGCAAATCAGTGAGTAGATTAATAATTAAGAAGATCAATAAGATCCATAACTCTCTATTAACCAAGATTTCATAATATAATTAAGGGCCCAGGTCTATAAACGACAAATTGGTGCTGTGATCTACACTCATATATATCATACATGTGGCAGCTTGAAACCGTCTACATGGCTTCTGTCCATGTGGCAAGTTAGGTCCAATAGCCTTCTCCCACATCACAAAAATTGCCCTTTTGGGGTTTTTATAATACATGTATGCTATGCTAATGGAATATAGGAGAAACAGATAATACTCTACTATGATGTTCAAAACCAATGACATGCATGGATGTGCATCAAGCTCACCTGTAAAGCTGTCTCCAAGAATATCATAATCAGTGGTTGTATTTGAGTATGAAAATCCAACTCCAACTGGTGATTCCAAGAATAACATGTTGGCTTCTGCATCATAGTGAACATTTTAATTTAAATACTTGCTTATGTTCTCAACTAAAAGCATTGATAGAAGGTTTATCTCTTTGTCATATACACATGATTCATGGGGAGGTCAATACGAATGTAAAGGTGATTGCATTTAGGTATACTTCTTTTTTTTTATGGATAGATACATGTGAATGTGTATGTGTATTGAAGTATATTAGATTAATCCAAACCTTTGTTCCATGAATAAGGATTAAATTTCAACCCATTTCCATCTGTATCAACAATGAAAGGACCAATCTCTTGTGTAGCTCCATATCCCACAGAAGAGCACCCAGGACCTGAGACATAATATTAGTTTGTCACCTTGTCAGAGAATAGAACAATATGAAAATGTAAAAGAAAAGTAGAACCTCCACCATGCAAAAAAAGGTAATAAAAAAAAAAAAGGTAATCATGCTATTTTTCTTTATGATATTCCATTAACTATGAAAAGCATACATTAGTGGGTTGTTATGTGGGGTTGTCTAAAGACAAGGCAGCATGAAACTGTTAAGAAGGAATATATGTGTTTGCCATAGGGGATTCGGTGGGGTATTTCCTCCCATATATAAATGCTAGAAGTGCAAATGATCTTATCCTTTGCTTTTGTAGAAAACAATTAAAATAACCCTTGAGTGAGAAGTTGTCCAAAGCTTACCATAAATTCAAATCCCAATGAGATAGTGTAACATTAATTAATGGGTTTGTCTGAATGTAACAAGAGTTGCTACAACATGTAGTTGTATTCGATTCCCTTTATTGCACATTCATTGGGCCATCACGGATACAGGGGCCATTTTGATATTCATTTGGGAATATGATTGATGCAATTTTAACAGTGAACCACCCTTGTTACAAGTAGAAAATCCAAAACAAGATGATTAAGTTTATGTCATGGGAATTTTACTAGATTTCAAAACCCTAAAAACTGTGAGTCCTTGGATCTTTTTCCTAGGCCATTTGAACTTGTTTGATCAAGGCAAACAACTTAATTGTAGTCAGAAAATGGGTTAGAGTCAGTCTATGCAGAAATTTTAGAAGGTCCATTTGACAACTTAGGGAAGCATACTGTTACCTCCATTAAGCCACAGCACCAATGGCTTTTCCGCTGGTAGAGTTGAAGCCTCATAGAACCAGTAAAAGAGTGCCCTTCCATGATTTTCATTCACTGTCACGTACCCAGCATAATGCCTGAAACCCACCTCAGGTTGGCCAGGCAATCCAGTCACAAGATCCTCACTTCCCCCCTGTATGGTCACCTGCTTGGTATGGGACCATGGTTTATGCCTAGCAGCCACAACAGGAACCATTGCCATTAGAGCAAAAATAGCCCAACCTAGAAAACCCATCACCTGTACTATAGAACCCATGAGAACACTCAAACTTCTTTACCCAAAAACCCTTGAATCCCTTACAAGATGATAGAATACAGCAAGGCATCAAGCCTATATATACTTGCTGGTGTGCACGCACAAGGACACATGACGAAAGACAGTCTAAATTAAAATCAGAAACGGAGTGCCAAGTCTTACGTGGCGAACCGTCTTTTACGGTGATTAGGTCAGCATCTGTATGGCATCTGAGGTGGAGTTTTGGCAGGTGTGAGGACTTTTCTCGCATAGCAAGGGATGAGTGGAGCCTCCATAATATTTTGAGTGAGCTTTTCTTCCATGGGGAGGACTGAGTGGAGTTTTCTTAGGGTTGTGGCAGGTGTGAACATGTATTTCGTGGGTTGTTGAATTCACAGTCACATGAATAACATTTATGGATTAGATCTATAAATATATCATTAATATTGATTATTTAAAGGCCACATCTTGGAGGGATTATGAACTCGGATGATACTGCATGGAAAAGGAAACCATCTTTGGGAAAATTTGTAAAGGGTCTTTTTAGGTGTGAAGCTCTTTTGGCACTGATTTTTATTAGTATACCCTTATTGGGTTATCATAATACCATAAAATATAAGGAGTAGTTTTAGTATTTGAGACAGAAAAGATGAAGAATTTTGCACCAATTCAACAAACACTGAGCGTTAGTGTCAACAATCAACTCCAAATCAGTGTCAAATTGAAAAACCCATTTGTAAAAGCTTCATCCCCTTCTTTTTCAAATCTCCAACAAATACATCCCATTCCCTTTATTATAATAGAAATAACTAGAGTTAATTTACCATAGGTAATAATAAAATTATAAAAACTCACTCTTCCCCACAGCCTTTTCAAATTAAGGTTCTCTTTGGCTTGTATTATAGAATTAATTATATAACACATTATGACATATGTAGTTGTTTGGTATGATTTATAGTACTTATTTATATTTAAAATAAATTAATATAATCTATAATCTACAAACAGGTTAAAAAGTATTTATCATTATTATAATAATCTATTATTACTTCTTTATGCCTAGTGATATTACACAATTATATATACAATATACCAAAGAAAACTAAGACAAACATATCCTAATATTTTCTATTTTTTGATTGCTAAGTTCAACCATCACCTCTCTAAAAAAAAAGAGGAATAAATCAAATTAATTAGTTTTTATTTTCTTTTCTGGTTTGGCCCCATTGAAGGGAACGATTCTGTCTAAGTAGGTAATGCTTTTTTTTTTTTGGGTAAAAAATAATGCCTCCACCGCTACTTGGAACATGTACATCTAAAGATTCGAAAAACATTTTAACTTTTGTAACCCAATGAAAAGAGACGAACTTATCCAAACAACTATTGGATCAAATTAATTGTTTGATTTGTTGATACAAAATGGTTCCATATTTATATATTTTTGAATTGAAATAAAATCTGAAGGGGTTATACAAAACAAAAGGGCAAAAGAATAGAATCTAAAGGGTATGCTTGGGTACTCCTTTGGAATGTTGTTGGCTTTGGATTAAAAAAGAAAAAGACAAAATTGGTCACCTATGTCCAATGATTTCAATCAACATAATTTGTGAATCCAAACCAATCACTGCATTGATATATGGTAGAGATCGAAGCAGCCTTTTGTGGAAGATGCACTACCTTGCGCAATGCTGGACACTGCTCTTAAGGGACCAACACATGACCCTAACAAGGAAGAAGAAAATAAAGAAGGATTTGCTCTTAAATGAAGAACAAATTACAATGATAGAGTAGTAAAAAAGGCCATAAAGGGTAGTTATCTCTGAGGTACTTTGTCGATAGGTTCTATTTGTTTTGATGTAAAATTTGGCATATTAAAATTTTTTCAATAGTTGTTTCCGTGAGGTAAAAGAAAAACAAACTTTCTTTTCTCTCCTTAGAAATCAACATATTTTACCTCATGAAAATAAATAATGGAATTTTTTTAATATGTAAAATTTTATATCAAAACAAACGGAGCTTCAATGAAAAAGAAAGAAGGTCCATTCTCAATCTCACTGTATATTTTGGAATGATAAACTTTAAGTCGTCTTCTTACTTTTATGTGCATTTAGGATGGATTATAAAGTGCAATTTATAAACCAACAAAAAACAAAGGTGCAATTTGTATATGTGGGGTTTGGAATCAAGCTATACATGCAAGCCCCTCATCCAGATTGTCAATCTCTTTTCTAAACTGATAAATATTTACAAAGGCATGCCTTTAGTCCTGAACTATTTTTAGGTGGGGGTGAGAAAGAAGAAAAGTAAAATAAGGGATAGTATAGAAGCCATATATGCAATGGCCCAACCCTAGCTGCTAATAAATTAAAGAGAAAATCTTGTTGTAATCAAATTTGATGTAAAAGTTGTAACTTGTATTATTTGCTCTTTTAGTATAACATATTTTTTCGTTCGACAAATTTTGATAGCCTTTGTAGAAAATGAATAGCAAAGACAAATAGACACCATCTAATAAATGCCCTCTAAAAATTAGAAGGCTTCCCTTTACCTAAATAGGGGATTATTAGCCATGTTAAAATCCTGTAGTTTTACATGTGTATTTGAAAAGGTAAAAGATAATAACAGGTCTTGAGAATAACATATACTTTCAAATTATTTTGAAAATCCCTTTAAGAAAATAGATTTCCTCATACAATTACCTACCTTAAGCCACCATTTGTTTTCCTATAATGGAAAACTCCTAGGTGCCTTAACATCAAATCTTTATGCTTCATCTTTGCTCTACAATCCAATATTAATATTTCATGATGCCAGAGCCACATAGGAGCTTATATATACAACATGACGATGTCCACACACTCTGTAAATGATATCATCATCATCATCAATGGTGACTTTGTTTCGGGGGAAAATTATCTATTATTTATATGTGACTTCCAAAAACAATCATGGTGATCCAGATCCAATTGACTTGACAATGGTAGAAACTCTCCATCTCTTGTGTTCTTTTTGTAAGAAAAAAAAAATTAAAGGTAAATTAACGATAGTTATCCGATGATGCTGACTATTTTTTTCTTTTTCCTTCTGGAATTTTCATCAAGATAAGGGTGGTGCATGACTTTGATTTTGTGTCATCCCAAGTCAAAATAATTAATTTTGGTGGGTGCTGGAATACGTAAGACCAATCTGGTGATGTTGGTACAACGTACAAAGACAAGTTCACAATTAGCCAAGAGGGGAGAGAATGCTCGTAATGTTCCATATAATCTCAACCAAGTACATCCACCAGCTAAATCATGAGCTAGCTATGTAATTTCTTTATCCATTAATAGAAGAGATAAAATGTATTTAATTAATCTAATATATTTCTTGGATCATGAAGCTTATTTGCCTTTCTTAACTAGAGTAAATAAGCTCATCCACAAATCCTTTGGTATTGTTAAAGATTTTAAGCAAACTTAGGAAAGAAAATCAAGGTATGAAACAGGATATATCCATAAATGGGACTTTCTGATGAATAAGCTTTATATGGTTAATGGAGTGCCTTTTGATGAGAGACTGCTAACTTATTATTCCACAGCTATTAACTTTTGGGATATGATTTTTTCTATAATCTCCATCACAATAAAAAAATGCAATATAACATATAAATGGAATTCATTGAAGAGAGATTGGCTTCCGTTTCAATTGGGCAATTCAAAAACCACCAATGGAATGGATTCAGTAGTATTTTAACTAATTAATTCCTGGACCATCAAGACTATGGGCCTATGGCATCATTGGCTTAAATTTAAGATATGATAATAGCAAGTAGTTGCATCTGATCATGTATATTCTGACTGAACTAATACACAAAAATCCATCCTAGTAAGAAGTAACTACAAGCTAGTGGTGCTTGTCTGCATAGAGTGATCAACTTACCTTGTCATTGCTTGCCATTTAATGTGCCCTAGGATTGCCAGGTGGAAAGAGAGTAGTATTTGATCCAAAATGGTGGTGCCCAACAAAAATGATAGTGGTTTTTTCAGAAATCTCATTATCAAAGAGTGGAAAGGAGGGGTTTTTTTTTTGTCGTGAATCATGTGGGTTGTGACTTGGGGATCAGAAGTCAAGAACTCATCAAGGTGGTGGAAACGATGACAGAACAGCAAACCTTGTTGTTGAACCATGACCTGGATTCCAACCTTTTCATTCATTAATTGGTAGGAAGAAGAAAGGAAATTCATCTCTACAGTAATCTTCTTCTTTTTTCTTTTTTTTTTTCTTTATTTTATAAAAATCCAAACCAAATTTAGTTGACATACATGATCCATGCTTACACCCTAGTGCATAAATCTTTAATTAGCAATCTTGAGTTTTGTTTTTTCGGGCAAGGCAATCTCAGAAGTGAAGTTTTACATTGCTTGATATCTTTATTTTCTTCCAACTCATTTCCACAACAAATATTAGAACTTATCAACCGATCAAGTACCCTATCTTTATTTGTAAAAGGATTAACATATCTTTCCCAACATGGGCTTTGTGATCATTCTTATTTCAAAGCCCCTCTCCTTATCTGTTTCTCTTGAACCATGCACTATCATGGGAACCTACTATTGGATTTGTGTGGCCCAACACAAATTGATTGTGTTGTTTTAATTATGTATTCTTTTTGGGCATTTCTATCTCTATTATAAGGTATATATATATATATATATATATATATATATATATATATATATATATATATATATATATATATATATATATATATATATATATATATATATATATATATATATATGTGACATGTGGCTTATATGTTTTGTGGCTTATACATTTTTTATATGGTTCCATTGTTTTTGGTCTATTGTATTAATAGACTGATTTTCTAGATGATTATTCAAATGAGTCACTTTGTAGTCCTTGGCTTGACCGCACCTATCATGATGCGCTATGTGCTTATATAAGCATTGATTGGACCATGATAGGTTTGAAGAGTGCAAGTCAAAATTGCTCAGACTATGGGAGACATGGGGACTAGTCTCTCGATAGTCAGTGCACAGATGATCTGTGAAGTCCTTCATGAAAAGACTACGTGTACGTTGAGTGATGACCTTAGTGCCTAATGTTCATTGTCAGTGACTTGACAATTATAAGAGTGTACGCTTACCTACAAACTGCCAATTTAAATAACTTTATCGCGTTTGATTTTGCATCAAATATTTTTTATTTATAAATATAAAATATTATTTATTTTTATTTTTATTTTTCTTTGCAAAATCTTTTTGGTTTTATGAAAAATGGCAGTTTGGTATTTTGTGTCCCTATTTATTATTTAGGGGCACTTGTGGTAATTGTCAAGGTATGCCAAAAGGCAATCTAGATATCGTATTAAGAGGCTAGCATCTCACTTAGGGTTGGACTTTATGGCTTGTCATCTCCACCCTAGACATATAAAATATCTCAAGGTCACACAGGCAAGGGGAGGAAAAAACTCAAAATACCAAGATATGGTATACCTGTCCAGCTGGGGTGAGCATCCTGATTGCTTGTGAGATCCTTAGACATCAAGTGGCTTTGTTTGTATAATCATCAAAAGTTCTTCAACAAAAGAAAGAGTTCTTCATCAAAGGTAAAGTGTTTCAACAAAAGATATTTTCAAATCGTCAAAAAAGGTATGACACTCTTCTTAATTTCTTAGATTAAACAAGTAACATGATATTCGTGATAAGTTTCATCTTTGGTATGAGGTTAACTTGGGAAGGGTATTGCCAACTATTAGCCAAGTAAGAGAGGAAAGTCCGTTACAGTAACATTGAAATTCATCTAGGATGTTTTTTCTAATACCTACAAAGAGGAGATTTCTTTACCAAAGATAAAATGTCAACTTCTGATAGATGTCCATTTAAACAATATTTTTAGTATACTTTTGCAATAGATAAGCAATGATGGAAGCTATGAACTTGAGGTTGTGCAACAAGGAGAACCATCCATTTGATCAGCTACAAACTTGTTCTAGAAATTTGTAGGGCATAAGCAATTACATCATATCACATCTGAAAGTCAACTAGGTGATTGGTTTCCTTCCATGAGGATTAGGGGCTTGAAAGAAAGGCCAGTAGTGATTGGAGGATGTTTTTTCATGACTAGTTAAGCACCATGCAGATCATCAGAAGAATCCAAACTCTACAATTACAAACCCTAAAGCCATAGATACTAAGAAAGACAAGACTTTGGGTTCCATGGTATCGATATGAAATGAGACGGATGAGCATCCCTATGATTTTACATGGGTCTGTCTATCCATGTTACTGTTTAAGAGTCTACTTCTCTCTTTATTTTAATAAACCTATTTAAGACTGATCTGCTGGAATTTGTTGTTGACATCACTGTCAATAAGTAAATAGAACATTAGAAGGATATGGACATATAACCAATCAAAACAAGAAGTGAATAGAACATTAAACTATATGGTTTTGTATTCTGTTAGGTAAAGGATCAATGCCTTCCCTAGAACCTATAGAAACTCAGAAAGACAACTTGGGACTCGTGTCATCTTTGAAGTAAGCAATGGATGAGATTCCATATACCTTTAGATAGTCTGCCTACCTATGTTACTGTTTGAGGGCCCACTTATGTCTTTATTTTATGCAGTTTAACCTGTTTAAGCATCTGTTGGAACAGCATGTTCTTCATTTCCCCAAGTAATAAGTTATTAGTACATTTGAAAATGCATGATTGCATGCCCTTTAAAGTTTAAACTGCTGGTAAGGTTTTTGATTTAATCAAGGCGCAAGGATGCATACCTTCCTTACCCACTGCCCCTTGAAGTCAAACCCAAAGCCACCAACTTCCAGAAAAAAAAAATGTTTATTTTGATAAAATCACTTCCAGCAGAATATTACCTAACATGTTCAGTAAGATTTTTTCCTTCAACTTAGATGATGTTATTCGATCCTTTATTGGTTGGTTGACTGTGAAGATACCAGAAAAGAAACCCTATTGCATTGGGTGTTGAAGGTTGAAGAAAAGGAGTTTGCAGCTGCTTAGATGTGGGATGTTGGCGACCAATGCAGGAGCTGCTGAAAATATCACCAACACAGGCTTGTGAATGCAATAAAATTGGGAAATTGAAGATTTTTTTTTTTTTTGGTAAAAAATTGATGAGTCCTTAGGCCTTTTGAAATAAACTAGCTAGGTGATGTCTTGCCTACCCTATAAACGTCATAATGGTGGGTCAGCTTAGACTGCTTTTAGGTGCCATTTGCATAGAAGTGAGGAGATGTGAAGTAACGTTTTGCCTTTCATCAATGAATAATTTAATAGAGAAGAATAAAAGGATAAAAGAAAAAGTTTAAAGGGAAACTTTCAATTATGGGGTGTTGGTCTTAGAAGTAAAGTGAATTTACTTCACTTTCACTCACATTGACCCAACCCAAGCCACGTAAACGTCGGATCAAACTTGGATTGCAATCGGCTATTATTCTGTGGTTGTCTTGAGCTATGGTGCATTCTGATTCATTGACTTTTGTGTGTCTCTTTTCTGCAGTCTCTTACTGGCATCAATATTCGTCCATCCGTGGAAATTTTAGCAGTTTTGCATGGTGTTTCTATTATAAGATCTAATTTTACGGATTGGGGTTTTCTGTAATGAGGCCAAAGTGGCAGTGAGGATCCTAGTCACTCAAAATGCATCGGGATCGATGTCCTCACTGGCCACTCAAAGTGCATCGCTAGGATTTTCATTACCACTTTGGCCTCACTAGAGAAGATCTTTTTTCCCTAGTTTTTACTTCTTGGTGCTTCAAGCATGTAAATAGAAGTTTGAATGTGGTTGCTCATGAGTTAGCTAAGTGGGCTATTTATGCCCCACTAATGGGTAAAGGGTCACCCTATGTCCTGTTCATTTGCAAACCTTTGTACATTCCTTTTTGTCTCCTTGAGGACGAATAAAGAACTCCAACCCCCCACCGCGAGGGGTTGGCAAAAAAAAAAAAAAAAAAAAAAAAAGAAAAGCTTGGATAAAATTGGCCTTTGCTAACAACTTGCACTATCTCCCTTCAATCCTTTGAACGAAATGTGGCAGAAGGAATATGTATTTGGGATGCAATATTGGGTCTCTAGTAAGCATGTGCTTGTTTTCAGGACTAGAACACAAGCGCAAGGGCCTAAGCCAGCCGATTGTGTTAGGCCAAAGCCCAATCCAATGTGGTGTGCAATCAAACATCAAGTAGGCTGTGAACAATGACATAGTGCAGTTGGTTGGTGTCTTAGGAGGCGGTCACTTTTTATTGCCTTCATATGTGTATCAAAGGTTCGGAACTTTTCAACAAGGCTAGTTTCTGTGGAATGAGTATGGTGCTTCCCTTTAACCTAAAAGCACTGAGTTAGTGTTCAACAATGTCCTTAATGGCCTATTCTTTGAGTTGATTTTCTTTTAGTTGCGGTAGCTTCAGCGCAAACAATATATGATGAAGCCAACAAGCGAGAAAATGGAAGCCCTGACTTACGACCACCTTATAGTTTTCTTTGCTCCTTTCCCATTTTTGAAATGGGAGTCATTTTTTTTCTACCCGGCCCCTGACCTCGTCATGATTGCTTTCCTTTAGCCTCCCAGCAAAACAAGCGCCCCTTTGTTTTATTCTAATCAAACTGCCCCCTTTATCGAGCAATTGCAAGCACGAAATTGTTTTTCTTGATGGTGGTGGGAACTTTTTAAGGCACCCCTTTCTTCTTCCCTCCCTTGCAACTTTAAGTAGCTGATATGTTGCCAAGTGAGGAAACACATTTGATCTAGGTCGTACCGCACAAGTAGAGCTACTAAATTGAACGGGAACACCCCTTAAATCAGTTGGCATGCCTCCTTGAGTCCCTCCTCTTTCCTAACTTGTGGTCGATCTGTACAGGACAATTTCATCGCTCTAATCATCCCTCCATTACATCTCGATTTTTATCTCTTTTTTATTTCTTTTTTTTTTTTTTTTTTTTTTTTGGTAAATAGATTTCCATGGAATTACAAAGGAGGTCTTCGAATGCTCAGTACAGAGAGGTGATTTGAATCAAATTGAAAAAGTTAAATGACCAGAGTAAACCTAAATTGATTCCAGAAGTTGTAAAGAAAAATATATATAATAGAATCAGAATCAAGTATGACTTTAAATAAAGCTAATTGAAGAAAAAAGATCCATGTTGTCAATCCCATTTAGTTGGAAATTGGACTAAGACTGATTTGAGTTGATTTCCATGGATTTACCATGAGGTTGGGAGTCTTTTCCTCCTGATGGAAGGTAATATTTCACAAGTTGTCAGAGTTACGGATATGATTAAGCCAAAGTAGGATTTCAAGCTGTCTCTCTGCACAGAATGGTCTGAGAGTATTAAGTTAACAGAGTTGTCGCCCATTTTGCAGTTATATGAACTATTTTATTACAGTCTTCTAATGTGGCGGCATTTGACTGTAAGATTCAGAAACACAATTAAGTGGTGTATATTAAATTACTGTGTACCTTTAGCTACAAGAAGAGTTATTGATGATCTCGAACCTAATTGCTAGACTTTGGTTCTTCATTCTTCTCTATTCTACTCCAGAGTATATAGAAGGGATGGATCCCCTATTGCAAGATGTGACTAGGGAAAAGACTAGCCCACTCGTTTATAATTGTAGATATTCTTTATTCATCGAGGAATGTAATCTCCTAAAAGTGGAGAACATATCCATCAATGTTCTTATAACTGTTTAAGAATTCAATCCGTCCTCCATTCATTGTGGTGGGAACAAATCCATCTCCTCTGACACAATTACCAAAAGCTCAGAAACACTTACATGAAGCAAAGATTGACATTGTTTCCGTTTGAATGATGAATATATATATATATATATATATATATATATATATATATATATATATATATATATATATAGGGAGAGAGAGAGAGAGAGAGAGAGAGAGAGAGAGAGAGAGATGAATAAGAAAAGAAGTTCAGAAACTGAAAAGAGGAGGGAAAAGAGAGAGAAGAAAATGATGGGGGTATTTAGGCCAAACAATAATTCTCATTAAGGTCCTGCATAAGAGGAGGGACCTTGTGCATTATCGGTGCAAAACGATGAGCCTTCTTTTGGGTAAGAGATTCCTTCAGCTTCTTGGTGAAAATTTGAGTATCCCCAAGCTCAGTAACATTTAGAATTTCAACTACAAGAAGTATAACTTGATCTTTTACTAGTACAAATACAACAACAAAAAAAGTGACATTTTTTCTTGTACAAATACAAAAAAAAAAAAAAAAAAAAAAAAAATGTAGAGAAGCTTTCCCAAGTACATGAATCATATAGTTCTTTCTGCCATTTTTAGCTCTACGGATCTATGAACTATGAACTACTATAACATGGGCAAGAGAGTAGAACCTTGGCAGTAACTTACTGCTAGAAAATCAGGTCAGTGGTATCCGAAAAGAGACATGAAATGAAAAAAATCTAGAAAATAAAAAAGGCACAAGTTAAGTTCAACTACCTTACCAGTTTTGCAAAGTTTCCTGCTGTCAATGGTGCAGAATACCCATCAAGAATGACCTGAAGATGACAAGATGTAGATTGGTAATTAATGTAGATTGGTAGTTGAACATCAAATTTTGGAGATTTAACTCAACTGAACTTTAGTGGAAGAAAATATTTCCATATGACTCAATGATAGTTGCAAAAACCTACACATCTGGATGGACAACTCAAACATTTGCCACCAACTGTTGGGCCATAGTCCAAGTTTTACCACTCGGACAACCTTGAATATCCCATCAAAAAGTTGAAAAAAAAAAAACCCATAAAGAAGTAAATAAATTGGTTGCTGAAACCATAGGTGACAGTGATGGCTTTTGGGTTAAGTAGGGAAAAATTGCGACCTCAGCAGGTTAGAGTTATCCACCTGTACACATAAAGCAAACCCAGCAGTTCTTGTACTGTTCAAGAGCTTGATTTTCAGAGTCATTTTACATAACCTTTCCTGTAACCTACTGTGTAGTATCCAAGAATTCAATTGATCATAAAACTTTTGCCAGATTTTAGTACTTAAAAGAGTAGCATCCAAGAACTGCTGCAGTATATCTAGGTAGGTTTTATCTAGTACTGCCTAATGCACTTACAATATCAGTGCAGGGGATCTTCAATAAAAGGAAATAAGTTCATATATGATACATTCAGGTAAAACTATCGATGCTTTCTTGGTTCCCCACCAGCAGCTGGAGAAAATGCTGAGCCATCGCCTTTCTTGATGGTGAATTCAACAGTTCCTCTACCAGTAAGCCTACAAATTACATGGGAATGTGATGGTTGGGGGGGTGATATTTTAATTAAGCAAAAAAAAAAAAAAAAAAAAAAAAATACACTTAACATATGCTATTAGCCAATAGCATAAATTTTCTTTTATGCATATTTCTTTGGTCCTTGAAATCTCTTGGAATCTCAGGTACTATCCACTGGATGCTAAATATCTACTAAGTTCACTAATGTTCAGACTTACGAGAGATCTGAAATAAGGCAAGTTTCAGCTGTTGGGGAGCTCAGGTCCCCATTAGTTTCCTGTTATGAACAGAGTAAGCATATTAAGCTTACTTTTTCTTGTACATAGTCGTGCTGTTAATGCCCACACTCCATGTCAATCCAATCTTTTGTACAGAGGATTAGGGCCCAGGCTTTACTTGCCACTTACTTCTATCGTTAGGTACATATCTCCAACAGTTTATAGATATTGATGCACTGTAGCACATGCAAATTGTAAATTAAACATTTCCAGAAAATCCATGGAGGAATTACACCTCGGGTATTTCAAGTATTGCTCGGGCAACAAAAATGACAATCCTGGAGCCCATGAAGAATGGAATTGTTGAGAGGTTCCAAATATTTTCATCATATCTTTATCATAACTCAAGCATAAGGCAAAGCATATTAACTAACAAGCGTAATACTGAGGATCCATAGATTTCATCGACTAAAATATTCCTTTTTGTTTAATTTGGCTTCTCTGTTATTTAGTTCATGTACTTACTAGAATTATCTGAAATTCGCAGTGTTGAGTCCACTTCTCTCCATTAAGCCTGTTTTCCCATTCAATTATATTTAAAGTTATATTTGTTTTTAACTTGATCTGCACACAGTAACCTGTAATAGCTCAAGCTCTGCAACAGTATCCAGTGAAGATGCAAGACCTACTGATACTCTATCTGGATCCTTATCCTTAATAGATTCGAGAAGGTTCTGCAAACCGCCCTGGAAAACCATGAAAACTGAGACCTTTCTATAGATTCTACAATCAAACAGAGATAAATTTTTCTTTCTTCATACTGTACCACGGGCTTTTCAGAAAATACACCATTGGGAACTGATGAAATTATCCAAAATGAGAAACGATATCCAAAGAAATTGGTGCTTTTGGGGACAGGATAAACAACCAAACTTACATATCATCAAGCTGCCGGCTGGAGTTAAGTGCAGTTCATTTTGGAAACTCACCCTAATTGGTTCCAACTGAGATAAAAACTTTCATGAACTCAAATTGGATAAAACATTCATGTGGCATGCCATAGAAACAATTAAAGAAGTTTCTAGTCTCCTAAGTCAACATATAAAGATAGGATTACTTGAAGCAATTCAATATCCATCCCATTGTACATTTCCATCTATAAGAGAAGCATACAGCACAGAACCCTTTTCCTTAAGATCTGTTAGCCAAGATGGATTCCTTCTCATCCGTTGCAATCTGAAACTGGAAGAATGTGAAAATAAGAGTTCAAGATTTCATAGCTAAATTGCACAATAAACAATCGGATAATAAACACAGATCGGAAAACAATAAGCAAGCTGGAGTAGGCATGCTTAGACAAGGTTATTAATGTGGGAAAATCCCCATATGTTCTGAAAAGGGATAGTTTAGAGACATGTTTAATGAGGCCATGTACTATGTCACAATGTACATCCAGCTGCTTTCTTGCAAAACACTATGTGAAAGTACAGACCCATATTGATTTGGAACCCATATAAGATATAACGTGCTAAGTTCATGTTGAATGGAAGTAAACCTACTAGACTCCTAAACAAAACCCTAGCTCAAATTTGCTGGATTCAGATAAGTTTCAGCATTCAACCAGGTCAACTCAGTACATCACAAACTTCCACAAATATTCAACCATATTTTAGGAATCCTAAATATATAAAATTATATCAGGACACAGTACGTTAGTGTGCTTTTTTTTAGGAAAGTATAGCATCATTAAACCAAGCAACGGTAAACCAAGAGAATATGGCTGGTCAAAGTTGGCAACTAAAGTAATCTTTGATGATCACACTTGAAAGGAGTCAAAATCACAAGCAAGAAAATAATACCTTCAGAGCTCTCTTCACATTCCCTTTCATTGTACCATAAGGCTTTCTCTGTGGAATCCTTAGAAGGAATGAGAGTTCCTCAAGAGATTCCTAATGGAAATTTAAGGCGTTCAGACACTCAGATGGAATTATTTTTGACAGATTCTTAATGGAAATTTAAGGTTGCAAATAGAATAAGTTTTAATTTTGAGAATAAAGCATCATATTGGAAAAGGACAAATTTGCAGAGCTTACATGTTTACGTTTGCTGGAATCGCCCTTCTTAAAGCAAGTTCTCCAGTTCTAGGAACCTTCGTGTCAGGTGAATAAAGCACAGCTTCTGCAGCAGAAATTAGCCATGGGCTCCACCCCACAAAAGATAGTGGAGTAGAGAATTGGACAAACATGAGGCTCACAAGAATTGCACTCTCAAGCTTCTTCTGAAGCCATCTCGAAATATATGATACTGTTGGAAAATCATGCAGGTCTGGTGATTCCTGCATTAGATAAAATTAAAAAACCATTAACTCATTTCAGGAGATGGGATTCCTCTACAACAGTATAATCCACAATGGAACCACTTTAAAAAGGATGATTTCGTTATCATAGATGTCAAAGCGCCAAGGCGAACCAAGGCGTTGAAGGCCTGACAGACGCCCAAGGCGTCCAAGGCGCTCACCTAGGCAACCAAGTTGCCTGCCTAGGCAACCAAGGCACCACCAGTGCGCTTGGACGCCTAGGTGGTGCCTAGGCAACGACTTAACAACTATGGTCGTTATGATTCCCAGACTCACAGTCAGATTTGAGGTTTACCAACAAGTCAAATCCAACCCTTCCATATCACCATAGGTTTCTTTTTTTTTTGATGAGTGAATAATTATATTGACTAAACCCCAAAAAGAAGGGACAACAAATCTGGGTATCAAGAAGATAGAGCCAAACTCCCTACAAACGAGGGCAAGCCCAAGAAAAGAGGTCATCTACGACAAAAGAGGGAGAAAGGGGATGGAAGGGGGGGGGGGGGCTTGCCACACCTCCTCACCATTATCCAGGTTCCAAGAGGAATAGGATAAATCTATTCCTCTCAGAGATACGGGAGGGGGATGAGACATGCATGGCCAAACCACGCACATCAAACATAATGGCATTCCAAATTTGATCAAATGTTCTTGATTTTGCCAGCCACATGCGCATATTTCTTTCAAACCATATATGGTATACTGTCATCGAGAAAGCTAATTTGATGACAGTGTCACCGATGTCATTTCCTTTGAATTTCTTGATTATCCACCTCCATTCTTGTTCAAAAGGCCGGATTCTTCTATAGCACGGCCAGCATTTCCCTAAAATTTTCATCCAAACCCTATTAGAGAACAGGCACTCAAAAAACAAGTGATGAAGGTCTTCATCAACCGCCCAACATAGACCACATCTAGCACTTGATATGATACCCCTATTACACAATAAATCTCTGGTAGGAAGGGATTGGGTTAGGACTCTCCACAAAATAAAGTTGTGCCGAGGAGAATATCCCTTAAACCAAACCACATCATTCCAGACGACTTTGGTGCCACGGGATCTAACTATCTCCCAAGCAGAGGAAGCTAAAAACATGTCATTGAAGAAGCAGACCAGACAATGATGTCACCACTCCCACTGGGTCTCCTAGGAACGGCAAGATGGACTTCCCAAGCCTGACTCAACCTCTGAGATGAAGCCCAGCCTGGAGACCATACCCAATTCGTCAAAACGGAAGAAACAAGAGCAAGTCTATCCCTCCCAGAATCCGATTGGATTCTATCACCATGGGCCATAACCAGAACGCCATGGGGATGCCAGTTGTCCAGCCAAAGCAAAGTAGAAGCACCATCATCTATGTTGGATTTGATGAACGGGAGGGCCAAATGTCTATGCTAAAGGATGGATCTCCAAACCCAAGAAGAGTTATGACATACCTCCACTGTCCATATAGAATCTCTACTTAGATATTTACTCTAAATCCAATCAATCCAGATACACTTCCTTTTCTCAACTACTCGCTACACTAGTTTCATGATGCATGCCATATTGACCTCTTTAACCCTTCGGATCCCTAATCCGCCTTCTTTCTTAGGTAAGCAAACCTTGTTCCAGCTAATAGTGTGAAGAAACTTATTATCCCCCCCTCTTTCCATAAGAAAGCACTCATGAGGCTTTCGAATTTTTGGAAAACCGAAGAAGGGAGGCTAAATATCCCAGTCCAGTACAAGTAAGAGCTGTGCATAACCACTTTAACTAACTCCAACCGACCCGCATAAGATAAGAATCTAGCTTTCCAAAGCTGGAGCTTTTTCTTGAGTTTGTCAAGAATTAGAGAGCAATGATGAGCCGGTAGTCTAGTCGATATCAATGGTAAACCAAGGTATGTAATCGGCAGTTTTCCCAAGGGGCATCCCACCACACTTCTCAACACTTCTTGAAGCGGCTCTTCAATGCCGACAAGAAATAATAGAGACTTCTGCTTGCTAATAGCTAATCCTGACATGGCGGAAAATGATGTAAGCACATCTGAAGAGGTTTCCAAAGATTTCATATTTCCTTTAGAGAAGATCATTATGTCTTCCACGAAGGCCAAGTGGGTGAGCTAGACAGACTTACACGGGGGAAAAAAGTCAATCTGATTTTGCTAAGCCTTCAACTGAATGGTTTTGGATAGGCCTTCCACCACAAGTGTAAACAACAATGGAGACATAGGACATCCTTGCCTAATTCCACACCTTGAATTGAAAAACCCCACCGGGCTGCCATTAACCAACAAAGAAAATCTTGGGGATGAGATACGATGCCAAATCCACTAACGGAAGCATTCCAGAAATTTCATTTTCTCCAATACCTCCATCAAATATTCCCATCGAACATTGTCATAGGCTTTGTGAAGATCAAGATTCAAAATGGCAGCAGAAGGGTGGTGTTTCCTATCAAATCCTCAGGCAAAATCATTACATATCATTATGTTATCCAATATACTACGACCCTGGATGACCAATTGGGGCGGGCTAACTAGATCCCATAGTTGTCAAGGCGTCGCTTAGGCTACGCCTAGGTCGCCTAGGACACCCAGAATGCCTGGGCGGCCGTCTTTTTCTCATATTTTTCCTTGATCTTTGAATTTTATTTAGGAGATTTATTAGGCCAGACAGGAACAACATTTATAAGGCAGTACATATTTATGACTAATATCATTTATAAGTAAATGTTTCTTTAATTTTATATTTCATTTACTTAAGATATTATTCATAAATAAGCAAATACCCCCCTATTTGAATCCAATAAAAATAGTCTAAAATTCAAATTCTAGAAGGATAAAAAGTCAACCCATCAGTTCAAGAACAAAAACCATATTTTTGGGTGCGAGGGCGATTTTCAACTTTTAAATACTAGGCTTTTTTCTAAATATAAAAATTTTATAAATCTTATTATAATAAATCATCACTAAAAACCAAGAGTGCGCCAAAATACTCTTTTGCTTTGATGCCCAAAAATAATTTACGTTCAGACGACTTTAAACAGCATTCCCGTATTCCGAACAAAGTTTAACCGGAGTGTAACTCCTTCATTATAACTTGGATTCAAGCAATCTCGGATTTGTTGGAAAGCTAATTATGCTAGCTTTGCAACGAATTCGAGATTGCTTGAATCCGAACTATATTAAAGGAGTTACACTCCGATGAAATTTGTTAAAAGTACGCAAATGTTAGTCATAAATAATTGTTTACTTAACTCTAAACACAATCCCAGGTCTTAGTGTACACTAGCAAACTTGGGTCCACATTACATATTAATTAAGTTATATCTTAAATGTTGATTATTTATGTAGAATGTTGCATATATATAAACATTAATATTTTAGAAATAAAAAAAATGCACTGGGAACGCCTTGGTCGCCTAGGCAATGCCTAGGCGGGCGCCTAGGCGCCTAGGCACCCAGGATGGCCCCAAACGCCTTGGATCGCCTTGTCGCCTTGACAACTATGCTAGATCCCCAACAACATCTCTTAGTCTGAATTCAAGAATCTTTGCAATAATCTTGTAAATAGTATTGCATAGGGAGATGGGCCTAAATTCACCCATAGAACAAGATCCTGCCTTCTTAGGGATGAGGCACAAGAAAGTTTGACTTATTTCTCTTACCTAAACTGGGTTAGCAAAGAAGCTGTGAATAGCCATGAGGAGATCTACCTTAATGATATCCCATGTTGCAAGGAAGAATCCCATACTAAAGCCGTCCAAACCTGGAGCCTTGCATAACTTGATCGCTTTAATAGCTTTGATTATCTCTTCTTCAAAGGGGAGGGCCACTAAACTCACATTTTGAGATAGAGACAAAGAATATCCCGGATTGGTCGTCATAGAGTTCTCCAAGGGAGGAAGGTACACCAGGTTAAACAGCTTTTGAAAGTGATCTTCTGCCACCTTCTTGATCACCACATCGGACACAGTGATGCCTTCATCATTCATCAACGAGGAAATATGTTTCCTATTCTGATTTGTTTTGACGGACTTATGAAAAAAATTGGTATTTCTATTACCTAACTTGAGCCAATTAATGCAGGATTTTGCTTGAAAAAACTCTCCTCTTGGGTGATCAGATCAGCCAACTTAAGAGATTAGAATTTCTCAGCTTCTGCAAGGTCAAAGTCATTACCTACATCCTGAAGACGGTTCCAAACTTTGGTCAACTCCATACAGCAATCCTCCACTGCGCTTGAGATATTCCCCACATGGTTTTTGTTCAGTGGACAAGGGCCTTTTTAGTCTCCCTCAACTTTCTAGCAAAACTGACATAGGATGCCTTGGATCCGAGTGGATTCTGGTCCAAGCCACTTTGACAACTTCTTGGAAATTTTCTTGAGATATCCACAAGTCAAAAAATTTGAAGGGCTTGGGCCCAAAGGATAAGTAAGGAGATATTGTGAGGAATATCGGACAATGATCAGATATCCCAGATGCTTCAAACCGAGCCTCTGAAGAGCGGAATTCCGAAAGCCATTTATCATTCACCATAGGTTTCATTTTAAACATAGGATGTTCAAAGCATAACAGTTGAGTTACAAAAGCAGCCCAAAAGTATCTTGAGAATGCAATCTCATTTAGCATACGAGGTTGTAGTTACTACTACAGTATGGTGATACTGCACAGAGGATCTCATGCTGCATCCCAACATAACAAGTAGTCAGTGTACAGGCACTCCATTTGTCAAAGAGACATCTAATGCTTCAGTGCACATAAGTTGGACTTTCACCCTCACTTGTAAATAAAGTAGCCAATGTCAAGGCCCTTAAGGTGGAGTCCCCATACCATAGAGTAATGTTAGGATTAATCTATTGATATCCCACCACGTTAAGGGAGTTTGACTTTGGTCTCTTTGTATGCCTGTGAGTACCTCTACCTAACGGTTCGAGCTTGCTTTTGAGATGAAAATGTACATGGTATTAGAGTCATGTTTCCTCTAATCAATGGTCAACACGGGTCACGCAGTACTCACTGTCTCTATCTTTCTCTTCCTTGAAATTCGGGCCCCTTTCTCTCTCCTTCAAGTGACTGGTTACTGGTCCTTGTTGTACTCCCATTTTCTCCACTAGCATACAAGATTCCAATATATTCCACTGACGTGTAGATCCCTCTCCCTTTTTCAAATTACCCTCCGTAAACTCTAAAAATTTTCCTCAAGGCTTGCCGCCCCCAACCACCGCATGGACCTCAGTTCGACACGGGCCAAGAAATGAAGATAACCAGCAGGGTGGATCGACTCCTCGGTCCTCAAGCCCTACAGGCTTTTAATGGCCCTTCAAAGGCAGCCCAGAACCCAAGCTATAGAATACAAGACATCAACCCTATCAATGCAGATGTGCTAGGCATCCGTCTTATGTCTGGAGAGTCCTACATTGGCTCACTGAAGCTAATAAAGAAGGATCTCAATATTTAGGTGTACAAAGTATTAGTAATGCAGTCTTTATTTTGCCTAGAACTACTAATAGTAAGTTGACAATAGGTTGGGTCATGGCAAGCGCATAGAGACCTGTAATGTAGTAATCACCTACCTTTACATTAAATACAGTAAATTCAACAAAGTCCAGCTGCACATCTGAACTCATTTTCGTTCCCTAAATCATAATCTGCTAGACTAAATATTATCGAATAAAGAGAACAGCAACAACCGAAAGCAAAGGGGAACGAATTTTATTGCCGATAAAGTGGCCAACTATTGGAATTATTCCGGGAGGAGTTGTAGAACTGATTCCCAGGCATGCCATGGACTGCTAGCCAAGTCCAATTATGGCCTATTCTGAAACTTTTCATATCTTGGTAAAGACTAAAGAGGTAGACTTTCAAGCTGCACCCCTAGCTGAAGGTTCAGCATTATGATAAGGTATATCAAGCGATTACTAAAAGCTAATTTTACCGAACAAAAGTACTTACAGCACAAACGGAAGGAACCTCAAATACAGTAACCGTGATTGACCGTTGAAGGATTTTTGGCAGAAAGGCAGCGAATTTGAAAGCGAGCAGCTGTCGCTAGGTCCTCTCTCCAAGTATGGTTCAGAAGAAACTGACGGTGGATTGGAGTAAACGCCTGACTTCGAAAACAATGGTTGTAGGGAAGAATGGAGGAGGATAGCAGCGAGGCCATGAGAGAAAGCTTCAAGTTGCAGAGATTTTGGCGCGTCTCATCCAAAGATCGGAAGCCTATCGAATAGCTCCTTTGAGAAGCTGTCGCAGTTTTGTTGTCTGTGAGTTTTAAAACTGTAATGACCTAAATGCCCTCAACTGAATCAAAATTGCCATAATGATCCGCAAACCTCTCGTGTTGTCTTCAGAATACTGTGCAGTTAATAAACTTGTAATCCAGGATCTTGGAAACTGAAAGAAAAAGTAAAGAGCTCCACGGCCGAGCCATTCTCTCTCTCTCTCTCTCTCACGCACAAACACTCAGTACGCCTTTTGGTTACAATCATTTCTAAGAAACTTGGTTTTGTCGAATTCTCTGATCCCTTATCGCACATGGTTTTGGGGGATCGGTCATGGCGAACTATCTAGCGCAGTTTCAGACAATCAAGAACTCCTGTGATCACCTGATCATTGCAGGTAATCCATTGATTCATTTCGATTTTAATTTTTAGATGTCTTTCTCAAATTTAGATCCTTAGGAACTTTTGGAGCTGCATTCTCTTCGCTCAGATCTTAATTCAGAGGCCACTGCTATCGTTTAGAGTTTAGATTGGTGGTAACTGAGAGCTGATGAATCCATGTTCATCGTCCTACTTTGATTAATATTGCTATTTAAAATGCATCTCTACACATCAGTCGCCTTAAATTTTTTTTTTTCCTGATCTTTACTGTTCAGATTTAAATTGTAATTAAAAAAAAATCAGAGATGGGACTTTACTTCTTTTTTTGGGGTAAGTAAAATGGGACTTTACTTAGTAGTATTCGGTTGTGCTACTTGGAATGCGGCTGAATTAGATTTTGGATTACATAATTATCATCCATTTTATAATAGAGAAAAACTGCCATCCATGTGTGATGCGGATTTATACCATTCGAACTCATGGGCCTTGCAAACTATATATTTGCGTCTGAAATCATTTGTATGGCAGAAGTTGGTGCTTTTACTTCTGGAACATACTGAACCATTCCTCTTTCAGTCCGCAGGACAATAAATTGGGGACATTTTTGTGGAAAAGTATAATTACAAAGAATTAACAAGTTCCATTACTGATTTTGTATTTGTCATGCGCCATTATAGAATAATTCACCTGTTATAATTTCCAACTGAAAAGTAAGGTATAGGAAAGAGAAGGAGCAAAACAAGAAGAGAACGAAGAAGATTGCTGATATGGAAAGATGGCATGAGGGTTATGCTGGTTATCTATGACGATGACATTTTCTTTCCCTTTTTTTTTTTTTTTGGGTAAAAACAAGATGAGATGTTTGAGAAGCTGAATGAGAAGTCCTAAACCAGGTCACTTGAATAGTCCCTGAATGCTAAAGCATGCAAAGGGATTCTGCAGCTACCAGAAGAAGCTGTGATAAGTTTTGGATGTGGAGGTTAATCAAACTAATGGAAGTATAGAACCATAAAAGGAACGAAAACTAATTAAGTGCACAGCTTAAACCTGAAGTTGTAACGTAAATATGGCTTTTCAATAAATAAATTAAAAAAGAAACTATGCAACTAAAAGTAAATAACAGAGAACTACTACTGATTACAATTAATTAAACAAAGAAACTAATGGAAGTAAAATCGAAAGGATGCCTTTGGTTGGACTATTCCAGATCCAAATCATGGGCATTTTTGTTGGGTCCTATTTCTTGGCTTTCTTGACCCATGGTCTGTATCAGTTAGCTAAACCATGAATATCATTTATTATCTGGCCAAAATCAGAGATGTTGTCTGTGGTGGAGATGCATAATCTCTTTGTATTTCACTTTCCAGCCATTGCATGTTGGCACTGTTCTCTTGCCTTCTCGCTTATAAGTTATAACTAGTTTCTTTTGTTTTTTTCAGTTGAAGATGTAAGTGACTTATGGCCCATTGTCAAAGCCCGATTTGAAGAGCGATTGCCAATCAAAAGAGCTTGTTTGAATAACAAAACTCGTAATCCTGTTTATGTGGAACAACTACCTGCTGAGTTCATATTAACAACAGACTCAAGGCTTCGCAGCCGTTTTCCACAGGAACAGTCAGTGTTTTGGTTCCGAGAACCATATGCTACTGTGGTCCTTGTTACTTGTGAGGTATGCTTGTGATCTCTATTTAGTAACTTCTTTTGAATAATGGATCACTTTTTGACTAAACAAACTAGTGTTTCTTGAAGAGGGCAGGCCTTGGCGCAACGGTAAGGTTGCTCTATTGTGACCTGGTGGTCCTAGGTTCGTATCTGGAAACAGCCTCTCCCCAAAGCGGGAGTTAGGCTGCTTACATAAGCTCCTTCCCAGACCCCACAGTGGCGGGAGCCTCTTGCACTGGGTACCCCTTTCAGCTAGTGTTTCTTGAGAATATCAACATGCAGCAATTTATTTTATTGTATCGACTTGTGCATCCATTTTTGTTAATTGAGGGATGCACGAGTGTTAAAATATGTGCTGTTGTCTAGGTGTTACCTAGTTGTGTGTAGGTGTCACCTAGTTAGTGCTATTTAGTTTCCAGCTTGCTTAGATTAGAGTTAGAGTTTCTTACTTGGATTTTAATTCTCCTATTGTCAACTGCTGTTGTGAGTCTATCTTTTTAGTTTTCTAGTCCTTTTGTAATTCTCTCTTTTTATTATAAATTCAATGCTGGCTGGTCCCTAAAGACCATCCAAGCATTCAATACCTAAGAAAGCTTTCAACAACAAGAAACCAGTAGCCCAGTATGGCTAATGGTGATAACCAAATTTGGCACCAATTTGCTATAGGAAATCCACTATGATTCAATTCCAGTTGCAAAAGAGTGAAAGAATGGATTTAACCATCCAAAATATCAATTGATTAAGGAAAACAAGGTTGCCGTGTTTCTTAAGGAGTACTAGTTGGAGATTGATAGCTGGAATCCAAGAAGTATAGATCAGGTGCAGATTGCCATACAGGTGTTAAGATTTGAATAATGGGCTTGGTTAAGTGGGACGGCTGGGGTATATCAAGTTTCATGTGTTTGTAATTGAACTATTGAAGTATGGTGGTTCAAGTGTGCTAACTGATTACTTAGAAAACAATAAATAAATAGCATTTTTGTAAGGTGCTAATGTATTATTAAATTGAATGGTGGAGATGGTTAATGGCTGAAAATTAGTAGATTGTAGTTGGTTTTGAGTTGATAACTTGATATTGGAAATGGAGTATTATGTTTGGCTGTAGCTTGTAGGGTTTCAAATGGTTGGCTAATATAGGTGAAAGTATGAAGGGTTGAGGGAATTTGAATTTGATTTTTAGTGAATTAATTGTAGGAAACAGAAATCTGGGTGAGATGTGTGGAATGGTCAATGATGTCTAGCAGAATTATCCCTAGCACCTTCATATGGTGAATTAACAAAAAAGCAATCAGAAGCTGTTACTAAGGCAAACCAAGAAGAAAAGACAAGGAAGAAAAGAATCATTGCATTTCTCAAATCATGGAAGGGTGCACTCCATTTTATAATTACTAACTTGACTTAAAAATAAAAATTGCTAAGAAATATGTAGTACCGCTCAATGGAACTAACAAGTCTGACTACAAACAAAAACACTCCTGTCATCCAGCCCCAAGGCCACAAGCCTACTACAAAAAAAATTATAAAATTTGTCCCCAAACATAAAAGTGTAAACAAAAAGAGAAAAACCGCTTACTAACATATCACTCGGACATTCTCGAACTTATTTTAACCTTAGATTCATCAAACGGTGAACTAACAATGTCTGATGACACAAATACAAGATTGTACGCCACCTGGACCCTTCAACTAAAAAGCCTAATTCTCTTCTTAGCCATAGAATTCCTGTCATATATCCCTCATGTAATCCAATTGCTCCTGCTCTGCATCAATGTAAATAACATATTCATGCATTATGGAATTATCTTCATGTTCTATATACTAAATGACTGTCGAGATGCAGAGTGGAAACTGAGAGCCTTGGGTGTAGAGTCATTGGATCTAGATATGTCCTTATTGGTGACATGTGGGACTCACGAGTGGCAGAACAAGTTATCCTTTGATCTCCATCAAAGAGTACTGGGAGACTACTGCTGGAGCTTAGTTTGTTTCTAAGGTTGGCTGTGTGAAGGGGTAATAAATTAGAATTTGGGAGGATTTGTGTTGAGAGGACTTTCTCCTAAATGTAAGATTTTCATTCTTATTAGTCTACACAAAAGATTGGCTGATTGTCGAATGTGTCACGGTTACCAAACATGGCCTAGTTTGGGGTTTTGCTTTAGAAGGGACATGAAAGACTTTGAGCTTAAGGAGATTACTTCTTTAATCAGATTGCTTGAGGATGCCATTATAACCCCTGGAACCTATGATAGGAGGATTTGGAGCATTATTCCAAACGTTACATTCTTTTCCATTTAAGGGGAAATTGGCAATGATGTGCATTCTGAACCTAACAAGACCACCTTCCAAACCCATTTTCTTCTAGGACAATTTGGAAAAGCCTTGCCCTTCCAAAATACAAAGTTCTAATCTGAGAAATATGTTATAAGAAAGTTTAATACCTGTGATATGGTCCCGAGAAGAAGGTGATACCCTTATTACTTCCCTAGGTTTGGTACATATGTATATTAGCTTAGGTTTCAGACAATCATATCTTCATCGACCATGCCTACACAAGAGAGGTCAAGACCCATTTCTTTCACGTAATATTAGGCTTTTCCTTTTAATGATATTGGTTTCTTCTTGTCTTGGCATTTCATAACTTTAGGCAGCTGTGGTATGCTCATCTGGAGGCATGCATTTATAGTTGGGATTTGGATCATTTGGGGACGAAGTAAAAACAGAATCTGTGGAGATACAAAAGGTTGGTAGGAGTGGTGGACACTAATCACACTATCATGCTAAGAATTGCTGGATGGGTGACAACACTGGAGATATTTCAAATTTCCCTGGTTGACATTTCACTACATTTTTAGAGTGCAGGAAGTAGTGATGAGCAAGGATTAGATTATGGCATATCGACAGCGTACTGGTTGCTGATTTTAAGAGATGTATCGTTTTGTACCATGGATACACTAGGATACGGACAAGATGCGCACAGGAATGCTTAGGTACATCAGAACGCAACTTTAAAGCATAAAACACTATGTTTCATGCACTATTTGATGCAAGGAAGAAGTCCTTGGTTCAGTTCGCAGGATTTAGGCTTTCAGCAAAGAAGAAACAGTAAAAATAAAAAAGTTGTATCGACTTTAAGTAGGGTGTGATGTAGGACAACCTAGGGTTCTAGGTCTCCTACATTTACAACTAGTTTGGTATTAAGTTACCTAAAGTTTGGCTAGTTAGGACAGAGGGCAACAGCATACATGTCTTGCAATTAGATTGTCTAGAATTAAATGTTATCAATAAATGATCAGTATATTCCTAACATATGAGTTACCAACTTAACAATGATCAACTAGAGTGAAATAAGATTCAGTAAATAAAGGGCAGCATTGTCAAGGTGTTATGCAGGAAATTTCAAGGCTCTAAAAAAAAATATTGGAGTAAAGCCTTAGCACACAAACACACCAACATCCATATAGAATCAAATAGAACTCAATGTAAGGAAAAATAAAAGAATTAGCACTAACCAGTTCAACAAGGAATGGAACCAGAATTCTTTCGGCAGTATTTTGCTATCAACAGAAAATCAGAAACTGGGAATGGGAGATAGGCAGCATTGATTCTTACTATCTAGCAAGGTTAGGTACTAAGAACAGAAAATACAACAACAACAACAAAGCATTATCCCAACTAAATGGGGCCGGTTATATGGATTCTTGTCCGCTAATCAGCTCTGTTTGATGTGATACTTAAAGCAAGGCTTAAGCTATACATGTCTTTCTTTACTTCCTCTCCTAGAGTCATGTTAGGTCTACCCCTAGCTCTTTTAGATCCTTCAATCTGAATCAAATCACCCCTTCGTACGGGGGCATCTAACGGCCTTCGCTGAATATGGTCATACCATCTCAAACGACTTTCTCATAGTTTATCATGTATCAGTGCTATTCCCAGATCAGCTCTAATATGATCATTCTATACTTTATCCTTCCTAGTTTTGTCATACATCCATCTTAACATCCTCATCTCAGCTACACTAATTTTATCTATATGTTGCTTCTTAATTGCCCAACATTCTGCACCATACATCATAGTCGGTCGAATAACTGTCCTATAAAATTTTCCTTTAAGTTTTAAAGGAATACACCGATTACACGACACTCCAGACGCACTTATCCACTTCATCCATCCTATTTTAATCATCTGTGAAACATCATTATTTATATCACCTTCTTTGTTTATGATTGAACCTAGATACCTAAAATGATCACTTTATTGTATCTCCCTCTCAAAAATGTTCACCACCTCATTATCCGTCCTTGTGTGACTAAATTTACACACCATATACTCTGTCTTCGTTCTGCTTATCTTAAAACATTTTGATTTCAATGTTGATCTCCATAGCTCCAACTTGGCATTAATCCCGGCTTTTGTCTCATCCACCAAAACAATATCATCAGTGAAAAGCATACACTAAGGAACTTGTTCTTGAATGTCTCTGGTTAGATCATCCATAATTGGGAATTCACGACCTTGACCCCAATGGTTTTCACACTAGTCACCACATTATAATACATATCCTACTATATCCACATATTTGCTTGAAACGTTTCTCATCTCTAGTCTCAAGAACAGAAAATATGAACAGTAAATTCAAGTATAATAAATTAGAAGAAAGGGAGAGGTAGGGAGACCAGAAACAGTATAGAGGAGGGGAAGAGAAGAGAGGTCTTCTTTCTTTTTTCATTGAACTTTCATAAATTCGTTTTCAAAAAAAAAAAAAAAAAAAAAAAAAACCTGGCCTTAAAGGCCTACAGGAATAACAAAAATGAGAGATGGGGAAACTACCTAAGCAGTTACAAAACTAAAATTTAAAAGAAAACTGTAAAACGGGATGAGGGGAACTGTTAACGTGTACAGTGAATAGGGGGTGGAGTGTGGGGTGTATACATTACAATAAAAAAAATAAAAAAGAAAAAGAAAAATTAACACAACTGAAATAACAGAAACAAAAAAAAATACTGAAATAAGTGTCATAATAGAAAACAGAAAGAAAAAAAAAAGATAAAATGATCAGCTGCTGGGATGTCCTCATCAATTTCTCCCCGGCTTGGAAGAATTCACCTTCGGTGAATAAAAACTTATGTAATCCTCAAGCATAACCAGGTTAAGCTGTTGTAGCTCCTCAATGGAAGTCTATGTGTAATCCATCTCATGTCATCCACGCCACCAAACTAAAAACTTAGGGGTACCACCAGTGTGTGTAGAAGTAACTCTCTCATCAAGGATATCCTTAATCTCCTAAACTCACTGACCAAATTGGGTATGGGAGGAGCAAAGTAGCAAGAAGGGAAGTAGGCTCGGATGCATCAGTATCAACAGTGAAAGGAAGGGCATCAAGAATATCAGGATAGAAAGAAGGGGTAATGGAAGGACCATGGTAGGAAATCAGATCCTCAACATTGAAAATGTTGTTGATTCTATGTCAATAGGTAACTCAAGCACATAGGCATTAATTCTCACTCTTTTAAGAATTCTAAAAGAACCTGCACTACGAGCATGTAATGTGCTCGATTTTTCCTTAACAAAACATTGTAGTCTAATCTTGACCATCACCATTCACCCTCTTGAAACTCTTGCATTCGTCGATGTACATTTGTCATGGATTTATATTACTGATTACTTGATGTTATCATACATTTATTCTCTGCATGCAACTCATGTTTGTGCTACACTAGAATAGACTCGACTGAATGGAATGTCTTAGAGTTAGACACAGCAGCGACAAGGTTTATGGATTTCTTGGGTTGGTCATTGCCCTTAAATTGTGAAATTATGCATCTCACAATACCCAGCCTAGGTATATCGACCCTCTCATCTTCCTCATCAGATATTATCTCATCTATGGTCTACAATTTCATCTTCTTGATTATCTTCTTGATTATTATCCTTGTATTTTTGTCCTCCGACATATAGTTTTCTGTTTGGACACTCCTGAGGAAAATGATCATATCCTTGACATTTAAAGTATTGCGGTTAGTTATTTCCCTTGAGTGCTTGATGCAGTCCACGAGTCAGTCCAAGGACCAGCCGTGAACCAGTCCAAGAACCAATCTAAGGACCAGCCGACATTGGTCCATGGAACCAGCCTAAAGTCAAGCCCCAAAGCCAAGAAGTCAGCCAGCCCACATTGCCAACACTATTCACGTGAACAGTACCAACAAAAAATTTTGAAATATTTTGTTTCACCCTTTTGTTATTTCTTTCCTAAAAATTAATTTAGATTTTATTTCCTAAGTTGATTTACTTTGAGTCATTCTTAGTTGTTTATTGTTTAGAAACTTTTCCTTATTTTCTGTTTTAGAAGTTTTGGTTTCAGTTTTGGAAATCTTATGATTTTGTAATTTTTCAAAGTTTATAAAAAAGAAGAAATAAAGTGCTGGAAGCAGGCTTAGAGAACCAGAAAATACCAAAAAAATTTCTGGCTGAGTCTCACTGGTTGTGAGACTCAACCATAACTCCTCCTTCTCTTAACCTTCTGTTTTCTTGGGTTATTTTGTTTTCTAATCTCTCTACTACTTTTTCTTAGTTGATTGTGATCCTATTGTTACTGATCTGATATTGCAAGGGCTGTGGAATCATAGTTTTCAACCAGAATTTTCGTTACTGTTATAATCAGAGGCCCCAGCAAGGTATAGCCTACTTTCGAAAATTCATATCTTCTCCATTAAAGGTTTGGTCACTCTCAGATTCTGGTATGCTCACAAGCACATCCTAGAGCTCAATTTGTCCAAGTTTGATGATCAACCAACGGTTAGATTTTCTGATAAGTAGATTTTTCTATTGTTCTATAATTCTAGTTAGTTAAAATACAAGTTTGAGACCTACGGGCAAGATTGGTTTCGATCTCACCCGTTGGACCAACTTCATCTTCTGGAATATTGTTTCTCATATCCTAAGGATCAATGATCTCAAATTTTGATTCATTCTTATAGACGGATTTGAAGTTGGGTAATTATTTGTCAAATTCAATCATTCTTACTTGTGAAAGTGTTAAATTTGAATTTGGCAGGTTGAAAGATCCTACCCTAGCAAGGTTTGGCATAAATTGAAATGTAACCCTACCTTGCCATCAGTGCTTCTCCCAGAATGCCTTTACCCTTATTGTCAAATTAACGTGGAGGATAGGGGGTGGCTTTGGAAGTGTAGAAGTACTTTGAAATGGTTTCTGGAAACTAAACTCCCTGGGTTGAAAGTCATTGCTCTGCTGGGAGGCAAACCTCAAGGATCCTTCTAATTCTGTTGTTGTCCAGAAAATCTAATGAACATCCCTAATAAGATGAGGTGCCATGCGTGACTGGTTGTCATAGCTAAGTCCCGTCAGGAACCTAGATAATGTCTGCTCGACATCCTCTCGTGTATGGCTTCAGATTTTTAATTCATTGAATTTAGCCATGTACTCAATCACAGACATTTTACCTTGCTTCCAGGTGTTCATATCTTTAAGAAGTTGTAGCCTATAGGTGGTATGCAAGAACTCCTTCTTAAACCTTTCTTGCATCTTAATTCAAGTCGAGACAGACTTGTCCAAGACTTGTTTTAAGACCTTGGTACCCTCGACCTCTTAAACTACCTTGACCTCTTAAATAATCGTGATGTCTTTTATTACCATGATTTCCCGAAATAGAGTTAGAGTGTTCCGCTCTAGGTCCATTCTCTTGGACATTGTGACCTTGCTGTCCATCAGAGTGTTGGACAGAAGTCTCAATGGCTACAAGCCTATTAATGATGTTCTGGACATTTGGGTCAATAGCTTGAATGCTGGTAGCTTGCTTTTCACGGTCAACTCTACTAATAGTCAACTCTACATGGACAGCTCTTAGCAATTCCTGATTAGCAAGAAGAACTTTCAAGATTTCCTCATTTTGTCGAAGCACCCTTTCCCATTACTCGGATGTCATAGGGATGGTAGGAGCATGGTTTTAAGTATCGATACGATACACCCCGTATCCACCGATACGTATCTGTATCGACGAATACGTATTGGCAGTGGTAGATACGATACTCTTCGATACGTATCTCTTTTTCTTAAACAAAAAGTGTATCCACATGTATCGACCGTATCGAACCGATACAGCTCGATACAATTTGATACGTATCGATACACTTAATATGTATCGATACACTTATGTTTCTATTCTCGCAAAAAATAAGATACAATTACTGATACGGCTTGATACACCTCGATACGGACCGATACACCTCGATACAGACCGATACACCTCGATAAGGTCGATACGCACTTATACAACTTGATACAACTAATTTTGTTCCCACTTTTTTGGTCTTCTTCCTTGTTAAAAACCTACAGTTCATGGGAACCGAAGGTTGTTGTAGCTCATTGAATGTCATCAACTATGTCTTTAATCTTTGGAAATACTTCAAGATTGCTTATTATAGTTTTTTTATACTTAAAAATTGTGTTTTGTACGTTCCCTAATCATTCCCGTGTGTATCTTGCCTCGTAATCTAACGTATCTATGATACGATACGATACATCTCTTAAAATCGCCCTATCGATACGCTACCGATACACGATACTTTATTCCTTGGGTAGGAGGGTTTGATATGACTTGGTAAGTTCTACCACTTCTAGTGGACATACAAGGGATTGCTCCTTGGTAGGAATCCTAACCATTAGCTACTAGATACTCTAACCTGGTTTTGATACCAAACTGATATAGGACAGCCTAGGATTCTAGGTCTCCTACACTTACAACTAGCTAGGTATTAAGTTACCTAAGGTTTAGCTAGTTAGGACAGAGGGCAGCAGCATACATGTCTTGCAATTAGTTGTCTAGAACTAAATATTATCAACGAATGATCAATATATTCCTAACATATGCATTATCAATTTAACAATGATCAACTAGGATGAAATAAGATTCAGTAAAAAAAAAAGGGCAGCGTTGACAAGGTGTTATGCAAGAAATTTCAAGACTCCAAAAAAAAATATTGGAGTGAAGCCTTAGCACACAACTACACCAACATCCATATATAATCAAATACAACTCAATGTAATGAAAAAGAAAAGAATTAGCACTAAGAACCAGAATTCTGTTTTGCTATCAACTATTAACCAGAAAGAGGGAATGGATGATAGGCAGCATTGATTCTTACTATCCAGCAAGGTTAGGTACCAAGAACAGAAAATATGAATAGTAATTTAAAACAGATTTTCTGTAGGGGTGTTTCAGAACTTCAGAAATAAAAAATTAGGAAATAGAAGAAGAAATGGAGGGGTAGGGAAACCAAAAATAGTATAGAGGAGGGGAAGAGAAGAGAACTTGGGAGGGAAGGAGGGGGAGAACTTACAGCAGTGAGAAAGAGAAGTGTTCTTTCTTTTCTCATTAAACTTGCATAAATTCGTTTTCAGAAAAAAAAAAAAAAAAAAAAAACTGGCCTTAAAAGCCTACAGGAATAATAGAATGGGGGTAGGGGAAACTGCCGAAGCAGTTACAAAATTCAAATTTAAAAAGAAAACCGTAAAAGGGGAACAGTGAATAGGGTGTAGGGTGTTTACGTTACATTAAACAAAAATATAACTGAAACCAAAAAAAAAAAAAAGAACTAACATAACTGAAATAAAAAAAAACTGAAATAACTATCATAACAGAAAATAGAAAAAAAATATAAAATTAAATAAAATTGCTAAGCAGTTGCTCTACTGTAAAACTGCTGGGATGTCCTCATCAGGACGTATCGACCTATATCTAACCGAATCTGTTCGATACTAGTCGATACGAACTAATACATTTTTTTTTTATTTCTTACGAAATAAGGAACCGTATAATATGTATCGACCGTATCGTTGTGTATCAAGTTGTATCACACCGTATCAGTTGGATACGGTGGATATAGTATGATAGTGATGAGGGAACTCAGGGAAGGATTCCCAAAGAGCTAGAATCCCAATGAACTGGATAGGACCAAAATGGAGATAATATAAATAACAGAAAATCTACCTCACAGGTAGGGATCAGATTGTTGGCTGAATGTAGAAGATAATAGATAACCTCGGCAAGCTATAGCCCCACTAGTGCCCGCTGTTGGAGTCTTACTTAAGCCCACTTGATTCACACAAGCAAAACAATATTCAGACTTTTAGAGAGAGTATGCTGTAAAATTTGATGGGTGCCTTTGAAAGCAACCATGATTGCATAATCTAGAGGTGAAAATATTGAATAAAAAAAAAATTAAAGACAATCTTCGAATTCCAAAACTCCTTTGGAATTCCCCATACATAGATAATAATTCCCTGACATAGAAAACAAAATGTTGAAGAGACTCCTAGAATTCTAAAACCCCCGAATCCCTCATACATAGATAATAATTTACAGACATAGAAAACTGCCCCCTAGATGTTGAAAATTGAAAATGGAAGGAACTTAATGCTGCATTGGAATATGAAAAGTCAACAATAGTTTGCTGCAACCATAAGGAGGTCCTTTGGAACCCACGGGTACTGCTAACGTGAACAATGAAGGCTGGTTGGAATGGATTGGATCTGAACCAGGCCAAACTAGGCCATGGGTCTGGTTTTGGACTTGGGTTGTCCTCCTTTATGAGTGTGCTTCTTGGAGAAGTACCAATCAGGCCTATGTAAGGGGCCAGCTGCTGGATCAGGTGGATGCGCTGCATCACCTAGACATTTTGAAAAAATAGAGAGATACGTATCAGAGTGTATCGTATCAACCAAAGTCAACACCAATATGCCTCTATGCGGTACGATACAGTGATCCATGGTGACGAGAACACCTCCTCATATGCCTACCATTATTCATGATAAGAGTCGTCTTCCTTTCTCTCTTACGTTTAATTTCAATGGGAATTATCAAGGCAACCTGTGAATGGAGGTATTGTAATTATATTAGAGAACAATATTGTAGGGATTTTTTTTTTTTTTCAGTTTTCCATGGTCAATTGCCATTATAGGTTTAATAGTGGCATAGTTAAAATTTTTTGTTTGGATTAGAAAAAGCTAATTCTCTCAATTGGGCTCACCTAGAAGTTGAAGGGGATTCCGCCATAGTCATCAAATGGATGAGAGATGGAGAGGATTATTCACATTGAAAGTGTTCCCATTTAATTAGGCCGGCTAGGCCCTCCCCCAATCCAGGGACATCTCATTTCGTCATAGGGCCAGATCCGGCAAAACTTTGCTGAGGAACTTGCTAGAGGGATCTAATAGGGAGCATGGACACATTTGCAGTATGCAATCATGCAATCTGATTCTGTTTGACTATGTATTCTCTTAGTTTCCTCTGCTGTATTTTCTCTTTTAGGGTTTTCGTCTTTGCCATTTATGAAAAAAATTCTTTAATCAAGAAAAAATATTTTCATGGAATTCCTTTAGGTCAGTGATGAGGAATCTGAAATATAATACAAACTTATTGGTTTTGCCTTTGTGGTTTACAAGATTGGTCGTTAGTTGTTACATGTTAACAAAGAACTGATTTGTCATCCCAAGGGGGTAGCTCAGTTGGCAAGGACCTTCACCTCACAATTTAGAGGTCATGTGTTCAACTCTCCTTGGGGCCTACCTATCCCAAAAAAAAAAAAAAAAAAAAAAAAGAACTTATTTCTTGTGTTAGAAGTTGGAACACACAAGTTAGGCTTCATAGGATATATTTTACTTTTGCAGTACTTCTCAGAGATTTAACAGTTAATGCTACTGTTTGCAGAATGGGTAGACATTGTGGGAATGACTCCTTTCCATAGCTTTGTACCTTTTTTTCCCCTGTTTGGATAACGATTTATTGATGAGAAAACAAGTAGAGTAAAATATAGTAATTCAATAGCAAGAAATTAACATATAATATGGAATCCAAAGTTTCATAGGTGTCAACCCAAAATGCCCAAATCGCCTACTAATTCATCAAAGTGGCATAGGATCCCAAAAACACACTTTAGGCTGTACCACCCCTTCTTAGCTGAGTCATCAGCCACCTTGTTAACACTTCTTGGATTCCATTGAAAAGCAATGTGTAAATTTGAGGCTAATCAGAAGACTGGATGTATCAAATTAAGAAAGAGAAATGTCATGGCTCTCCTTACTGCATCTGCATTTACTGAATGACATGAATGGAATCTCGCTCGATGATGGCTTGCTGTGCTCCTCTTGACAATAACACCTCATAAGTACCTCTGTACTTCTTCCCCTTCTCTTTTTAGTTGGAACATTTTATTTTCTCAAAAAGAGAAAATTGAAAGAACAGCATAGACATTTCAATCATCCCCCCCTCTTGATCTTAACAATCATTGTAGGTGATGGGCCCATCAGGTTTCTAGTAAATTGTGTAATTTTGCCTGAAGGATATCAAATGATGTGAATAATTGACAATATAAAGCTGTTGATGTTTGTTTTAATCTCTAATCTCGTTAACAACTTCATATTTCTGTCCAACTAGTCAAAATACTTGGACAAAACTAGGTGTTAGACGCCATCAGCAAGTACTGTTGACTGCGCTGGAGGACTTTTATTGTAGTTCTATTAATATACTATGTATTACAAAGAGACAAAGACATCTACAGTTATGCTATCAGAAGTAAATATTCCATTGATTTATGTTAATAAGTTGCTTAGCATTCTTTACTTTATGGTATCTAGGAAGAGTAACTGATATATAAATTAATAAAACTCAATGAACAACATCAGTAATAAGATCGAGATGATTGATAAGAATACTGGTTCTAACTTTTAAGAAGTAAAATTTAAGTCTTTTTTTTGCTTCATAGAGGATTGAAATTCCAATTGAACTCCACATGGAAGTTCTTTCTTTCTCTTTTCTTTAGTTTATTGTTTGAAGGAGACTTGACTAAAGTAAGGCAGATGTGATTGAACTCTGTGCAATATTCATGTTTGCCTTTTTTTTGTGCTGCATTTGTCCATTATACAAGATATCTGGTTTGATATAAGCCCCCGAAGAAATTTTTTTATTTGTTTTTAAATTGAATATGCTTCTTTGGATAGCAATTATTTGTTTTTCCTTTTGGGCAGGACCTTGATGAGTTCAAGACCATTTTGAAACCACGTCTAAAATTAATTGTTCAAAATGATGAGCGGGAGTGGTTTATTGTATTCGTGTCAAAAGCTCACCCCAGCAATGACCAGGCCACCAAGTTAGCAAAAAAAATATATGCCAAACTAGAAGTTGATTTTAGTTCAAAGAAGAGAGAAAGGTAGCTTGTAACTACATGTGATGTCCATTATTCTCATTAGCTCTTTCAGTTCCCTTAAATGAGTTCTACCATATTTTGTTACTATTTAAATGATCTAAATCTCATTTAACAATTCCTTCTCCTCCTCCCTTTTTTTGTTTTTTTTGTTTTGGGGGGGGGTAGTGTGGAGGTTGTATTGTTATGTGTTATGTCTTCCCTATACCTGTTTTGACAAGAGTTGTGTTCTGACATCACATACAGAAAAGGTCTTTGCTCTGCTATGCCCAATAACTTTTTTGCCAACAGATTGACGAAGGAACAGTCTTAGGAGTAAACCCTTGCTATTTTAAGGGTATGACTGGAATTGGGTTATACGAGTTGTTGTCTTGGGCATAGTGAGCTGGGATATATTTTCTTCTGTTTTTGTTTTTGGTTTGATTTAGATCATGTTGGTTATTTGTTTTCAAATAGTAGGATTTTAAGGGGGTTTTCTGTTTCCGTATGGGGTTGCTTTGGTTTTTTCAATGTTCTGTTGTAGGTTTCAGTTCTCTTGCCTGCTGCTCTGTAAGGCTCCCCAAGCCCTTTAGAGCATCTTTTTTTCATCCCTCTCTCCTTGTTGTCTCTCGTTCTCTCAAGTTCTCTCTGTTTTGCTAGATCCTGATCAATTCACTAAGTTTACAAGTTTTCCTTTTATTGTTACCACTCTCTAAGTGAATCATTTGAAAATGTTTTATTATATTGGAAAATCAGGTATTTTGAAGATGAATTCTATTTGTTTCATCCGGTGGTTTGTATTTTTCCATAGGTGCTGCAAGTTAGATATACATGGATCCGAGCCGAGCTTTTGGGAAGATTTGGATTCTAAGATCGTGGAGTCTATAAGGAATACTTTGGATAGGCGTATTCAATTCTATGAAGATGAGATTCGCAAGTTTAGTGAGCAGCGCCTCATGCCCGTGTGGAACTTCTGCAATTTCTTCATTTTGAAGGTCTTTTATCATTATTTACATCTTATTGTCTTTATAGTGATCAAGAAAACGTGAATAAAGGGGAACTTGGCTGCAAAAACATGGTTTCCATATTGAGGATGAGAAAAGAGGAGGGGGGGGGATGATATTTTGCATGTACTTTTATGTTGCAGTATTTTGATTTCTTTCATGGAGGAACACGGATAGTGCTTCTACAGAATTTGGCATTTAAGGTTATAAGGTTCCTTAGAAAGCTCTCTGAAAAAGCAGATTACCCATTCTGGTTGGATGAAGAGTTGCAAACTTTGGAAATCATTCTATACCCTTGCAACTAGACACCTCTAATATGACTTCCCATGCAGAAGCATTCTTCTTTTGGTGAAATTTTGATGGAATTTACTAATTATCTCCTTTGGTTTCAGGAAAGCTTGGCTTTTATGTTTGAGATGGCTCATCTTCATGAAGATTCTTTGCGTGAATATGATGAACTAGATATTTGCTATTTAGAAACAGGTTCTTATTGATTATAGATATTAATCTCTCTTTTTTTTCATTCTTAATGAAGATGTCATATTGTGCTACAGCTATTATTCTTCACGTCTTTGTTATTATTGTTGTTGCAATATGCTTAGATTCTTGCTGGTCTCTTCCCCTTGGGAGGCAAGTAGTTGAGCAAAACAAATTTTATTTGTTCTTGTATGGAGTAATTTTCAATAGATGTTCATTTATTTAAAACCAAATCCAACATTTATACACATGTGAGGAAGCTGATGTTCCTTCCAGTTTAGCAGGAGTCTTTTCAGTGTAGGTAAAACAAAGATTTTCTAAAAAGAAGAGTGATTTGGGCCATACAGTATCTTGTGTGTGTATATTTATATATATAAATAGAGAGAGAGAGAGAGAGAGAGACAATGATCTGTCAGTTCTCTATATCAACAACCATTTTATATCTTTTTCAATCTTTTAATTCCTTTTTGAGGACTCCTTATTTCATGTCTATAAGCTAGAGTCTTTGTTTCTATAATTCTAGTTCCACTCTGAAACTTCGCTTTCAGTGAGGTGCATGGAATAAAATCTCGGCGAGATCTCGCCGATCTCGCCCTTCTCGACATTAGCCGAGACGAAAACAGGGTCGATAACCCTTTTCGTCTCAGCAGATGCATAATCTCGTCGAGATCTCGGTAGATCTCGCCGAGATTTCGGTAAATCTCGCAATTTCTCGGCGAGATCTCGGTAAATCTCGTCGAGAAATTGCTTTTTGTTTTTTTTTTTCTCTTTATAAAAGAGAAAACTCACTATCCTCGGTTGAGAACTCGACCGAGAACTGCTGTTTCCTCTTTTTTGTTAGTTTTTTGAAAATTTTCTTATTTCTTCCTCATTTTTTCTTTGTTTGGACTTTCAACTTGCAACGGGTGGTGCTTCGGACTACGGGGATTGCTGTGGGAGTTTCATATCAACTGTTGAAGGTTAGATTCTTACCCAAAAATGAGATTTTTAAATGAGACTATGAGAGAGAGAAAAAATTGGTAAAATCTGATGAAATTTTTATATACGTGAGCCCGATCTACAAGACTATGGGATCATTCAGTATTGAACATTTGAACTATGATGTAATGATTTATAATGAAGTATTATTTTCTTTCTCTTTCCCCCAATGCATTATGTTATTGTCTCATTTGCCATATTTGATTGAATATAATAGTCAATATTAGTCTAAGTTTACAATAGACTTCAGCGTTGACAGCCAAAACATGGCTGTAAACCCAAACAACCACAAAGAGTCATTATTTTTACAATTTTATGCTCTAAATGTGTTTATGTATGTAAAAATGATGTTCCCCTGAAATTTGAGACCTAAAAAATATATTTTGGCCACCGAGACAGCCTTTTTAAGCTGTCTCAGACAAAATACAGTGTCTCGCGAGATCTCGCCAGATCTTGGTTTCGGAGGAGGCCGAGACTCCTCCGAAACCCGAGATTTTAAACCTTGGTGAGGTGCTGAGTATGCAACAAGGTTCAAGGTGCCGGTTTTGAGGCCGGTTTCGGCCAGCCTTGATACCGAGATATCTGGGGTTATCTCGGTTTCAACCGAAACTCGGTCGAAACCTGGTATTTTTCCCGGGACATCTCGAAGCTTGGTTTCGAGACCCAAAAGTGTTTTTCTTGTTCTGAGTTTTTTTCCTGTAGCCTATTTTAACCATTTTACATACTCCCACATTAGTTTAAATAAAAACATCCAAAATGATAATATGTGATGTGAACCCAAGTTTGCTAATATACGCTGAGACCTGGGATTATGTCTAGGGTTAAGTAGGCAACACATATTTATAACTAACATTCGCGTACTTCTAACAAATTTGACCAGAGTGTAACTCCTTTAATACAGTTCAGATTCAAGCAATCTTGAATTCGTTGCAAAAGATAGTATAATCAACTTTCCAACAAATCTGAGATTGCTTGAATCCGAGTTATAATGAAAGAGTTACACTCCGGTCAAACCTTGTTCGGAGTACGTGAATGCTGTTTAAAGTCGTTTGAATGTAAATTATTTTTTGGGCATTAAAGCAAGAGATTATTTTAGCACGCTCTTGGTTTTTAGTGATGCTTTACTATAATAAGATTTATGAAATTTTATATTTGAAAAAAAGCCTAGCATTTGGAAGTTGAAAATCACCCCCGCACCTAAAAGTATGGTTTTTGTTCTTGAACTGGAGGGTTGACATTTTATCCTTCTAGAATTTGAATTTTAGATTATTTTTATTGGATTTAAATGGGAGGGGGGGTATCTGCTTATTTATGAATAATATTTTAAGTAAATGAACATTTACTTAAATAATATTAGTCATAAATAAGCACTGCCTGATAAATGTTATTCCTGTCCAACCTAATAAATTTTGTGAAGAAACTTCAGAGATCAAGGAAAAATATGAAAAAAAAATGATGAGTCTAGAATCACCGCTTGCATGCAGGTTTAGAGGCTCGTGTCGAAACCTAATGAACTTGACGAAACAAAACATTTTTATACCTTCAGTTGCTGCATTTTTTGAACCGAAACCATTGTTTCGGTCAAAACTTGGTCAAACCCAACCTGGGTTCGACCGAAACTTAATACTTTCTAGATTCGAGCCTGGGTTTCATCTTTGCCAGGCTTGAAACCAAGACATCTCGGCCGGAATTACTGGTTTCGACCAAAACCTTGAACCATGGGATGCAAGATAGGTGTTTCGTCAACTTGAAAAAGGGGATAGGGAGCAAGTTACAGGTCCAGAAAGAATTTGGGGGGCTAATAGGTGGGAGGCGGAGACAAGTGGTGATACTGACATTGGCTTTTATCATAAGATAACTGAAGGTCATCACTTAACAGAGGAGTATACCTGCAGTTCAGAAAGTGAAACTAGGTGTGTGAAGTTGTCAGAAATCTGATGGATTCTGCTTTACCCTTTTTTGAAATATTTCCATAAGCAAAATGCCAATCTGATGTGCTTTTGAGGTAAATTTTAATGCTTTAATGAAAGGTATGTGATGTAGGCTAACCTAGGGTCTCTAGTTTATCCTACTCTTACACGACCATCTAGCATAAGGATTAAAGAAATAATTAACTAATGTGTTGGGACTGTTATGGGCAGCAACACACATGACATGCTTACGAGACTAGTATCATGATAACCACAAGTAAAGAATAGTATAAAGCCAAGTAACATGATCAACTAAGCAATTATTAATTAGGTTTCATGTCATGTTCATAGTAAACCATAGGTTAAGAAGTACTAATGTGCAAAAGATTTCAAAACTCCTAAAACTAACAAGATTAAATGCCTAATGATTAGATGAACCCATGAACATGTAAAAACAGTAACTTCCCAATAATTAAAGATATGATTACTAACCAAAACAGTGTTAAAACGACGGCTCAGCTGTAAAGAAGCTTCACATAATGTTGTCCATGCTAATAAGTATTAACATGACAAGATTATGGTAGAATTTATGTGGAATGGAATTACAGCAAAGCGTATGTGTACAGAAACGATAAACAGCAAACAACGGGAAGAAACGATATTAGACAGCAATATAGCAAACCAGAAAAAAGATTAAAGAAATAACTTACCGAATGGAAACCAAAAAAAACCTGCTGTGATGTGTTACAGCCGTGGGGTCTGGTGATTTCTGAATATCCAATAACGAAAACAGACAAGGAAAAAAAGGAAAGAAGGGGGGACTGTTGTGAGCAGTGAAAGGGGAAGGGAACTCTCAATCAGAATAGAGAGAAAGAGGAAAGAAAGATAAGAGGGAAGGGGTGTGGGATGTACCTGTCCACAGGAGAGAGAAACCGAGAAGGAGAGATGGGGGGTTGGGCTGTTCGTACCTGCAAAGAGAGAAGAGAGAGAGCCGAGAAAGAGAGATGGGGGGTTGGGCTGTTCGTACCTGCAAAGAGAGAAGAGAGAGAGCCGAGAAAGAGAGAGCAGTTTCTTTTCTTCTTTTTTTTCTGTAATCAATATCATCCTCTTTCATTAATTAAAAAAAAGAGCCTTTATAAGGCTTACAAACCTAATTAGAGTATAACTCTAAAGACTTATAAAAACAAACAAAATCATAAGCTCACTAAACAACTGAAAGGGCCCACAACTGGGACCCACAACTCTAACAAAATAAAAGAACTAGAGCCCACGTCTAATGTTTGTGTGGGGTCCACCATAAAGGAACTAAAATAAGAGAAATAAAACAAATAAAAAGAGTCCTAATACCAGTCCAATACTAATGGACTACTAGTTGACTGAGAGTCCTAAATCTATTAGGATTACTCCTGACGATGTCCTCATCAGTATGGATGTGGGTGTGGGTGTGGGTGTGGATGTGGATGTAGAATAGTGATCTTGAGCTTTTTCCTCTGAGTTGCATTTGCCATCTCTACAGTCAAGAACTGACCATATGAAAACAATAACGAATCTTTTAGGTGTCAGTAATTAGCTCCCTGTATGTATCACTATTGTTATTTCTGTTCCAAAGCTTCTAAACCTTGTAATAAACCAGTCAGAATTTGGATAATCAATACTTGATGCTATGCTTGTTGGAAACTGTATGTATAAGTATGCCACTTGATAGCTAAAAAAAAAAATTTATTTCTACGATTGACAACAAGATGCTTCAGTTCAGTGTGTTCATTTCCAATGTATATTGTGCATGAAACTTATTAACTTAATTCCATGATGCAGTCAATACGACAGCCACGAAACACAGGGAGTTTGGTGGAGTGGACCATGGTGATGATCAAGCAGCACTATTAAAACCAGGATATAAACCACTGTCCCAGATCGTTCAAGATGATTCATTTAGAGAGTTTGAATTCAGGCAGTATCTGTTTGCCTGCCAAACTAAGGTGTGTACATTGAAGATGGTGATTAGTGCCAATTTTCTGGATGGTGAAACCATGTAGGATGAGTTGAAACCAACAAGTATCTGTTAAAAGTTGAAAAGAAAAATGCAAAAAAGTACATTATTTGCAATCTCTGCCTGATTTCTCCTCTCTAATTAGCTTTCATAGAAGTATCTAATACCCCCCCCAATTAACCACATTACTATACTTTTACATTTCATTTCCAATAATAAAAAAAATTATAAACTTAGGTGCTCTAGTAAACACCTTTAAGTAACTTGTGAATTCAGTGGCAATGATTGACTTTTAACTGGTGATATCTCTTATCTCATGCTTACATGTTTTCCTACCTTTAAGGAGTCTTTCTTGTTTTAAAATCCTTCTACTTCTCTTGGCTTTGTTGTGATTGTGAAAATTGGTCATGCTCTTTACAAATACAAATAACAATTAACTATTTATGAGTGAAAGAAAAGGACAAATTTATCTGACAGTGGATTTGTCAAGAGAGTTTAGTCCGAACTGTATCTTATTTGTCATCTGCTGCATTCTGTAGCTACTATTCAAGTTAAATCGTTCAGTTGAGGTTGCATCAAGAGGTTATTCATTTGTCATTAGCTTCTCTAAGACATTGGCGCTGCACGAGGTATGTGATCTTCTTTCTGGATCATTTATTTATTATATTTTTGTCACCAATTTTCTGAGATCCAGCCTGTCCCAGCAGTCAAACTGGCTGGCTTGCTATCCTTCAAAACAGAGGACTCTTGTGACAACTAGTGCAGGAAAGGCAGACAAACCCTAATCCTACTGATAATTTCTCCAAGCAATATAAACAGATATCAAGGAAATTGAACTGCAAGGGAATCAGAAATAATAGAAAATGTATGTTCAATTGATAAATGATTTAATTAGGGTTAGAAAGCTGTAGAGAGAATTCAAGAAAACTATTCAAATTCAACCCAATGTAATTGAAATTTAAATAATTGCTTAGTTGGTTACAGACATCCAAGCAACTAGGGAGAAATTGTTTCTCTCCTTTATCTGGGTTCCTCAGATGTTTTAAGAAACCACGATAACTTCAGGTTTCGTTCTTGAAATAAAAAAACCAGATCAGCCAACAAGAATTCCAATCTTCTTGATAGAAATATCAGTCAATTCGAACAATGAGATTGAATAATAATGGATTAATAAATCAATAAATCTTGGAAGTTAAATTTTAGAACAACCAAAGATAACCCAGGGACTATATTTGCCTATCAAGGTTTGAAGAAACTGCGAATATGTGATTGACAACCAGTCCCAGAAGAGCTATAGAATAATAACCAGAATCTGCACAGTGATTTGATGGTGTAGAACTGGAACCATAGTTGTCAAGGAGTCATCTAGGTGCGGCCTAGGGGTTCAGGCGGTTTGGTGGCGCCTTGGAAAATAGGCCACCTTGGTCGCTTAGGTGTCCGTCAGGCCTCCAACGCCTTGGTTTGTCTTGGTGCCTTGACAACTATGACTGGAACTAATAAATGAACAGTTTGACTTATGTAGTTTAGCAGGAAACACCTTTAGAAAATGTAGCAGTGACATAGGAAGGCAGTAGCAGGGAAGTACAACCTTAGCAGCAGCTTGAATAGTAGCAGATAGATGGAAAACAACCTCTATCAATATTTAAGAGAAACTTCTCAATCTGTTCTTTTTTGAATAATAAGAACCCATCCTTTATAAAATATCCATATCCCTTTTTATAGTACATGAATGTGGAGAATGGACAGCTAAAGTTTTGACCATATCTACATAAAATTAGTAATCTGCCTCTATCAATTAGACTCTTAGTGACTAAAAAAATCACACTAAATTTATTCCCATATATCTGACCTACAGGTACACAGTACTTTCCATTTAGAAAACAGGTTCTTATTTGATCTTTTGAAGGACCAATCCCGCTGAACTCTAATGGGAATGTGCCAGCATAAACAGTTTTGCTTGAAGCCTTTGACTTAATCCTGGATATTGAGGACAATATAATCTGGATGGTTGGATAAGTAACTATTGGGGACCTGGAGACACTTGTATGACATTCCCATTTATACAGATATTAAAGAGTATGATATTATTGTTGTTGGCTTACTTGAACACTAAACCTAGTATAACTTTACTGTATTGGTTGTAACTGGGCCACCACCTCATTTGTGATGCACATTAATATTTATTTGCCAAATATTTGATATCTAACTAAGTAATCTTGTATCTAAAGCATTAAGCTCATACCAACATGACCTTTGCAACACCCCCCAAATTGGCTGAACTGCTGACCCATGATCTGGTCCCATTTATGGTTTGATCACATGGTCCAGATTTGAGAATATTGGTTGGTACTTATTTCAGCTTCAGTTCAAGGAGGTCAAGAAATTTCTGCACTATCATTTTTAATTCTTCATTGCTGGAGATGTTTGCAGAATACCTTATCCTTCTGTATGCGTGAAGTCTGGGTGATAACTGCTTGCTTGGCGTTAATCAATGCCACCATTTCTCATTATAAAGATGGAATTGTGGCACCCGATGTGGAAAAGGAGTTCTACAGGCTTCAGGGTGATCTATATTCACTAAGCCGGATTAAGGTAAATTACTTTGTGCTTTACAACTGCAGTTATGGAATTGCATAATGCATGTCCAGTCTTGTATAATCTTGCACAGTGTATGGTATTACATGAAATACTAAACAAGAGGTAGCTCAAGAGACAGCATAGATTGGGAAATTTCTAGTGTTGGAGACAAATTTCTTGATATTCAGAAACCTTCCTTAATGCTCTGATGTGCTTCTGTGATCCATTGTCTTTTTGAATGGAACAAATTTTAATCTTGTCAAGAATTTCAAGATAGTTATCTCAATTCTCAACCACCATTATTCATCCTTTTTCATCAAGATTCCTACAGCCTGCTTTATCTAATGAAAGTGCTTCTCAATTTGGCAGTTTATGAGGCTGGCATATCTAATTGGATATGGAGCACATATAGAAAGAAGTCCTGTTAACAGGTATAAGTTCAGTTCCCCACCCCTTTCCCTTTTCCCTGTCTTACATAAAAAGATAAACTTAATTTTGTTGATAGTGCCAGAAACATTATGTCATCCATTGTTCGTACTTTTTTTACTGCATAATGTACTATGTTATTTTTGTCACATGTGTAATGTGTGTCACTTTCTTGAGCAGTGCTGCACTAAGCATGCTGCCTTGGCCCAAGCCAGCAGTTTGGCCTTTAGTTCCCCCTGATGCTTCTTCTGAGGTCCTCGCAAAAGAGAAGGTAAGTCGTTCAGTTTAGATATATGGTCTATGCTAAATCAACTGAGAACATAGAGCAAGTCCAGAATGTTTCCTTGTGGACGGCATCCTTCCAGGATGTAAATTCCTCTGTTTTGAATCATGCTGATCCAAATCATGAATTGTGTGGTTACTATTGAATTGGTGCCAAGCTGTTCTATTACCCTACTATAGTCTTGGGCTTGATTCTTACCAATTCAATCATTGGATCACAAAATCAGTTGACTCAGATAATTCATGTGATTATTTAATGCCGATGCTTTTCTTGTTTCTTTGCATTGTTTTCTTTCTTTTTTTTCTCTTCTTTTTCCTGTGAACAGGTGAACTGTACTTCTTTTTTTTTTTTCTCTGTTAATGCTCCCAAAAGAAAAATAAAATAAAACCTACGTTACCAAGAGTCGTGGATTTTAACCCTGTAGGAGAAGCTTAAGGAGGAAGAAGAGGGGGAGGGAAGGCTGGAGAGGAGGGGGTGGTTGAGGAGTGCAGAGAATAAGAATGGTGTGTGGTGTGGAAGTTATCTAATGTCACACTATCCCCTCAATTCAAAATCTCTGATTACGTCCTCATTAGGGGTTCTCTCCTCTCTGTCCAAAACTCCAACAACTTCAAAATTACAGCTGTTAGCGATATAGCTCTACAGGGCTGTGGGTCCCACCTTTGATATGGCTTATTAGTTTATTTATGTGGCTTTTCTCTATTGGTAGTAAGTAGTGGACTTGTTTCCACCATAGTTGGTTATTTGTTTCCTTATTGGTTAGGGTTTATTTCCTAAGTTGTCTAGATCTACCTTCCTAATTAGTTTATGATTGTAATTAGAGAAATTTCCAAAACTATTGTTTCTCCTTTTGATTATAAATAAAGGAACCATAGGAGGAAGAGAACACATTGATTCTCTCTCCCTCTTCTCCATTCTCCGTTCTCTCCATCTTCCCTTTCCTTCTTTTCTATTTTGTTACAACAGCTGCAATTCTGCAACTGCATTTCTCTTTCACCTTTATTATAGAAGATGTGACATAATAAACTCAGGGTCCACAGCCAAAGCTATAGACCAAACTAAAATCCAGTATCTTAGAATCTGTCTCTTTCAGTTCCCACACTCAAAATTTCCCGAAAGTATTGGTTTGCAGTCAAATTCCATAGCCTTGTCTTTGAACCGTGGGTCTATTCTCACACGACCCCATAACTCAAAGATTTTCAAACCAGTGGTTTGCAGTCAGGTTCCATAGCCTGGTCTGTGAACCCTGGTTCTGTTCTCCCACGACCCCATAATGTGTGTAATACTAATTGCAAAATGGACCTAGGGTCCATCGCTTTGCCCACGGACCCTAACTAAAACTCCCTAATTTGAAATCTTCCCATATGATAATGGAAATTGAATCATAAATTTATTATAAAAAAAAAATATAATAAAATAAATTGTACATTAGGTGTAATTTTTATATATATTTTGTTGTACATTAGTTGTAATTTTTATATTTATTTTGGCCCTCTAATAGGACTTGTAAATAATTCAATAATACATTTTAAATATTGCAGAAAATTAGAAAAATATACAACAGTGTGGGTATAGATGTATGGGCTTGTAAATCCTATTACATGCTTGAGTTCGTGATTGCTCGTTAAGGTAGATGGATACTGACTTGTTTCTTTCTTTGATTTTGCTCTAAATGTTCTGCACATATGCCCTGGAAAATCATTACAATCATAACCTTCATAATTTGAATACAAATTCAATTCTATAGGACCTCATTCCGATCTTATGATTTGATTCAGTACTGACAACTATGATAGATTCTAGTCAAAGAATAAAAAATTTGTTGCAGTCTTGCAGTGGTTTTTCTATACCTGATAAATAATGTTTATCAGTCAAATTGGTAAAGCATGAGCAAAAGAGGCGTGTAAGAAATTTGATATAGGAGGCAGATAAAAAATTTTCTGAAAAGTTTTAGTGTTTTTTTTTTTTCTTCCCTTACAATAATACAATCACACTATCCACCACCATTACAACAACAACAACAACAAAAAAGCCTTTTCCTGACTAAATGGAGTTGGCTAAATGGATCCTTACCCTCCAATCAGTTCTATTTGTGATCATTCTTGATACAAAGTCTAAGCTATGCATGTCTTTCCTCATCACCTCTCTTGGAGTCATTTTAGCTCTACCCCTGACTCTTTTTTATTGTTCAATATAAATCATATCATTCTCCTGTACTAATGCATCTAAAGGCCTCCGTTGAAGCCAAAAAGTTTCAGGCAAAACTGAAGCCGAAACATTTTAGGCAAGACTGAAGAAAAAAATTTTCAGATGACAAAACATCCATGCTCCATGACTTAAAACTGTTCAAACTTCAAACCATAATTATCCTCGTGTAGTGCAGCTATGAGCTTTTGCAAACTACATGTTCTTTCAACAAAGGATTAAGATAGTCAACATTAAGATTGTAATTTAAATTACTCAGAGATACATAATTAACAATGATGATGACATGTGTGTTGGTTCCTGTACATCTTATATTAAGATTTCAAAAGTTTATATGGTACACTGAAGTTTCTGAGCATACCTTGAAAAAATGAAGTGTCTTTGTTACATATTACTTGCCCAATATGCATCAGTATTATCTGATGCAGAGGTATGGATTTGGAATGAGCAGATATCATGACAGGGTTTATGATCTCTACGCACAAGCTTGAACCTGTTTTTCCTCATCTCGGAACCTGTTCTCTAAGTCCACTCTTTCATGTTCCCTTTGGCGTAAATTGTATGCTGAAATTTTCAGTGTGATCAGTATATAAGGTTCGGGAGAATCCTTTCCGTCACTGTAAGGCTGGTCTGGTCCTCCTTATGGATAAGTTCCATTCATTTCATGATTTCATTTAACATTTGCATGTCAAGACATGTTATGAAGCTGCTGGAAATATGTCAAAAAGTTAAGAAAGTCCTCAAAAATGTAGTTCTACACCTGAAAAATGTTAGCAAGTGCTTTAAGCTACAAATATGCTTTGAGCTGCAGAGTTCAAAACTTAATACCCAGTGCTTTCTTTTTATATGAAATTTTTAACATTTCCTCATAATATATGGTCGCAGTTCAAGTTCTTGTTCTTCAATAGAGAGCAGCTGCCAGGCTTTTGTATATAGAAACCAATTTTTTATGCTTTCGTCTGATAGTACCAACCCTAATTTTTGGAGTTGCATGCTTTTTCTTATCTTCCAGATGGTTTTTCAAGCAAATCCCAGAGTCAAGCACTTCGGCATCCAGAGGAAACCTTTGCCCTTAGAACCTTCTGTACTTCTAAGGGAGGCTAATCGGCGAAGGGCTTCCCTTTCTGCCGGAAATATGTTTGAAATGTTAGATGGTCGTCCAGGTTTTACTGATGGGTAATGAACAATTGAACTTTAAGGCTCTCTTTGCATGATTCTATATCTATTTTTCTGCTGTTTCTAGAAATAGGTCTTCAAAACCAATTCTTGGTCCAGATTGAGAAATTGTTTGGTTAGTCATGTACCGAATAAATTCTCAAATGAAACTCATTTGGGTAGTTTCATTTGGGTTATTTTCTTGTTTCTTATTCTCTTTGGATAATTTCATGAAATGCTGAAGCTGATAAGATAAGTCAAGCAGAGCTGGGAACAGACTCAACCTCTTTATCCTTATCATCAGCTCCATTTATAGGGCTGCTCAAATGCTTGGAATGAGTCCTCCTCTCTACCAGGGTTGTCAAGGCACCGCCTAGGCGTCGAGGTGCCTTGGAAAACATCCTGCCTTGCCTAGGCGAGCGCCTTGGGCATCCTTCAGGCTTCCACACATGACAACCTTGCTCTCTGCTGGTAGAAAAGACCACGAAAGCCCCACTTGATTGAAGGAGTGATTACTAAAATAACACAGGAATGATAGAACATACCGAGTATCTACCAGACATCTTGTTTCAAATACGATTTATTAGATTATTAACAGGCAGATTCTTGTGAAAATTCCTAAAAATTTGTTGCATTGCACTTTGATCAGGCTCAATTTAGATCCAGGTATATAGAAACTGAACCATAAGCAGTGTATCTGGATGATCAACTTTGATTCTCAGAGAAAAAATGGAGAGCTTGGTTGAGCTCGAAACTGAGTGGCTAATGGCTGATATTCTCCAACATTGCAACACTCTCTACCTGGGAATATATCCAATCAGAAAAGTCATTAATTAGGAAGAGAGAGAGAGAGAGAGTATAAAATGCTTGAAGAATCAGATTTGCAGGCTTGCAGCGGGTGAGACCTGGCTTGGGGGTGGGGAGAGAGAGTACAGAAATATGGCAATGGATCTGCAACAAATTCCATCCCAAAACCTGGCAGGGAAGAGAGAGCGAAAGAGAACAGTACGTACTTGTCACCTGTCAGAACGAGAATCGTTCTCTGGAAGTAGCAGCATTGAACTCTTGTTTTTTACCCCTTCACAAATCCTTGTTCTCAGCTTGTTTTATCTTTAATTATTTTATAAAGATGTTAAATGACAATTACACCCTCACTAGAGGTCTTATATGCACGTGGTCATTAAACATTAGGACCAAATAGGCAGAACTGGTTTTTTACTGAGAGAGAGAAAGAAAGAGGTGTCTGCTTATTTCTCAAATTTATAATGTTTGTTCTAGAAATAAGAATAGGTCCCAGAAATCATACCAAACATGCAAAAATTGAAAGTTGACAGTTTTCAAGGCATCGCCTAGGTGCCACCTGGGTGACCAAGTGCTTTTGTGATGCCTTGGTTGCCTAGGCGGGCGCCTTGATCGCCTAGGCACCCCGTCAGGCTTCTAACGCCTTGGTTCGCCTTGGTGCCTTGACAACTATGCTTGTACATAAATAGAAATATAAATCAATCCAAAGAGAGCCTAAACAGATGTAGTACCAATTGTTCAAATCTCTGTAGTTTTCTATTTTCCTTCCATGACTCCTTATGTGGTTAATATGTTGGCAGCTCAGGTTTAGATTCATCTTTGAGGGTATCGCCGTTAAAAGGAAATGTGAGTTCTATGTCGCGGACCAACTCTTCACCAGGCAATTTTGAGACCACTGTTGATCGACCTATGAGACTGTCAGAAATTCAAGTTGCTGATGAGCATGCTTTGCACCAAACAATTTCTGATCCTGATTTATGGAAGTCTTTATCATCTTTAGAGGGCTTTGAGGCAAGTATCATACTATCTGGCTATGCGTAAAGATTTGAAATTTTCCTTTTTCTGGATACTGAAATTTTCTCTTTCCTGCATGACTCATTTTCTACTGCTTGTTTGTATTTGATGTTTTCATGATATTATTAACCATGTACAAACCATCAGGTTTACAACATTCACACATGCATGCATGTGTGCACAAATCAGTCACAGAGATCGTGAATCCATTCCTTTCATTTTAATAACAGAATTTATTGAAAAAGGGTGAAAGCAATACAAGGCTAATATAATCATAGAACAAAATCTCGGCGAGATCTCAGAAATCTCAACCTTGCTGAGACGAAAAGGAATCCGAATTAAAAAACTTGGAAATCGAAGTCTGATGGACCATGGACTAAATTAAACAAAATCTCGGCGAGAAACTTGGAAATTTTAAGAATCTCGACCTCTTAATCACACAATATTGGCTTCATCTTACATTTACTCCAAGTTTGAACCACTGCCAAAAATTGCAGCATCTCAGCAAGTTCTCGGCAATCTCGGTCTGACTGAAGACCGAAATCCAAGATTTTAAACCTTGAATATAATACAACAACAGCCTACAATGGTTGGGAGCCCTTAACAGGGACTACACAGCAGGAAGTGCGCCCAACTGCCAAAGTATAAATCTAGAGTAACTAGAACAGTTGGCATGGTGCAAGGCTAGGGTTTGACAATCAATTTAGAGCCTAGCCTTACAATAGGATATTTCCCAACCAGCCCTAATGATAGGGTTCCAAAGATAACAATCAAAAGCACACACATACTTTAAAACAGTGATTTTACTGAATATGAAAAGTGTGAACCAGGACTGAAATCTTATCTGATCCGGTCGATCCGGCCGTTGGATGGCCACAAAATTCTGGTTGAAAGGAGAGTCACAATGAAGGAGAACAATACTCAAATTTGAGGTCGATCTGCCTAAGGATTAGAAAGTAATGGCACTTTCTGCAGAGAGTGGAACTCCTGAATAGAAGCCGCAAGTCAGAATCTGGTGCTTGAAGTTGATGGAGAACAAAGGTAGTCTTAGTGTCAACTCCATATCACTTAAGGCATGACCAGCACTACTCGATACTGCTATTAGTTGCAGCAGCAAGAGGATATGAGTGGTTTCATAAAACAGTGAGATAAACAGCACTGAGTATTGATGGAGAGATAGAGAGACAGAGATGGGAGAAAGTAGTGATATCGATGGGGAGATTAAGGGGAAGAGAAGGGGAGATGCAATTCGATAAGAAGGAAGGAGAATGGGGTTTTGTGGCTGAGTCTCACAGCCTAGAGACCCAGCTTGGAACTTGCAAGCAAAGTCTTCAATTTTCCAAAGCTTCTTTCTTCTTCTCTTCTATTCATATATGTAGGGTTGTCTTTGAATACAAATAGGAAAGTAAGACTAGTCTATCCTCTCCTTATTGATACTAGCAAAGGAGGAAAGTCTAATCTTGCCTTTTGAAAACTTTATAAAAGAAGAAGATCCCTTATTCTATTGCCTATTACAAACCTTTCTAAACTGAAAATAGAAACTATCAACTTAGGCAAGTAACTAACAATAGAAATAATTCAATTTAGGAAACAACTAAACATATGATGGCAAAGGGTAATTCAAGAATGGTATTCCAACAATTCCCTTTGCAGCAAGATCTTTTATTTAACTCAACCCAGAAAACCAGAATTAGAAATTTATAATAAATTCAACTTATCTGAGAATCTGGCCGTTGATTGATCTTCAAACTTGGAGGAAATAATCTTTAGGATGAACTTGATAATATATCTGAATTTGAAGATGATCCAAACACAGATGGAGTAAATATAAATTCTCGAAAACTGGTCTATACCTGCTGCTGCCATTGGGTACTAGCAGGTTCTCTCGATCTGGTTGTATCTTCACTTCAGCAGTGTGGTATCGATCAGAACAGCAAGGAATGGTGTCCCAATTAATTAAGAAATATGGAGAGATGATGAGATAGCAAAGAACTAGAAGAAGAATGCAAAACAAAGCCTGCGGTTGAGTCTCACAACCTATGAGACTCAACCAGAATTCGATACTGAATCTGGTTTTTCGCAAGTCTACCTTCTCTTTCTACTTCATTCATATATATAGAGATCAATGTTTGCTAACTAGAGAAAGTCCCAAACATAAAAGGACTAGGAAACTTAAAACATAAAAGGATTAGAGAACTTAACTTATCGAAAGTCCTAACCAAAATAGGATTAGGAAACTTATCCTAATAAAACTAAACTACTTATCCATTCCTATTCTAGTTAGATGCTGCCACCTATTTAGGAAACAAAACCAAAAAGAGAGAAACTAAAGGTTTAAAATCCGTTGGCACTGTTCACATGAACAGTACCATGTGAACAGTGTTGGCTGATGGTTTTGGCCTTTGGTCCCCATTGGCATGGGCTGTACAATATTGCATCAACATAGTAGTTAAAAAAAAAGGTAGGGGAGATCCCCTATAGGACAGCTGGCCGCCAACTGTCCAGTGCTGGCCCATGGCTAGTGGCAGCTAGCCACTAGCCGCAGGGGGCCCAGCTGGCTTTGCACTCCTGTGGTAAACCCTTACTGCATCATGGGTGACTGCAAAAAAAAAAAAAAAAAAAAAAAAAAAAAAAAAAGAAGACTAAAAAACACACAAGGTTGAATACTTTAGCCAACTCATCCGCTATTGAGTTTGCGGTCTTCATCCTCCAAACAAAAGAAAACTCATAGTTTGAGGATGGAGATCTATCTTTCCTGATGTAATGGATGTAGTTCCAAAGACTACCTGATTGAACTTGAGCTATCTAGTTATCACCTTCTATGATCATATGCAATCACCCATGTTAAAATGCAATCTCCATATCCTTAATGGCTGCTTTTAAACTCCGTCGCAATTAAGTCACAATATCCAATAGTAACAGATATCGTGAGAAGCACTGACCCCTCATTATCTCTAAACACCTCAATATTGAGCTTCATCACATTTTTTTGGGTGGGGGAAAGAGGATAAGGATTCCAAAATGATGGGTGGAAGGATGATGAGCAGCCAATAATGCAAGTTCCCCATTTCTTAAATGTCATGTATAAATATGACCCTGAAAATGTCAAGAGTAAGGTCATCTAGCTGTTCTGATGTCTATCTCTGCAAAGTTCCTGTTATTTTGACAAGAATTACAAAGTACCACAAACGCTTTCCTCTTTTGCTCGAGGGCTTTGATTGCCATAAGTCCATGATATCATAGATCCCTCGAAGAATCCAATTTTGTAAGTTAATCTGCCTTTAAGTGATCCATAACATTCTTCACATGATTAGTCAAATTGCAGACTTACTTTATCAAGTAGTTGGTTTTAACTTTTAACTGTAAATATGTAACTCAAAAGATCAAACTATTGGGTGGAGGGACTCACAGGTATATGAGGGAACAAAGGCTCTAGGAATAACCGACGTGGAACTATTTTCCCAACATTCCCCTTCACATGTAGGCTGGACGGAATTGCGCACGTGTGTACAGATGACAGAATGGGATGGAGGCAGGATTGGAACCTGCTCTGATGCCAATGTATTTATCCAACTCAAAAGCTAGGAATATTGGGGGTGGAAGGTGACAAGTATGTGAAGGGACAAAAGGCTCTGGGGATACCAATGTAGGACTATTCTCCCAACATTAATCACAATAAAAATGAAGGGTCTTGTATCAATTTTGTGCCTGGTTGAAATTAACACACTCCATAAATTTTGTGAAGAAGGTAGCTGAAACTATATTAAATTTCATATGCATATATAACAACAAATTCTTTTCTTTTCTTTATGTGATAGAGAAAAGATCAAATGAAAGGATGACATAAGTGGATTTAAACAGGAAAGGGGTTTCTTTTTCTCATGGCTTGAGGTGCTTTGCTTTACACGATAAAGTTTCAAACACTTTTAAAAACAATTGTCCCTATGTGGGATTTCCTTGAACCATTATAGATGCTTGTTTTGCTTATCTAATGGTTCCCTGTTATTTATTTACTCTTATTCAATCATTATTAGAAATTTCTTTAAAAAGTCCATCATTTCCGATATTTTCTACTATATTTTAAATTATTTCACCATAGATCCTTTTCCAGGGGATTGAAATTTTAAACATTTCCCACAAATACATAGAAGCTAATACATAGAAGCTGTACCTGTGCTGTCACTAGGTCTGCTGGCATATGAAACTGACCCACATCCACCTTTTGCAGTCACTAGGTCTGTTAACAAGCAACTATGACTGGTTGACAAATTAAAAGTTGATTCACACACACTGACACGCTCATGCTCAAGTACTTAGAAGATTCCATGGCCTTGTCATACATTTTTCTTTTTTCATGTGTAACAATTTTCCATAAGTGTTTTTATTTTTCTTTCTTTTCAATAAAGCTTGAGATTCATACAAAAGAAAATATTTCACGGTGCGTGCTAGGGTGTTTTGATGCATCTTGTTGGTTGTACCTCTCTATTCTCGTTTGTCTGCCTGAGCCTTGCAGCTTATCCATACAGCAAAAATATCTGGAGCTAACAAAAGGTGCTGCTGATAATTACCACCGTTCTTGGTGGAAAAGACATGGAGTTGTCCTCGATGGTGAGATTGCAGCTGTCTGCTATAAAAATGGAAATTATGACCTAGCTGCAAAGTCGTATGAGAAGGTCTGTGCTCTTTACGCTGGTGAAGGATGGCAGGACCTTTTGGCTGAAGTTCTTCCAAATTTGGCTGAATGTCAAAAGATCCTTAATGATCAAGCTGGCTATCTATCATCATGTGTGAGATTGCTATCACTTGATAAAGGATTATTCTTGACTAAGGAACGTCAAGCTTTTCAGTCAGAAGTTGTTCGGCTTGCACACAGTGAAATGAAGCACCCTGTGCCCCTGGATGTATCGTCATTGATAACATTCTCTGGAAATCCAGGCCCACCTCTAGAATTATGTGATGGGGACCCCGGTACATTATCAGTAACAGTCTGGAGTGGCTTTCCTGATGATATAACTCTTGATTCACTTAATCTTACTCTGGTGACTACATCTAGTGTTGATGAAGGAGTTAAGGTATGGTTTCTGTTGGACGTAATGTCAATCGAACAGTTTGTATTGGTCTACCGTTTCATTTTCCCTCCTAGTTTATCAATGACACATTCTTGCTTTTCAGGCAATAAAGAGCTCTTCCACTATAATATTGAATCCTGGTAGGAACAACATTATCCTTGATCTACCCCCACAAAAACCAGGTTCTTACGTCCTTGGGGTTCTTACTGGGCAAATTGGGCACTTAATGTTTAGATCGCATAGTTTTTCCAAAGGTGGCCCTGCAGATAGTGATGATTTTATGAGCTATGAGAAGCCTACAAGACCTATTTTAAAGGTAGCATTCTAAAGTTTATATTGCTCCAGAAGTATTAGATGCCACGTGCCAGAAATTAGATTACATCAGTGTGCACTTTAGGGAGCTAAATTTATTTGTGGTTTTTGCTTCTAATGAGATTTCTTCTCTCAGGTATTCAAACCGAGAGCTCTAGTTGATCTTGCTGCAGCTGTTTCATCTGCTTTGTTAATGAATGAACCTCAATGGATTGGACTTATAGTAAAGCCTGTTAACTACTCTCTCAAAGGTGCTGTCTTGCACGTAGATACTGGTCCAGGACTTAAGATTGAGGAGTCCTATGGTATTGAGATGGAGAGATACACTAAGGTTATGCAGAGTGCTGGTGATAATGGGCATGCTCATGATGCTGGAGAGGGATGCTCTTCTGTTGCTGAAGAATTTATGCAGTTAACACTAACAGATGGTAAGGTACAGTTGCCAGACTGGGCAAGCAATATAAATTCTGTGTTGTGGCTTCCAGTCCGTGCTGTTGATGACAGGCTCGCAAGAGGATCATCTTCAGGTTTGCCTATGATGGTTAATAAACAGTTGGTCCAGTATATACATATTGTTTGTTGCATCCATTTGCTAAAGCAGTTGCTGTTTAATTAACAGTCACCCCTCAGACGCAGAGTATTGTGGATGGTATGAGGACAATAGCTCTAAAACTTGAGTTTGGAATCACCCACAACCAGACATTTGAAAGGCATAATATTTTCCATTCTTCTTCAAGCTTCTGAATGCAGAACTCATTTTTGTTAATGATCCACTTATCCAAATTTTTTTTACTAAATACCAAACCTTAATTACAGGACAGTTGCTGTACATTTTACTGACCCTTTCCATGTGAGCACTCGTGTTGCAGATAGGTGCAAAGACGGAACTTTACTTTTGCAGGTATGTCTCTTTAATTGCAGAATATTTTAATCTTACTGTATAGTATCACTATCTGAAGTCTGAATTATGTCAACGTGACATGTTTTGTGGTATGAGGATCCCAAATCTACTGAGTTACAGTTCCAGTCTTTCTAACTATTTTTGTGAATGAATATGGGTGTCTCTTTCTATGGTATATGAATAAGCAATCAGACTTATTTCGAGGCTAAAAAGCAATAATTATGTGGTTTCTATCATATAAAGGATCTTCGACATAATTTAGCATTTTTTGGCTTTGATTTTACCACTGTAGATAAGTTGTTCTAAGATTTTCCAAAATATCAAAAGATATGTAATTTTTTTTATGCCATAGGTTGAATTCTCTTTCATTCTATTCAGGTGCAGTATATTCTCTTTTTTTTTCCGATAGATTGGTGCAGGTGTCTATTTCAATCTTGAAGTATTATCTGTTGTGGTCAATTTCCTCAGCTTACATCCATTAGCAATATCATATTACTGAAATTCTAGGATACTTAATTTTTATTTTGAAGCACCAATTTTTCTATGTTGTTCCAAGGTGATACTACACTCCCAAGTGAAGGCCACATTAACCATATATGATGCCTGGCTGGATCTTCAAGGTGGATTTGTTCATATAGGACAAGGTAATGGAAGACCAACTTCAAGCTTCTTCCCGCTTGTCATCTCTCCATCATCCAGAGCAGGAATCCTGTTTGGGATACGCTTGGGGAATCTTACTACTGGAGGTAATCCACATTTCTTGAGATCTTGAGCTGCTTAGCATGGATGGCATTTACTTTTGAAGGCCCTTCAAGTACCCCAGAAATAAGTATGGCATTCATGAAATTTACATCATATGAAGGAATGCACCTGCAGTAAGGGAAAGGAAATGGGGTGGGGGTTAAAATACCAGCATTCCTTGCAAGACTAGGCAAGTACTATATACAAGGACCAAACAGCCCAAAAATGCATTCCAACAGTTCAAATTTTACACTTTCAAATGCTCAAGAGTTTCTAAGAACACAACCTTTGCTACCACCATCCCAAGATTGGAATCCCTTCCCAAATAGGGGAAAGGAATCTCTTAACAGCCCACCTCATTTGTGCCATGTGGAAGGATGAAGTGGCTATTCCAACTGCTGTATATATGGGGAAATGGTCTGGATTCTCCACATGTCGAATTTCAGACAAATTCAACCATATACCTTCCCATATATGTCCATGCAGTGTCCCTACTTCTGAATTTTTTTTTTAATGCATTATTGTCCCACTTCGCAAACTCCCTTTGGGCTGAGATTTGACATGACCGCAGGAGATATTGTGGTCTGCCTGTCCTCAAAATGTAGGCTCCTACCAAGCTGACATGTGGCAGATATCTAGGCCACCTAGAAAATCCCTTCTAAACGGAATATCTAGAAAACCTCTTCCCAAATAGAAAATAATGTCAATAAAATATTTGAAATTACAAGTTACAACACTAGTTTTTAGTGAGAGGGTCTCACACATGGATTAGAACCTTCTATTGTCATTATTTGCAATAAAAAAGTTAATATATTGTCAGTATTTGCATGTCTTACTGTTAACTTGGAAATCCTTATATTATTGTGATGTGTTTTTTTCAAAAAGAAGATGGGATGAGCGGATGGCAGAAGGTGTCGCCTGGAAGTGCTACGATGAAGTATTTAGCAATGGCTGTGGATCATAAATTCAAGCAAATATCTTCGATGGGGGTGTTTATGTGGGGGGACCTGAACTTGAATTAAATTGGGTTGGACCTACCAAAAATACTGATAGCTGGGCCTAGGCCATGTGGGCTCCTAGCCTTCAAGTGTTATCTTTTTCTGGAGATTTAGAATTAGTGGTATCAGTAATAAATAATATAAAGGTTTCAAATTCTGATATAAATTTTCATTTGGAGATGGTTTCACTTCATAAAAGATGATGTTTGTTTGCACAAGACACCCTTGGACTTATTCTCCTTTTATTTGTGGTATTTGAAGAGAAGTTGTGGAAACCATATGATATTTTCTTAATGTAAACCTGGCTGCGTTGTGACAGCTTATCAAATTCATTGATTTGATTGGGGAAGTAAGTAGTAACTACCAAGTTTGTTTCACTGTAAAAACATTATCGAGTCTATATCTGAAATTAAATATGAAAATGTTTAATAAAATTAAAGATAGAATTTAGTGTTGGAAAGCAAGTTTGCAGTATCTTGTTAATAAATATACATGCATGATGCATTCAAAATGCATCCAATTTGGTTATATCTTTTATTCGAGCTATTATTTTCACCTTTTGTTGAACATATTCATCCCACCTCCCATGCCTTTGGACCCTTCATCTTCTATGTTTTGATTCTCATTACATGCAATCACTAGTTTCTTGTTTTACAGGTGAAGCTGATCCAGACAGTATATTAAACATTCGATATGGAATCTCTGGTGATAGAACCGTTGGAGCACATACACTTGTGGCTGTGGAAAACTCTGAATCTGTTGGTGATAAACAGAATTTTCTCTTCAGGAGTGCACTTGTTCTGCAAAGGCCTGTTCTTGATCCATGTCTTGCAGTTGGTTTCCTTCCACTTCCTTCGGGTGGCCTAAGAGTTGGGCAGCTGATCAACATGAAATGGAGAATCGAGAGGCTGAAGGATTTTGAGGAGAATGCGGATTCCTGTGACAATGTAAGTCATCAGAAACTTGTTTTTCTTTTGCTACGTAAGCTAGTTAGGGTTTGGTGGAAATATTCGGTGACGATGGGTTTAATACCCAGGTCTGTAGTATCAAACATGAAGACTTCACTGAGCAAGCAAGTGCAGATATTCTTTCTACATGAATGCCAACTAACAAGTTTATGCAGGATATCAAACTGGATAATTTCCAATTCTCATGATTTAAAAGCTGTGTTTGTACTGATTCTTGAACAGGCTGAGGTGCTGTATGAAATCAATGCAAATCCTGAGAACTGGATGATTGCTGGGAGGAAGCGAGGACATGTTTCACTGTCTGAAAAGCAAGGTTTGTAATTCACTTGATGTGTTTCTGTTTTGGTTGACGTTCAAGGAAAATATAGGGTAGCTCCTGGGATACATGGGTTGTTTCCTTTATGGTTTCAGAACCCATCAGACCGTGTAGCCTGTGAGCTCTCAAACCTAATCTGTTACGTTCATATAGCCATGCAAATTTAGAGTGTGTATAACTCTCAGAAAATTGCAGGTTCAAGGATCATTATATCAATTATTTGTGTGCCATTGGTAGCTGGATATGTTCGTCCCCCTCAATTAGGTCTTCCCAATATTGATGAGGCAAATTTAAGCTGCAACCCTGCTGGGCCTCACCTGATTTGTGTCTTGCCTCCAGCTCTGAGCTCCTCATTCTGCATTCCAGCGTGATTACAGTGCATCCTTCCTTTAATGTTCCTGTTTTTACGGCCAGATTTATAATTTTCACCTTGTAATTTCATTTGTTTTTACCCCTCTTGAATGCTTCTAATCTAGCTGTGTAAATTGCCCTTCCTTTTTGATAATATCCAGCATTGTAAATTAAGTGTTAAATTTTGACTTGTCCTCTTTGTTTTTTCTTATTTTGTTTAGTTGTCTTCACCATCTTCTTCTTCTTCTCTTGTCTAGTTATTTTCCGTTTTGTTTATTTAAGCAACATGACTTTTGAATCGGATGAATTTCAGAATAATGATGACTTGTCTTGAGAGACAGAGGTCAACTTTATTACATTGAGTATAAGGGAATAAAGAACAACCTTAGAAAATTATTCCCTTGGACACAAATTGGTCCAAATGAATCTATATTATAATACTCTCCCTCAAGTTGGAGTATATATTTGGGTCATTCTCAACTTGGACGTAATACTTGACATAATAGGATGAAACATCTTTCCAGGAAGTCCTTTGATAAAAGCATTCACCCATTGGTTTTCAGACGGAACTAACGGAATTCAAATGAAACCTTATTCTAACTTCTCCTTGATGAAGTGGCAATCAATCTCTACTTGTTTTGTTCTATCATGTTGAATCGGATATGACCAATGCTAATGGTAGATTTCTTATCACAAGAGAGTTGCATGGTGAGTTGAATAGGGATATATGAAAGAAAGGACAATCTTCATTGATGCGCTCAACTCCTATGCTTTGTTGGTGTGGAGCTGCCCGATAATGGATGGAATCGTGGAATTGATGGCTGCATCTACTACTAATCTTAATTCTCATTCAAATAACCAATTCAGGCTATTCAAGACGAATTGTAGCAATTCCCCAAGTCATATTAATTTTTAATTGGAAATTTTGTTTCATCCATCACACGAAAGAAAAGATCATTCTTTTTATCGTTTGCAAAATTGTGTTCAATTTCATATGCGGCAATTCTGTCAAGATCTCTTCGTTAGTTGGGGGAAGAATCCGTACGAATTGGATTTTTTGAGGAACATATCCAAAGAGAATTGGATTTGGTGAGACAATGTGTGGTTGGTAAGCAATGATCAATTTTTTAGCAAGGTGTAGAATGTCTCATCAAATATTCAATATGATTCCACAAGATCTTGAGTCTTGAAGGAAACTTTCGAGCCAAAGAAGCTCACAAATGCCATGGACCATAGCCACTACACTGGAACAAGCAACCATGGCTTGTTTCTTGCTTCATCAAGTAACTAGATCCACCCACCAAAGTACAATAGCTAGAAGTAGAACGTCTATCATCAAAAGAATCAACCCAATCAGAATCAGTGTAGGCCTCGATACACATATGTTCGTGAGGGGACAAAAGGGCACCTCAACCAGGAGTAGACTTCAATTAACGCAGGATCTGATACACAACATCTAAGTGGCTAGAGTAAAGGTCATGCATGTATTGACTAACCATGCTAACAGCAAAGGCAATATTTGGTCTAGTATGAGAAAGATAAATCAAGGGTGAAATAACCTTAGATAACCTCTTTTACAACAGGTTCACCATCCTTTGGTGAAAGACGTGAATTGATCTCAAGAGGAGTGTTAGTCGGCTTGCACCTGAACATTCCAATGTCAATTAATAAGTCAAGTGTATACTTCCATTGAGAGAGGAAGATACCTTGATCAGATCGAGCAACCACATTCCATAGAAAATATCGTCAACCCAAGATCTTCAATTTCAAACTCAGTACCCAAAAAGGCTTTCAATCGAGTGATTCTAGCAACATCACTTCCTGTAACCACGATATCATAAACGTACACAATGAGAATAGCATTACTCTGTTTGTAACCTGTAGATAACATGGCTCAATGGAAGCATTCAAACCAAGCTCGAGGAGATTGTTTCAGTCCATACAAGGCTCATTTCAATTTGCAAACCTTACCAGAGGTTCGAGAGCCTAAAAAACTAAGAGGGACATCCATGTGCATCTCCTCTTTTATCTCCCCATGAAGAAAATTATTTTTTACATCTAATTTATGTAATTCCCAGCCAAGATTGACTACATGAGAGGACTCAAAAAATGTTCAACTTGGCTACAGGAGCAAAAGTTTTTTGATAGTCAATGCCGAATGTCTGAGTATAGCCCTTGGCGACTAACCTCGCTTTGTATCTGTCAATTGTACCATCAAGTTTCTACTTCATTGTAAAAATCCATTTGCAGCCTACTGGTTTCCTCCCTAGAGGAAGAGTGGCAAGATCCCAAGTCTCATTCTTGTCAAAAGCATACATCTCTTCCGTCATTGCAGCCTTCCATCTAGGATCAGCCAAAACTTACTACCAATGTATATAAAGAAAAATACAAGACAAAGAAGAAACAAATACCCAAAACGAAAGTGATAGACTCATAAGAAACAATGTAATAAATAGTATGTTGAGTACAAGATCTAACACCCTTTCGGAGAGCAATAGGTAAATCAAGGGTAAAGGGTAATATCTAAAGTAGGCTCACCAGATGGAGGAGAAGGACTAGCACTCATATCAGGAGATGACGATTGGGGTGTAGCAGTGATAGTGGCATTGCTATCTTGCGATCGTTTGAACCTCGATTTAACAAACACCTTTAGGGGAGAAATCGAGGTCTAAAGAGCAGAAACAATAGGGTCCAAACCCTCCATATTAATGTCTTCATCTGGAGCCATGGGTATAACAACCGTAAAGCTGGTAGTTTTACTGTGGAGAAGGAAGAAGCTTATGTCGTCAAGACCAAAGACGCTAAGGATGGAAACTAAAAACGTGCAAGCCATCAACCACCTTACCACTGCTAATCATTCGCTTCATCACTAGGTCATGGAACACACAATGAAACGGAAAAAATGTGACTTTGGATTTCCAATCCCTAGTAAGACTACTAATTGAGAGAAGGTTAGTAGAAAATTTGAAACATGTGATATAGAGGACAGAGAAATGGATGGAGAGCATTTTATGGAACCCTTCCCAGCAATAGAGGAGAGGGAACCATCAGCAGTTTGAACTTTACCTTTACTAGAACCTGGGAAATACTCAAAAAATGAATGGGAAGAACTAGTATGATTGGTGGCCCCTAAGTCAATGATCCAAGGGTTGGATGCAGTAGAAGCACAGTAACTACCGACAGGAATATCTGAATTGGCAAAGTTGGAAGCAAAGGCCCTAGCAGAGAAGCAGCGGTAGATGAAAACGATGAAGGGCTCGTATGAGATATAAGGCAACGAAGTTGAATCATCAAATCATCATGGGGAAGAGAAGCTCCAAGAGGAGCAGCATCGGCAGTTTTTGTTTGATGAGCCTGAGCGGAACTAGTACTATGACCTGGACCACAACTCTTGCCATTAGTAGGACGACTATGGAGCTTCCAGCAATAAGGAGTGTGACGTTCCTTACCACAGAACTCACACTTAATTGGCTCTTTATCCGAATTGGGGCGAGTACCAGGACAAGAAGAACCACCAGGTCCAAAGGAGCCCAATCCAGAAAATAGAGCAGAGCGATCTGGCAGAGCAAGTTGCAACATCACGACTCAAAACATGAGCATATATCTGATCAAACTTCACATTGAGGCCATCAAAAAACATATAGACACGAAACTTGTCCTCTCGCTTGGCAAATTACGATGCATCTATGGGACAAGAGGCAGAGAAGGCTTCATGATAATCCAACTCTTGGCACATACCTCTCAACTCAGAATCATACTGAGACAATGATAAATCCTTTGCTTAGTATCATGAATCTTCTTTTGAAGTTCATATACTTGAGCATCATTCCCGACCTGCAAGTGGGTATCTTTTGCGACCTTCCAAATTTTGGCAACCGAATCAAGCAATAAATAGCCCCAAGCAATATTTGGATCAATAGAGCTTACGAGACACAGCATCACTAAATAGTTGTCAGAAATCCATTTACTCTGATTTGTGCCATCAGCAATAGGCTTCTTAGCATCCCCGGTAAGGTACCCTAAAAAACCACTAAAAGCCATAGAAATAAGTAGAAACGAGACCACATAAGATAGTTATTCCCATCCAATTTAACGGAACAAACAGGGAACGTAAAAAAATCAGAGAAGCTCCGATCTTTAGAACCCTCGGGAACAATCGATGTAGTCGTCATGCCAAACATGGTTGAGGTTTAGAGAGCCAGAGATAAAAGATTAATCTGAATAGGACGTAGCTAATCAAACATCTGTAGGGACTAATCAATCTTGGCTATAGAGCAGGGAAAAAATAAACATATACACGAACCAATTGAGATCACAAGACACAGGGGGTAAAAATTTAATAACCCTCGATAAAAACCATGGCCACTAGGGGCAATTGAGAGGTGGCACTAAGGGAGAGAACGCCACTAAAAGGGAGGCGGTGGGTCCTAGAGAGAGAGAGAGAGAGAGAGAGAGGCAATAGTGAGAGTGGTGGTCGGCAGTGGCACGAACTGAAGACGATGGTAGTGCTAGGGTTTGGAAATCAAGATGGACCCTCGCTCTGATACCATGTTCAATTTCAGAATAATGATATGATATGTCCTGAGGGACAAAGGTTTGCTTTATTATATAGACGAAGGGTGCAAGGGAATAAAGAACAATCTAGACAATTATACCCTTGGACACAAACTGGTCCAATATGATACCCATAGTACAATAGAGTCCTTTAACAAACCTTAGCAACAAAAGGATCTCCCCTAAATTTAAAGTTTATGATACAAGATTTATTGAGTTTTTAATATCAACGTCAAGCTTAATCCTACTTAAGGATCGCTGAAAATATTTGAATTTCCTCAATCTATTTCCCCCAATTTTGTACATTAACCCTAGTTTTTCTTTTTCTTGGTTCTCAATGTATAGAAGCAAGTTGCTAGTTCATTTTTAGTGTAAAGGTTCCTTACTATAGAATACAATCAGGCTACACCCTTGCACCTTGAATGCCTCATTTACTCTTTTAGGTTTTTAGCTTTAGGGTTGTATTGGTTTAAAGGTATATTAGGTTCATTTTGTCGGTTCGGTCAAGCTACACCCTTACACCTTGAATTTAATAATGGGTCCAGGCCTAAACCCGGCATATTCGGGCTAATCCAGTTTTGATCTTGACCTGTCTGACTCAATTGGGCTACCTGGTGCGGGCCTGAAATTGACACCCGTACCTTTATCCACCCCCTTGATATGGTTGGGTGAGCTAGCTAGTTTACCTACATGGATCAATCGAAAATATATGTGAACTACTACTTAGCATAGTTGATTGGTATCCCGCTAGTTGAATGTAAGCAGTCTAGAGATCACGGGTTCGATTCTCTTTCTCACATTGTGCTTTGAGGAAACCCTCCCCCTCCTTCCCTTGCAACTCCAAGCTAGTGGTAGCAATCAAAGTCTTATTGGATAGATAGATAAATAGAAGAAAGAAAAAAATTAAAATATGTTAGGTTTTGTTGTACCCATTAATTTGGAAATTTCATCCTACCATGTGTTTTCCCTCCCTTTAAACTTTGACTATCAATAAGTACAAAAAAAAAATTAAAAAAAAAAAAAGGAAAATATCTGTCACACACCCTCCTTTGTTTGTGATAATATCCTTATCACCCCTATAGTTTATCTTAATCTCACGTACCCTCCTTTGTTTGCAATAATACCCATAACACCTAGGGGTGTCAATCGGTCAGTCTCGGTCGGGCCTAACAGGTCCCTACCCATTTAACCTCTTTGACCGTAATTGACATGTTTAACTAATTAGTATTGATTTGCAAGACATTGACTAGTTTATATTAGGTCCGGTCGGTCTAGGTCCTTAATCGGTCCTATGTTAATCAGTTCAATCGGTCTATTAACGTTCATAATCGGTTATCTTATTCGGTCTTATGTTCGATTTGTTATTCGGTCTATCAAAAGACCCATTATAATCTGATTTAATAAGGTTATATTCACTGCAAGTATCACTCTCACAAGGTCCTAAGATGGATGGCAGAGTGGAGTCAGCCCTAACTTTCAACAATTTTGTCTTCATGCTACACAAGTTTATAATTAAATAAATTGTGGACAAAAATTCAGCTACATGATGTGAAGCTAAGAATGACAGCTCTTTTTCAAGCTATGGTGTTCTCCATGACCACTGATGTCTCCACAAATGCAAAATCACACAATAATCTAATTCAAACAATATTCTGATGCATAAAAAAATTGCTTGTCAATTGAAGTTGGAGGTTCTGTGCCAAACCACATAGTCTCCAAGAGAGACGTTGATCAGTGATCACCCTAAAATAGTAGATGCAAATAAGAAAGTGTTTTTCCAAACTATCAGTCTAATCGGTCCTTAGTCGGTCTATAATCATTCGGGCTTTAATCGGTCAGTCAGGTCGGGCAACCATTGGTTTACATCCATGCACCGTGAACAATCTATTAGTAATCGGTCCGGCCCTAAGACCGACACGTTTAATAATCGATCCGGTTCGATGCAGTTTTTAACCTATCGGTCCGGCTCGGGGGACGCGGTGCAGTCTCAAGATTGACACCCCTATTAACACCCATTACTTTTGAAAAGTTGTATTCATCATACCCCTTCCTTTAAGATATGTCCCTTAACCGATGACGTATCACCATTTTAATTTAATTAATGACAACTACCCTTAGATATTCTCTTTCAATTTTAATAAAACTTAAAAATTTATTTTCTCTAGTACATATTAGATATTACTTATCAATAATAGTCGTTCCAAGCACCATCAAGAATCAAATTTATCCCTCAACGCCTCCGTTGATCAGCGGTTCCTCCATTGCCGGTGGTGAACTACTCCTCAACAACCTTGATCCCTCCCGAGGTGTGGAACCCCATGACGATGATTTGCTGCTATGTTTCACCATCTTTCCCAAATTTAGTACTTCCTTAATCTTCAACGACGACTCCTAATTCCAGCTCCCTTAAATCACTGATTCATTCCTTTTATTGGGTAAATTACACAGACACCCCTCTACTGTAGTGAAATTACACAAAACTATCATGCTTTTACAAAAGCTACACAGAATACCCCTCTAACAATGCTATCATACAATCTCACCCATACCATTACTTTCAACTTAACGGTAAAGGGTTAATTTTTTTAAGACAAAAATACCCTTACTAAGTGTATTTTTGAAAATGAAAAAGAAAATAAAAAAAAATCACAAAAAATATATACAAATGAAAATTGAAAAGTTTTGAGGGTAAAAAAATCTTTTTAGCATCTAAAAAGAATAAACCCTTTTAGATCATTTTAAGCTTAGTAAGGCTATTTTTTGTCTAAAAAAAATTTGACCCTCTACCGTTAAGTTGAAAGTAAAAATGTGAGTAAGATTGTATAATAGTATTGTTAGAAAGATATTCTATGTAACTTTTATAAAACCAGAATAATTCTGTGTAATTTATCCTTTATTATTTGTTTCTGTTTTCGCTATCACTTTTTCCAATGAAGAAACCTCTGTTGATTCTCATTTTATATTGCAGCATTTATGTTTGTGTAAAACCAAGTGCAAACCTATTGACCCTTTTGTTCTTGGGCAGTTGCAAACACTGCCATCTCCTGTCTGTTTTCCATTTTTGTTTGGGATGAAGTGTTTAATTCTTCCGTATTTCAAGGGTAAGTGGTTCAGTGCTTGGAACGATTATCAACAATAAGTGAGCCCTGGTTCTTGATGATGCCGGTTTTTTCTGCAGAAAAACGGATTAGGATACTGATTTTTATACCGGATTCAGCCATGGATGACATGGAAGGCGGCAACGTTGCTCGTAAGGATTGAAGTTCACCGTCTTCTCCTCAGCTTCTTTGCATTTACAAAGATACTTCAATGCGGTGTCCTGAGCAGAAACTCGATGGCGAAAAATACTGCAATGAGCATCTTGTAAGATATTTTTATGGGCTTAATTAATTATAAGGTTAGTTGATTCAGTGGGAGTCTAGTTACGGGTAAACCGGTTTAAGTATGATTGGAGATGGACCAATCTGGTCCACTGTGGGACTGGTCCAGGGTTGGGGGTGGTATTATATATATCAATGGTTAGAGTCCCCACAGTCACGGTGTTATTTTCTTCTCCTGTTCTCATACGCAGAGAAAAGGTCAAGGGATCCCGACAGGCTATGGAAGACTTTGATCCAAGCATTCCAAACATTCCAAGCATTCAAATCATAGAAGAAAAACGGTCGAAAATCAATCTACAGCAAGAGGTATGTCTCTAATCATCTCTTTTCAATACCCATTGTATTCTAGTAATCTGTGTAGTATGTTTGTCAGGGTTCATGAAAAATCCCATGGGAAAACCCAAAGAGGATCTATTTAAATTGTTTACAGTGGTATCAGAGCCACCTACACAGATCTAGAATCATGGGAAAGCATTGTTAAAACTTTATGTTTGAATGAATTCAAAAAAGGGGAGATATTTTTCTCCCAAAATTCTCTTCGAACCTGTCTAGGGTTTGGACTTTGAAAAAAAAATTTTGGACCATTAAAAAGCAAAATAAATTATACAGGATTGTAGGACTCGGAGAGACGGAGCCGGCGACATAAAGTTGGTCGTCGGAAACTACCCGACGCGCCCTCACGCGCCGCCTGAAAAGGTGAGTGAGATCCACGCGCCGGTGTTGGAAAAATTTAAAAAAAAAAAAAAAAACTCTGACGGCGCCTAGTCATCGCCGGGTTGACTCGACGCTAACTCGTGAACCCTAACGGGTTGGCTGGGTTGACTCGGGGCGAGTCTACCCAGCCCCGGCTTGCCAGCCCAGACTAGTCTGGCCAGGGCTGGCCCAGCCCAGGCCCAGTCCGGACAAGGGGGGCAAACCCAGCCAAGCAAAATGAGCAACCCGACCCACCGACCCACCATTGCAACCTGGTAACCCGACCCAGTGACCCAGGATTTTGACCCGATAACCCAACCCAGTGACCCGGGATTTTGGCCTGGAACCTGACCCAGCGACCCGAAATGTTGGCCCGGTAACCCGACCCATTAACCCGAGAATTTGACCCGGTGACCCGGATTGTGGATTGGTTGGCCCGATGGCTGGACCGTCGGTTTACGGTTCGGTTTAGGTCCAGACCGTTTTGGTTTGGCCTGGACCAAACCATTAAAAAAAAAAGGGTTCTATTTTGTGGGTTCAGTCCGCTCATAGCCGAACCCGGACAGACTGAACCGAACCGGATGAACCGGTCCTAGCCGGTTCAGGATTCAAGAATGTTTAAGCCAACTTTGAACGGCGATTGTGAGAGCTAGGAGCGTCGGATTTTGACGCGGTTTTTTACGTTGGTTTCGTATTTTGATGCTCTACAGTTTAGTACATAGTTTGATACAGTTTGGTAATTTGGAAAATTTATTTTTGATTAAAAGGTGTCCCAAATTAATCCGATTTATAGTTTTCTGCTTATTTATCAGTTATTTTTGTACCAGATGCATATAGAAGGTTATGTGTGCATGAAATTTTATTTATTGACCCACAATGTGCTGCAAAATAGGGTTTGGGGATATCATTGTGGAATTGGGTGGAACCCACCAAAGTGGTACACCTAGTTTCTTCATGATGTCTTCAAATTCAAAGTTCATGTATTTGTAAATGCTTGTGTAAGGGCGATATACACCCAAAGGTGGCATTGTCAAGTTTTAATCAAATTAAGGTTTGTGGGTGTCATGTGAAGATTAGGTGGAATCCGTCAAAGTGGTACACTTAGTTCCATCATGATAGTCCTCAAATCCCAAATTTGTACATTTACATATACAATAAAGGATATATTTTAATACACTATTCTTTATGGTGTGAAAAGCAGCTAAGAAAGTCAGTGTTAATCCAAAGGTGGCATTGTCAAAGTTAAAGGTATGTCCATGCACATGAATTAAAAGGGTTTTGACTTTAGGGAGTCTCATTAACCCAAAGGTGATGGGATTTTCGAGAGTCATTATTCTTTCGCAGTTATTGCACAGAAATTGAAAAGACCACTGCATGTTTATCCCAAAGGAGAATGTGTAGTTGGTTAACTCTTGGAAAAGGATATTTATTTGCATGAAAGGGTTTTGACTTTAGGGAGTCTCATTAACCCAAAGGTGGTGGGATTTTCGAGAGTCATTATTCTTTCGCAGTTATTGCACAGAAACTGAGAAGACCACTGCATATTTATCCCAAAGGAGAATGTGTAGTTGGTTAACTCTTGGAAAAAGATATTTATTTGCATGAAAATTTTATATGGTTAATGCAAGTAAAGGGTATATGTATGAGTCTTCAGTTGTTTGATACTGTATTTAAACTCATACACTGATGTGTTCATCCAAGTATGATTGTCCCAAAGAATGTTTTGATATCTATATTTTCTCTTCCTGGGACAAAGAATAAAATTTATTATGAAAAGGTTAGAGACTAGTCTAGGATCGTTTGACCTAGATGTATCTTTCATAGTAGTTTACATAAGTTGTGAGGTATTCTACTATTGAGGTTATGTGTAGCAGTATTAAGATGAGAAATATTACAAAGGGATTATCTAAGAAAAATCCAAAGGATAAGAATAATATTTTAGAGGGGATTGATGCAGTCCAACTACGAAGATCGGCCCGCATCAAAGCCCAAGCTTACAAAGCCCATTTGGCCCAAGACCAAGGTATGAACCAAGCTACAAAAGAACCAATGAACCTAACCCTTGCTCCTTAAAACCAGCCCATTTTTGGTGACCTTTCAAGTCTTTAGTGGATAATGAGGTGGCATTTTCTATTCAATATTTCTAGAGTCTTCTCTACATTGGAGCTTGCATCAAGACATTGAACCTAACATCAATACCTTGGACCTTTACTCAAGACATTGGAGCTTGCATCAAGACATTGAACCTAACATCAATACCTTGGACCTTGAATCAAGACTTTGGAACTTGCATCAATGCTCATTGGAGTAACCCCTTGCATTGGAAGAGTTTATTTTTCTATTGTGGATTTAAAGATATGATTGTCTTTTTATTTTCTCTATTATGCATATAAAAGGCCACCAAAGTAGTTTGTATGGCAGAGACAATTTGAAGTGATTCTTATGAATGAAATTTGCCTAAGTGCAATTCTTGAACCTAGAAGAGTTCTCCCTTGAAACCTTGAAGAAGTTTCATTCCATCCTAGAAGAGTTGGAATTTTATTCTTCACCTACATCCTTGAAGAGTTGTAGGCCACCTTTGGAGTTGATTTACATCCTAGAAGAGAAGTAAGTCACCCCACCCTCACTTCCATCAATTATATCATTTCTTTCTTTACCTTTAACAAAATTCAAAATCCATTTCTGCACTTCACCTCCCTTTTGATTCCTTTGATTTGGTATAAGTCCACTCTCCCGATCCATTAGTTCCATAAGCCCAAAATTGGCTTACATCATTTGGTATCAGAGCAAAGGAGGAGAGATATTATGGGTCCAAAATTTCGAGGTGGTCGAGGTAGTCTAAGTGGCCGAGGTAGTCGCACTACCACCATCAATGATGATGCATTAGCACAAGCCTTACAAATACAACAACAAATGCAAGAACAAATTCAAAACCTTACTCTTGAGGTTCAGAGACTACGAGATGGTAACAATCCATCAAATTCAAGAGAAGATAGATCGGATGATTCCTTATCAGAAGGATCCGAACCCATAACAAGAGGGTTTCGTCCACACTACCCTCAAGGAGGTCGAGAACGGGACTGGGAAAAAGAAGTCCATAGGGATATTCCGGAGTTTTCAGGTACTGATCCTCCTGATGAAATTCTTGATTGGCTAACTCTTGTAAATGAAGTTTTTGAGCATAGAAATGTCCCGGACAATCGTCGGGTTGGCATCATCTCCATGCGCCTTCGAGGCAAGGCCATCGCTTGGTGGCGACGTGAGAAGCAAACACGTCAATCCATTGGCAAAGCTCCCATCACTTCATGGAGAAAGATGAAAGATAAGATGAAAAAATACTTCCTTCCCAAGGGATATAAGAGAGAGCTCTATCAACGGTACCAAAATTTGAGGCAAGGTACACGCACGGTAGACCAATACACCAATGAGTTCAATGAGTTAGTGATTCGTAACAACATCATAGATCCGGAAGATGTACTTGTGAACAAATACTTGAATGGGCTCCAATCTTACATTCAAGAGGCCCTTGAAGTCCTTGACATTTGGGATGTGGGAGATGCACATCAAAGAGCCCTTAAGGTGGAACGTTCTCGAGGTCGAAAACAACAATCTACTTTCACCTCCAATCGATCAAATCGGAATCCGGTGAGTACTACTAAACCAAGTAATTCTTTAGACCATTCCTCTAACATGGAAAAGTTGTCTACTCAACCAAAGGTTACTAATCCTACCATCCAAATCGGTTCAAGTTCCTCTGTCGGTACAAAATATTATTCTTGTGGAGAAATTGGCCACCGAGCAAGTAATTGTCAAAATTTTAAAAACTCTCATAAGGGTAAAGGTGCCTTGTTGGGTTTTGAGGACCAAGAAAATGAATTCGATGCTGAGGATGTCGACAATGATGATCTTTTAGAGGAAGATCATAAAGAAGATGGAGAAGTGCTCCATGCCGATACCGGAGAACTCCTCATGATGAGAAAGATATTTCTCACCCCAAAGCAAGAAAATGGAGACCGATGGTTACACAACAATATCTTCCACACAGCATGTACCATTTCTGGTAAGGTATGCCAACTCATCATTGATTCTGGATGTTGTGAGAATGTAATTTCAGAAGAGGCGACTCGAAAGTTGAAATTGGACTTGAAAGAACATCCTACACCATACAAAATGTCTTGGCTAAAGCGCGGTAGTGAGGTAACCATTTCCAAACGATGTCTTGTTCATCTTTCCATTGCATCTACATATTATGATAAAATATGGTGTGATGTATTACCCATGGATGCTAGTCACATCATTCTTGGTCGTCCTTGGCAATTTGATCGGAGAACTACTCATGATGGGAGGAATAACACTTATTCTTTTGAATTTGATAAAAAAAGAATTATTTTGGCACCTAGCAAGGAGCCTCTCAAGTCTCCAATGATGGAAAATTCTCCAACCCCAAATTTGCTCACAATAAAGGATGTAAAGGGTGTTATGGAAGGCGTAGATGTTGTGTATATAATGCTAAACAAATCGGAGTATGATGTACAAATGTCAATCATCCCAGACCAAGTGAAACCACTATTAAGTGAGTTTCAAGATGTATTTCCATTCGACCTACCCTCAAGTCTCCCTTCGATGAGAGAAATTCAGCATCAACTTGATTTGATACCTGGTGCACCTCTTCCCCATCTACCTCATTACCGGATGAGTCCAACCGAACATGCGGAGTTGCAACGGCAAGTTACAGAACTCTTATCTAAAGGGTTCATTCGAGAAAGCCTTAGTCCTTGTGTTGTGCCTGCACTCTTAGTGCCAAAGAAGAATGGAACATGGAGGATGTGTGTTGATAGCCGAGCCATCAACAAGATCACGGTCAAGTACCGTTTTCCCATTCCCCGCCTTGATGATCTCTTGGACAATCTATCTGGCTCTACCATTTTCTCAAAGCTTGATTTGAAAAGTGGTTATCATCAAATCCGAATCAGACCGGGAGATGAATGGAAGACGGCTTTCAAGACCAAAGATGGACTATTTGAATGGCTAGTCATGCCATTTGGATTGTCAAATGCCACATCCACTTTCATGAGGTTTATGAACCAAATCTTGAAGCCTTACCTTGGAAGATTTGTTGTGGTTTACTTTGATGATATTCTTATTTATAGTAAGACTACTAATGAGCATTTGCAGCGACTCCCAAGAAGTGCTACTTACCCTAAGGAAGGAGAGTCTCTATGCAGCCCTTGACAAGTGCTACTTCATGGTGGAGGAAATTCTCTTCTTAGGTTTCAACATCTCCCAGGATGGCATCTCCGTTGATAATGCAAAGATTAAAGTAATTAAAGAATGGCCAACTCCAACCAATGTTCATGATGTTCGAAGCTTCCATGGATTGACATCATTTTATCGGCGATTCATTGCCCATTTCAGTTCTTTAGCAGCCCCACTCACTTCTTGCATAAAAAAGGGAGTCTTCGAATGGACCAATGAAGCCCAACGAAGTTTTGAGCAACTCAAAGAAAAGTTAAGCACTTATAGTACTTACGATTTAGAGTTTTATGCTCTCTTTCGTACCCTTGAGTATTGGAGGCCATATTTGATTCATAGGGAGTTTATTTTGTACACTGATCATGAAGCTCTAAAGTACATTTCAGGTCAACAAAAGCTCAATTCTCGAAGAGCAAAATGGGCAGAGTATCTTCAAGAATTCAACTTCCATATCAAGCACAAGGCCGGTGTTCAAAATCGAGTTGCCGATGCTCTTAGTCGCAAGAAGGGTTTGCTCTCTATGATGCGTAGTACTGTACTTGGCTTTGAATCTTTTCAAGAACTTTATGAAGAGGATTAATACTTCTCCAAACTCCTCTCAGATGCAAAAGACAAGGTCCTTGTCGATTTTACTTTTTGTGATGGTTTCCTTTTCAAAGGAAATCGCTTATGCATTCCAAATTGTTCCTTACGGCAAAAGGTGATTGAAGAGATACATAACGGAGGACACTTTGGGAGAGACAAGACACTACACTTAGTTGCGACTAAGTACTTTTGGCCCCACCTCAAGAAAGATGTGCACCATCATGTGATGAAGTGTCGAAAATGCCAAGTGGGAAAGGGACAAAACACCAATGCAGGCCTCTACTTACCCTTATCCATACCACAAGCTCCTTGGGAAGACATATCTATGGATTTTATCCTTGGATTGCCACGCACACTTCGAGGTATGGATTCAATTTTTGTGGTGGTTGATAGATTCTCAAAGATGGCCCACTTCATTCCTTGTCGCAAAACAATGGATGCATCCCGTATCGCCGATCTTTTCTTTAAAGAAGTTTACAAATTGCATGGTCTCCCTAAGACTATCACTTCGATCGAGATACGAAATTCCTTAGTCATTTTTGGCGACAACTTTGGAAAAATATTGGCACCAAACGCAGTTTAGTACGGTGTTCCACCCTCAAACCGATGGCCAAACTGGCGTAGTCAACCGATCTTTGGGAAACTTGTTGCGGACCTTGATCGATGACAACCCCCGCTCTTGGGAAAATCGGTTATCACTTGGTGAGTTTGCCTTTAATTGTTCGGTGAATCGAACTACAGGTTATAGTCCATTTGTCATTGTTTATGGGAGACAACCCAAGTCGGCACTTAACCTCTCACCCATTCCATTTCCGGAAAAATCAATTGGCAAAGTTGATGATATTGTTTCTGAAATGAGACAAATCCATGAAAGTGTGTATCAAAAGCTTCAAGACAAGACAAAGCTCTACAAGAAGGCCTTTGATAAGCGGCGTCGTGAGGTAATCTATGAACCCGGTGATTATGTTTGGGCTTACTTGCCACCAGAACGACATCCAGTTGGAAGCTATAACAAACTTAGTGCTCGAAAGATTAGACCTCTTGAAGTTCTTGCTCGCATCAATCCCAATGCATATCAGCTCAAGCTTCCACCCCATATGAAGATTCATGATGTTTTCAATGTGCGTCATTTAACACCATTTATGGGTGATTCTACCAATGAAGAAGACTTGAATTCTGAGACGAATTCTTTCTCACAAGGGGGGAATGATGCAGTCCAACTACGAAGATCGGCCCGCATCAAAGCCCAAGCTTACAAAGCCCATTTGGCCCAAGACCAAGGTATGAACCAAGCTACAAAAGAACCAATGAACCTGACCCTTGCTCCTTAAAACCAGCCCCTTTTTGGTGACCTTTCAAGTCTTTAGTGGATAATGAGGTGGCCTTTTCTATTCAATATTTTTAGAGTCTTCTCTACATTGGAGCTTGCATCAAGACATTGAACCTAACATCAATACCTTGGACCTTTACTCAAGACATTGGAGCTTGCATCAAGACATTGAACCTAACATCAATACCTTGGACCTTGAATCAAGACTTTGGAACTTGCATCAATGCTCATTGGAGTAACCCCTTGCATTGGAAGAGTTTATTTTTCTATTGTGGATTTAAAGATATGATTGTCTTTTTATTTTCTCTATTATGCCTATAAAAGGCCACCAAAGTAGTTTGTATGGCAGAGACAATTTGAAGTGATTCTTATGAATGAAATTTACCTAAGTGCAATTCTTAAACCTAGAAGAGTTCTCCCTTGAAACATTGAAGAAGTTTCATTCCATCCTAGAAGAGTTGGAATTTTATTCTTCACCTACATCCTTGAAGAGTTGTAGGCTACCTTTAGAGTTGATTTACATCCTAGAAGAGAAGTAAGTCACCCCACCTTCACTTCCATCAATTATATCATTTTCTTTCTTTACCTTTAACAAAATTCAAAATTCATTTCTGCACTTCACCTCCCTTTTGATTCCTTTGATTTGGTATAAGTCCACTCTCCCGATCCATTAGTTCCATAAGCCCAAAATTGGCTTACATCAGGATCGAAAGATAGTTTATTAACATATTTCTCTAGTACCAGTTATGCTGAAAATGGTAATGTGAGAAAATATTTTGGGAGCTGTTAACTATCATTGAAAAGCTCAAGGACAATGAGACCAATGTAATTGATATATTAAATATATTTCATTACTTGCTAGAATATATATATATATATATATATATATATATATATATATATATATATATATATATATATATAAATATAATATATATATATATATATATATTCAGATCTTGGTGGCTTACATTACCAAATGGGAGAAATAGCTAGTGATAAGATTGTTGTTAGGTAACTCTAAGGTGGATTACTCATAGATGGGTAGATTGACAAAAGATAGGTGGTTTTACCAAGTATTGTTAAGCCAGATAAGCATATCTAGAAAGAGATAATGGTTCTAGGACTGCTTAGGTTTTTGGGGTGGAAGGGTCTTGAAAACTGTTGGCTTGAATATTATAAAGTTTCTTTTACATTCGAATGTTTTTTCTGCTCTTGATTTTACTTTGTTTTATGTTTATTGTTTGACTTAGCATATTGTTTCCATATTAAAATATAATGATATTATTTGAAATATCGGAATATAAAATTTTTCTTTTCAATTAAATTGAAAGAAATTATGCCTATGATGTTGTAAGGTAAATGACTGCATGTAATGTTGACTGTATTTGTTATGTGATGTGGTGAATAGTTTTTCATGTTTGACTGTGCAATCTTAGGTTTGACTAGTTGTACCAGTCATAGTTGATATCTAGGACAATGTAGAGGCAGGTTGAAAATGTTTTCTTGGAATGGTTGAAAAGGTTTTGTCTGTGGGAGTCTTTAGATTCTCTTAGTCAGTTGAAGTGCTTAGATCTGCTTGGTTAGTGAGAGATCTGATAATTGATGGTTTATCTGTAATTGATTGTTTTGTCTATGGTTTAATGGACAAGATTATTAGTGAGCATTCATTGCTTGTATGTATTATTGATTATTTAAGAATGTCAAAATTACAAGGCGGTATTTAGCCAAAGAAAGCGGTATTTAACCAAAGAAGGCGGTAAGCCAAAGTAAGATATTAGTCCAAATTGGAGGCGGTTTGCCTATATAAAGTTGGATAATATCAAAGTGCGTTGACCTATAAGGATTTTAAGGTAACGGGATCGTATTAATTCGATCATTGGACTCAAGTATTCATCTCAAAGTGATTTATATCATTAAGTAAACCTCTATATGTGACTGACAGTAGGGGGTACACCGGATGTGTAGGAGTACTTTTCGCTGTTGTTGGACATTGATAGGCTTGATAACTGAATCAAAGTAAATGATGGTTTTGGTGTAATTAGATTCCATGGCCACATTGGATCAATGGTGAATTTATAATTAATATAGCCCAAGTGAGAGATTGTAAAATATTTTTATGGGCTTAATTAATTATAAGGTTAGTTGATTCAGTTGGAGTCTAGTTACGGGTAAACCGGTTTAAGTATGATTAGAGATGGACCAACCTGGTCCACTGTGGGACTGGTCCAGGGTTGGGGTGGTATTATAAATATCAATGGTTAGAGTCCCCACAGCTACGGTGTTATTTTCTTCTCCTGTTCTCATACGCAGAGAGAAGATCAAGGGATCCCGACAGACTGTGGAAGACTTTGATCCAAGCATTCCAAGCATTCCAAACATTCCAAGCATTCAAATCATAGAAGAAAAACGATCGAAAATCAATCTACAGCAAGAAGTATGTCTATAATCATCTCTTTTCAATACTCATTGTATTCTAGTAATCTGTGTAGTGTGTTTGTCAGGGTTCATGGGAAATCCCATGGAAAAACCCAAAGAGGATCTATTTAAATTGCTTACACATCTCAAATTTGAGTCTCAAATGGAGTGAAGAATGAGGAAGTTCAAATTCGGGCTTCTGTTAAGGTTGAAGATGGGGAACATGAAGGGATTCCATCATAAGAGATGCGTTGTAATTTCACTAATGCGGAAGGGTGTTGTAAAACTCTGAAATTAGATCGGCAGGTCTTTTGCAAAGAACTTTGTGCAAATCTGATTGTCGATCGAGAGATGAGGAGTCGAGGGCTTGGGTTTCTAAAACTCCGTCTAAGAAAGAAGACGAGAGTGGTTCGTATACAGAGGAAGAAAATGAGGAGGAAGCGATAAAGAAAAGTAATCGATTTTCCTAATATCTAATTTCATCTAGCGATAAAATTCAAGTAAAGGGGAGAAAACAGAGCAGAGAAACAAATAAAACCAGAAACCAACATCATATGCATACCTTCTTTGTCGGTCCGAGAAGAAGAGAAGTTTTTCTCTGTCACCGGGGGTTAGGGAAAGAAGAAGACGCAGGTTTCAGTGGGTATAGAAGATGCCTGAAAATAAAATGGTAAATTTGAAAATATAAGGTAATTCTGAAAATTAAAAAGAAAATAAAAAAAATATAAAAAAAAAAAAAAAATATATATATATATATATATATATATATATATATATATATATATATATATATATATATATATATATATATATATATATATAAACAACATTTGGGTGTCATAAGAGAGTATTAGGGATATTATCGCAAACAAAAACGAGTAGATAAAATTAAAATAAACTATAAAAGGTGTGACAGATATTTTTTCAAAAAAAAATTATACAATCAATGTTCCTTAAATAAATAAAAAATGTCTAACAGCTATGCATAAGGAGGTTATGAAAGGGATCCGAATTGTATATCAGTTCCTCGATTGCAAGTTGCAACTTTGAAGACGTGACTACGTGAGGCAAAAGAACATTATCCTTATTTTATTCAAAAAAAAAATCCTCCTTGGTATTCTTTTTTTATTAATAGACAAATAGTTTGAAAAATATCACAGGTTACAAAAAAAATATTAGAATCAATGCTTATCATGACTCTCTTGGAATGGTGTCCATAGTTATCAATGCGGCGTTTCAGAAATGCCTGGGCACCTAGGCATTACCAAGGGGTTGAAAAACTGCCTTGACAACAATGGTGGTGTCAAAGCTTTCATCTCATGAGATGATCAACAAATGTTGAGATATAGGAATGGAGATTAACAGGTTATGGACATTTTCTAAAGTAGGAGATATCGGAGTACAACAGATAGGCTCAGATTGTAAGCGAAGGAGCTGAAGTCATTTATCCACCGCTGGATTCAAGTCATCACTGCAAGGATTTTGTGGATATATTCACCACATCGTCAACGATGTTTGAAACACTAGAATGATTTCTAATATTAATTATAATTGGTGTTAAGTTTCTATCTCAAAAGTTCGAACTAGTAAATAGGGAGACTCTCAAATACATAAGGCACTCAAGGTTCCACACTTAACCAATGTGAGATTATTCTCAATACTCCCCCTCACAAGTGGTTGGAATGAACTCTAATACCTTGTTAAGTTTTCATCTCAAAAGGTCAAACTAGTAAATGGAGGGACACTCAAGTGTATAAGATACCCAAGGTTCTAGACTTACCCAATGTGTGATTATTCCCAACGCTCTCCCTCACATGTAACCAGAATGAGCTCTGATACCATGTTAAGTTTCCATCTCAAAAGTTTGAACTAATAAATAGAGAGACTCTCAAATATATAAGACAGTTAAGGTTTCAGACTTAACCAGTGTAGGACTATTCTCAACAATTGGGATACGTTGGAATGGAGAGACTCTCAAATATATGAGGCACCTAAGGTTCCAGACTTAAGCAATGTAGGACTATTCTCAACAATTGGGTTAGGTTAGAATTGATAGTTTTGAACTGCCCTGTGATCCTGAGTTCTAAATTCTTGGTGGAGGGGACAGTATCTCAAACCTGACCAGAGTGTATTCATCTTGGGAGATAGTTAATTGGATTAATTCGTGTGCGTATGAATCAATGTTCAAGTAATCAGATTGAGCCACTCCAAATCAGCCAAATCAGAATCAAATTCTGATCCAAATGGGCCGCCTCCGTTGATTCATTTCCACAAACCACGATATAGGACATGCCGAGCATCCCAATCTGTCCAATGGACGAATGATCCGGTTGAGGCTACCTGGGGAGGTTAATTTTTGTGTGACACTAATTCAAGGATGTGTCTACAAGACCTAAGATTCTCCAAAGGTTGATTTTCTTTGTGTTTGAATTTTAGTTGGGAGGCAGAACCATCAATGATCATTGAAGAGTTAGGGATACGGTTCCAATCTTCATCGAATGGTGGCAACTGACAAATCCAAATGAAAGGTGGATGGGGCTTTGGCTTTGTAAAAAAAATAATGTTATTGGGCCCAATTGAATTATTATTGGTTTTTTTTTTTTATAGAAATTATTGCTGGTTTGAACTTTTGAATTATTTTACCTCTTTTTCAAGAGGATGGCTGACATATCATGAAAAAAAAAATCCTCTTCTATCATTGGTGCCCCTCCAACCATATTGGTAAATGCACTAAGAGCTTCCAACTATTGGATCACGATAGGTGCCGATTTCTATCCGCGTATCATTGGACTCATGCTAATGCAACTTTTAAGCCTATAGCCAAAATGCAGCTTCAAGCCTACAGCCAATGTGCAGCTTTAAGGCTTCTGGTGCAGCTTTACTGTTGCTTCGCAGAGAGGCTATTTTCAGACTCTTCGCACAGTAGAAATATAAAAAATAAAAAATTTAAAAATTTAAAAAAAAAAGTAAATTCTTTGTCCAACTGCACCCCTTTGCACCCTCTCACATGGGAGGTGAAATGCTCACTTTGCCTTTGATCATTTCACTAGCCCTGTCATGTGAGAGGATGCACGAAACACAGCCTGCCAAAGATCCAGAGCCCTTAAAATAATAAGGGGTTTTGCTAATCTCTCATAAATCATCTAACGGTTAATTCACAAGCCTTGCATGGATTGTGAACACTATTTCAAACCATAATAAATAAATAAATATGTAGTTATCCATTCACAATGGAATATAACGTTCTTGAAAATCACAAGACAAATTTAAGCCATTCATTTTTACAGTTTTTTAATTTATATCATTCAAAATTGGGAGAGTACATAATAATGTTTAGATACTAGTACAATGATACCCAAGCATGAAAATATATGGGATGTATACCAAATACAAAAGAGGGTATTTAGTTAAGTTAGAGCTTGAAATTCAATGTGGGTGTTCTAGACCAAGTTCTCTCTTTCCTTTAGTCAGAATGGATCATCTGTCTATGTAGCAAAATAAATGTCTGGTAATGTTTGGAAAAATAACTAACCCTTGTGACAATAATAATCATAATTATTATGTCATTCATTAGTGCAAACATCGGTGTATTAAATTCCAGCTTAAAATACAAGTTAAATAAAAAAAATCAAAAGATTGAACTTAGGGTTTTTTTTTTTTTTTTTTTGATAAATAAAGAATCTATTCACGATCAAGACTAAAAACAACCGAGGCATCATGACTAACTAAATCATGAAGCTAGGGAATGGAACACGACCACTTAGGGCCTATTTGATAAAACTTCTGCTTCTGGATTTTATGAATTCTGACTCCCAGAGAGCCACTTTGGAGTAGAAGCGCGTTTGATAAGTCTGGTTGGATTCCAACTCCCACAGAGTGAACCGGATTCAGAATGACTCCAGAATCCAAATTTTTGGAGTCATAAATATTTGTTCCAAGCTGTTGGATCAATTTTTTGGGAGAAAGAAAAGAGTTGATTCTCACATGACTCTCATTTGACCACCACCACCACCACCACCGTTGCCACCACCCACCACAACAACCACCACCCGCCACCACCACCGCCACCGCCACCATCCACCACCCACCACCACCACCACCGCCACCGCCACCATCCACCACCCACCACCACCACCACTACTGTCACTACCACCACCACCGCCACCACCACCACCATCGTCACCACCACTGCCATCACCATAACCACCACTACCGCCACCGCCACCGCCACCACCACTGCCATCATCATAACCACCACTACTGCCACCGCCACCGCCACCACCTCTACCACCACCACCAACACCGCCACCACCACCCACAACCCACCACCCACCACCCACCACCCACCATCACCACCACCACCGCCACCACCCACTACTACCACAACTGTTTTTCTAGACTTCGATTGGGGGGATAAGTGTGTTATCAAACATGTTTCTAATTCAAAGATGCTCTAGAATCCATTTCAGAATTGCATTATCAAACAAGTTTCTACTTTAAAATAATCTTGGAATAGCCTGGAGTAGAATCCAAATTTGAACCAGAATCAAAACCCATGTGATAAGAAACCGCTTTGGTAACTAATCCATCATGATCACGAAACACAAATCTCACCCCAATAGCATTGGATGAAAAACTAGCATCAGTATTAATTTTAATGCAACATTGAATAGGAGACCACCATCTAACCGATTGTGTTGGAGGAGCGAGTGAACTGGATCAGGGTTGCAAAGTCTTGCTAGAAGTGCAAGGAAACACCTTGGAAAATTCTTTAAATGCTACCTCCACTCGCTTAATCACTTCCAAGGGAGTCTAACAATGAGTATCAAACACATAATCATTCTGTGTTCGCCAGATATACCAACAAATAAAAGATGCCAAGCCGAATGACTCCTTGGCCTGTGACTTTGAACGGGAAAACATGAGAGTCCAGTTGCTAATCTAGTCATAAAACTTTACATTGTGAAAATCAATGACCTTATAAGATTCATACCTACATTCCCTTCTCTCTTCCTCTCTTTCTTGATTATCTTTTCAAAAATGTAGTAGAAGACCTTCACATTATGCTTCTTTTGTTGTACATTTCTTGCACAAATCACGGTTTACATGAAAACTTTCTTCATGAAAATTTTCTCTACTTTTTCAAAGTATTTTCTTTGTATTTTAGAAATTTTTTCTTTTTCCATCATTTTGCATAGAAACAAATGAAAGGTTTTCTCTCCCCTTCTATGACCATATGACCTTATAACGTTTCTTGCTCCTTCATTGGTGAGAGATCATAGATTCTACTACCCTGGTGGCATGGGAAACACTCCCCAACTTTAAAATCTCTTTTCCATCCCATTTTATGGCTGACTGAAACTTGATTGGTGAGATTCACGTAGCATCCATTATCACCTGCATGTTCTTTGTGCCTTCTACCACTTGATAATAAATGTATATAATTAGTCTCATGAACCTTTCAAACACCACCTTCTCCAAAAAAACAAATAAATAAATATAAGAAAAAATTCAACCCAAAACCAATATATTTGATGACTTAAATTTTTCATATTTTTATAGGGAGAAAGTTCTCAAAATGGCAGAATGGAAACTACACCATTCCTTTGGTCTTTCTCTCACTCCTTTCTTATCCCTACTGACGATTTCACCGTGAGCTCCTCCCATTGGTGAGCACATGTTACCTTATTGCCTAGAGAATGCTTGTTTTTTTTTTTACTAATATAAATGTGGGAAAATTTCTCATTACCAATTTGAAATGAAAACTCTAAGTGGATGGTTAATTTTTCCCATGGAAGAATGGCATGAAGATTTTTAAGTTGACCATATGTCAAATTTCAATATTTTATTCGTTTAAAAATATCACAAGTATTACATGCATCATCATGTATGCCCATGCATATCTACAAACCACGTTTACTCCCACCACTATTGTGCACTTCCCGTGGTCCTGAATTTCGAAGTTCCATTTTACTACTTAGTAAATTTCAATTGGACTAAAATTTTACATGTGAATATGAGACTTTAGAGTATATATGTCAACAAATTTAACCCATACCTAAAATACTGCATGACAAATATTTAAGATCCACCTGGAAATTCTTTCCTAATTAGGCCACAAAAATAGTCAACATTTTCATATAAATGTGATGTAAGTTATTACACTTTCTTTTACCCAAAAAAAAACAAATTATTACACTTTCTTTTAATAATAAATACAAAAAATTCATTGTTTACCAAAAAAAATAAAATACAAAAAATCTACACGCCTGTCGATGTGTACTACTCTCTCACCCTCCTTTGCACTTGTGCCTTCTACCACTTGATAATAAAAGTAAATATTTAATCTCATTTTTTGAAGGATTGGTTAGCCACGACGCCTTAAGCAAATGATTTTTTATAAGCACTAAAAATTTTTTAATTAATAAATAAATAAAATAAGAAAAAAATTCAACCCAAACCAATATATTTTTGTGACTCAAATGACATATTTTTATTACAATAAAAATTCTCCAGGTGGCAGAGTGAGAATTACACCAATCTTTATGTCTTTCTCTTTCCTCTCTTACACCTACTGATGATTTGACCGTGAGCTCCTCATATATTCTAAAGACACGTATTTGAGAGGTCATTAATCCCATTTTTAAAAGGGTTATTGTATGAAAATTTAGAACCCTTGAATCCTAATCAGCCCACATGGGAAGCACTTTTTGCATGTTTGTTCCAGATATCTGCCACTTGACAAGTAGAATTTAATCTTTCTTAAGAAATTGGGATAGTTTTGTTTTCACTGGTCTGCCCAATTCATAAACAGAGAAAAAATAAATCTCCACGCAGCCAGCTAGGATTTATTCCCACGCCAATTCTTGTAATTGCCAGTTTTTCCTCTAGATCACTATTAATGATACCATTTCCTTCGCACTGATTGATGTGACTTTGAGAGATTCTCAAACCGACCGTTTGGATTTGCAAAAACCAACCTTCACTGAAAAAAAATTAGTTGGGCCAACCATTCCCACCTCCTCCCATTGAAAAAAACACTATTAATTGGAGTTATTCATTCAACACACATCAGTGTATTGGTATGCGTACAAGATGAACTTTAGTTGTCTGGTCATCGATCATCTCTAGAACTCTCTCTCTCTCTCTCTCTCTCTCCAACAGGTGTGGCTTTTGTCCCTCGCTTGTTCGCCTCCAAACCTTTAGCAAGGAATCTATATACATACATATTACAGATTCTACATGATAACAATCTTGTGGTCTACATACTATCGTACGCCTATACATAGACTTGTCAGGAAAGGTAACAGAGAGCTAGAGAGCTATAAGAGAGAGAAAAAGAGGGACAGTGTCAAGGCAGATAAAGAGAAGCAGATCTTTGATGAACGTAGCCTCTCAGCTGAATTATAGAATCATGGGCTCATTGGGTTCTTCCCTTTTTGGTGAACACTAGCAACATGCATAGATGACTCAGTGAGTCTTTTTATCTTTTTGGTAGAAATGACTCATGAGTCTTGACTATAAGAGGAAGACAAGAGACATCAGGATCATCATCTCCCATCCTTAACTCTCTGCCTGCAGACATTACTCATTAGTCATTACTTGTTATGGAACCACAACCAGTTACCCATAATATTAATGGTTTTGAAGACTATGATATTATCAGGTGGTTTGAGGAAGTAGCAGAGAACGCAGGCTTTGTGCAGACCTTGACTCTTGGAAGAATTATCCAGCAGAATTTGGGTACAGAATACTTGAAGAAATGGCTGGGAGACATTGAAATCCAAGACATGGAACCAAATGCACTGGAGTCTCTTTACACCTCTTTGGTTCCTCTTGCTTCCCATGCCGATTTGGAGCCTTATATCCACAGAATTGCAGATGGGAATTCTACTCCTATCCTCACTCAACAGCCCATCACCACTCTCTCCCTCAGGTAGCTATTTCTATTGATTCTTTGCTTATATTTATTTTGAGTTTTTTTTTATTCCTTTTTACTTCTATGGTTGTTGCGTTTCCAAGTTGCTGAAGCTTCAGCTTCAGCTTCAAGACAGAAAGACATTTGCAGAAATTAAAAAATGAGCTTCAGCTTCCCTTTGTGCCCACCCCCCCTCCCTCTCTCTCTCTCTCTCTCTCTCTCTCTCTCTCTCTCTCTCTCTCTCTCAATGTAAGATTTTGAAATCTGCATTTGTTCTAAGAAAAAATTTGTTCTCTTTCAAAATGCTGTTTCCTCCTTTTTTTATATAATATTCAAATGTTGTTTCAAGGCAACTGTTCTCCCTCTTTTTGTTTTTTTTAAACCCTCTCTATTCATGGTTCTTTGTATTTTTCAATGTTGTATCCTGTGTTTGTTTTGTAGTTCGGGAACAACAGAAGGAAGACAAAAGTACGTACCCTTCACACGCCATAGCTCGCAGACTACCCTTCAAATCTTTAGGTTAGCAGGAGCTTACAGATCAAGGTTTGCATCCCAGTTTTTTTCCCCTCCCTCTTCTTCTTTTCCCCTCCCAAATGAATCAGAAGTTCACTGTTTTTTCCATCACTACTTTAATTCTATTATTGCTTTGTTGATGGTTGTTTCAGAGTTTATCCAATAGGGGAGGGAGGGAGGATCCTTGAATTCATTTACAGCAGCAGACAGTTCCAAACAAAGGGTGGATTAAAAGTTGGAACAGCTACCACCCACTACTATGCAAGTGAAGAATTTAGGATTAAACAGATGAAAACCAAGTCCTTCACTTGCAGTCCTAAGGAAGTAATTTCAGGGGGAGATTATAAACAATCCACTTACTGCCACCTTCTTCTAGGTCTTGTTTACTCTGATCAAGTAGAGTTCATTACTTCCACATTTGCTTACAGTATAGTGCATGCTTTTATATCTTTGGAAGACCTGTGGAAGGACATATGTAAGGACATCAGAGAGGGTACCCTCAGTTCAAAAATCACCATAGAAAGCATGAGAAAAGCTGTGTTGGACATTCTCTCACCAAACCCATCTTTGGCTTCAAATATTGAAGAGAAATGCAAGAAGCTGGAAATGTTGAATTGGTTCTCTGTGATCCCTAAGCTTTGGCCTAATGCCAAATACGTTTATTCCATAATGACAGGATCTATGCAACCATACATGAAAAAACTGAGGCACTATTCAGGGGATTTGCCTTTAGTAAGTGCAGATTATGGATCCACAGAGAGTTGGATTGGAGTTAATGTGGATCCCTCTTCACCTCCTGAGAATGTTACTTTTGCAGTAATACCCACATTTTCTTACTTTGAATTTATACCTCTTTATAGACAAAACAAGGATTTCACTTCCACTGTTTATGACTTTATAGAAGCTGACCCGGTACCACTCACTCAAGTTAAGGTTGGACAGGAATATGAGGTTGTTCTCACCACTTTTACAGGTTCTCTCTCTCTCTCTCTCTCTCTCTCTCTCTCTCTCTCAATTGGTAAATTTAGATAGAATTACTAGTATTGGGTGTCAAGCTTTAGCTGATGTATTCCCCTGTGTGCTACACAGTCTTAAGTTATGTATGGTTTTAGAACCTGGATCGGAATTGACAGATTCGGGTACTCCGGCCCATAGCTGATTTCGAGTTCTTAAACCTCAAGTTAATGGATATGTAAGACAAAGGAGATAGTGTGGGTTATATCTCTTTGTTTGGATCTACTATTTGCCTTTTGCGAACTTTTTTCCCCTTCCTCTTTTTATTTTTCTGCAGACAATGACACAGAATATATCCATGATTTGCAAAATGGCATAAAATCTTGCCTGACTGAAACTCATTATAGACTTTGTCACCTTGTCAATTTTATTAGTTTGTAAATGAAGGTTACTTTATTATTATTGGGATGAGGTTTTCTGTCCAGTTGCGTGTCCTGCAATAACAAAAGGGGATAATTTCACAGCCCAAGTGAGAGGGCTCGGGCCGTGCATAAAAACTTTTCCCTTATTATTATTAAGCAAAAGTTTATGCGCATGGCCGTGCATAAAAACTTTTCCCTTATGATTATTATTATTGTTGTTATTATTCAACCTGTAGCATTGAAAAGAAATGCTACTCACTATGTCATTCTCCTTTCTAATCCCATGTCATTCTTCCTGTTATTATCATGGCCATCATGTAGCAACCTAAAAATCTTCTAGGTAGGACCAATTAAAATTACAACCATACAATCGTTTGGTACACTCGCCAGCCTGTCGGACTGGATTAAGGTTGGACATATAGATGTAATGGTCTAACTATAATCCTTGGTTATTTAATTCAAAGTTAGATTCCCATGAACTACATGGTTCCAGTTTTACAGGATTAAGTAATTATCTCCATTATGTAATAATTTATGAAGCAATGTACTTGAATGCATAAAGAACTGTGTTATTGCTTGCACTTGTGCTTTCTTAATTCTTAACCCTCAACAAACTGACCACTCATCCGCTTTGACATGGACTAGCTATCTACAAAAGCAAAATGGAATTTAACAGATCTTTGACTAGGTCAGTGTTCTGATTTGTGAATAGTGTGGCCCTTTGCAAGCAAGGTTAAGTATAGAAGATATGGATAGATTTGCATCCAGGAGATCATGGAGAAAGCATAAAAGAATAGTTGCTTCTTTCCTGATTGTGTACTTAAATGTTCTGATCTTTGTGGATATAAAGGAAGATTCTCTTTGTTGTTGTCTCAAATGAACTAATTCCCCCCTTTCCCCTTTTTCTCTCCTCTTCCTTTCAGGACTTTACAGATACAGATTGGGAGATGTAGTAGAGGTGGCTGGCTTCTACAAAGGAACACCAAAGCTGAACTTTATCTGTAGAAGGAAGCTAATATTGACTGTAAATATTGACAAAAATACAGAGAAGGACCTTCAGTTGGTGGTGGAAAGGGGATCCCAGCTACTAAACCAAACAAGAGCAGAGCTAGCCGATTTTACAAGCCATGCCGATGTGGTTAACCAACCAGGACACTACATAATTTATTGGGAGATTAAGGGAGAAGTCGAAGAACAAGTGCTTGGCGAGTGTTGCCGGGAAATGGATGCTTCATTTGTCGATCATGGATATGTTGTGTCAAGGAGGGTGAACACTATTGGGCCTCTAGAGCTTTGCATTGTTGAGAGGGGGACATTCAGGAAGATTTTGGATTACTTTGTGGAGAATGGAGCAGCCTTGAGTCAGTTTAAGACACCTAGATGCACTAGTAATCAAGTCCTTTTGAGAATTCTCAATGCCTGCACCATTAAAAGGTTCCATAGCACAGCTTATGGGTCACAATGAAAACCCAGTTTAGCTTTTGAGTTGGAAACTTTTCTGAAAGGAAACACTTGGTCTGTCCTTATTAATAAATAAAGAATCCTAATTTTTGCTTTTCCTTTTTCTTTGTACGAGAAAATGGAGGATGAAACAGTAGAGTTGTATTAATCCATAAAAGCCCCTAAAGCAAACAATATGGGCCAAATTAAACTAATCTGCACAGTTAAATCAGTTAAAACTCAAAAAACTTGAATGGGCAGCTGTATATAAATTGTAAATTTTCTTTCAATGGAATTTCATCATCAAAGTGAACAAGGCAAAATGAATGAGACCCACTTAAATTATTGGTGTGGACATGACTTAGACATGGCTTCGACAACAGACAAAATAGCTCTGTCAAGCAATGGGACAAGCAGGAATGCAATTTCAGTCTTACATTCAAGTTCAAACAGACTATCATCGTTCTTCTCTCTTACCGGTACTGAAAAGGAACTCTTTTCCTCTGGTTTATACATCGAAACATCCATTATTCATCAACTTGTAAGAATCTCAGTGCATTCCAGATTTGCAATGGTTGGTAACTTTAAAGATGACAGAGTGGACTAGAATGCTAGACTACTAAAGGCAGCACTTCAGGCTCTTCACTTTTAATTTTATTTTTTTTTTTTTTTTTTCTTAACATCAGAATCTTCTTGCAATTTTTAAGGGAAACCATATAGCCCTGCGGGATTTCATAATTGAACTGATATGTGAATGATTCAATCACACAAGCTTCCAAGATTGGTGATGGTGAGAGATGAATATATGGGGGAGGTTATCCTAGATAAGCCAAATCTAGAGCTTCCAAGATTGGTGATGGTGAGGGATGTATTTCATTTAGATGAGAAATAAAAAGCAGGGACCAGCATTAATGTTAGGGTCAATGCACTGATTGAGATCATTCAGACAGAAGTCCCCATCAATCTGCCTCAATGCCATGTACCACTCGGCAATGAGTTTGTGGCTTATTTCCAAAGGGTCGTTAAAAGCACGTAGGGCCCAGAGGAATTGGCTTACCCTGCGTGTTACCTTTGTTACTGAGGCTTCGATAAACTGGGGGTCCATGCAGGGGACGGAGCCCATATGGGTATTTAAGTAAATGTACCTATATATGTTGTAACCCTATTCTCCATTGATAGTGAAGTAGTTATCATCTCACCGGGATGTAGGCAAAATATATTGCAGAAGCAGAACCACGTTAATCATTATGTTGTGTAATTGTTTCTTTTCATTTCGTTTTTACTTTTTTACATCGTGATTAGGGTTCGATCTCTATATGGGTAACTGATCATTGGGAGTTGGATTCATTAGACTACTTGCACCAAATTATCAATTTTAAATTCTGTACTGTAATGTTGATCTAACAAATACTGTAGTAAACAGTTCTGAAGTACAATTAAACTCAATTTCAAAGGTGAGCTGTTTCATTTATGGACCACAAGCATCACAGGTACAGTTAGTGGTAGCTGTTAGTGTGAAAACACATCATCAGAATAAAGACAGATGCAGAAAAGGATCAGGGCTGGTTGGACACAAGCCCTGGAGGCCCGGAGGCATGGCATATTATGCACACTTAAGCATTTGAATAAGGTGAAGAGGGCCGGAGGTTGCCATTAGAGCAACCATAGAATGAGGATATACTTCTTGGGCATGCATTGTTATCTCAAGTGGGCACTCACCTGTCACCTGATAAAGGTGGCACTCAGTCCTCCTTTATTCAGGAGCATCTAATCTTGTGTGGGAGAAAAAAAAAGAAAGATGATGTTCAGTGCTTCTTTCTATCTTGGCACACTCATTATCATTGAGATACAAATCTTATCTGGTAAAGCAAATAATTACAAAGGGTCTTTTTATATGATAACAATTCCCTTTCATGGAATGTCATTGGACCATCACTGAAATCTTAATATTAAAAGTCGGTGTTTCGGTATTTGAGACGGGATCTAATGGATACTACCGGATCAGTGTCAATAAGAAAAAACCCAATGAAGAAAGGCACCATTGATATTCTTGTCTAGAATTCTAGAACAAGTCATTTAAGGGTTTTTTTTTTTTTTTTTTTTTTGGCAATTGATGCCCCTCCAAATTTTGTGATTTCCATGATGACCCAATGAATGTGTGATTAGAAGGAATCGAGGTTTAATGAGCGAAAAATATGATTTAATGTCTTAGAAGTCTAGAGGGGATGAGAATGGTCATCTTGAATTGAAGAGGGCTGCTTATCAAAGTAAGCCATTTTAATAAAAGCATTCACACCTGAGTTACTTTAAATTTTGAATTCAAGGACACTCACTCGAGTCCAAATCCTCTCCTCCCCGACTCTCCAGCTCCCATCCCATCCAACCATTGGAGTGTGAGTTGGCTCAAACTCCAATGCACTTCAATGGTTTGATGGGAAGGGAGCTGGAGAGTGGGGGAGGAGAGGATTTCCACACCACTCGGGACACTCATCAGCTACATTATTGGGGAACAAAACATTAAATGCTTACCTCTTTTTGGTTTCGTGGTTTCACTCTCTCTTCATATCAATCCTCTTAGCAATTTCTTCGGATTCACATAATCTCCTCCCAATGGATCTGGGATGACGTGACAGTCTTACCCAGATGGCCGACACATGGCTCTCGGGTGAATCCGAGATACACGATGGAGTAGACATCCCCTGTCGGCTCGGCTTAACGACTGAATGTCGTCTCGAACATGCATCTCGAATTCACAAAGAGTCATGCATCGACCATCCAGGTACAACTGCTGCTGTCCTCCTAGTAGACATGCGGGTCCAATTCGTTCTGCACCATTAAATCAGATTCAGATACTTACTGGTTTCTATCTCGTGGTGCTAAAAAAGGATGGCCTTCCTATGTGGTCCCTTTAATTGTCTCACATAAGACGATTATTTGGTGATTTTTATATGTTAGACATTGTATGTGGAATGGTCTTTCGTTTCTGCCATATTTTTAATATCTTGACATGATCTCGACAGAATTTTGGAAATCGCAGATATCTCGACCTCTTTGAGATCTCAAAAATCTCATAGCATGCACAAGCATCCAACTAAAGAGCGGGATGATATTTTAACCCTGATTGATCTTGCACAGGTACACACTATCGAACAAATTCCGAGAATGGTCCATGGAATCTATGACCATCCATATCTCATGGGTCCCGTCTCATACCAAATCAATGGCAATGGAACCCTATGAAAAATACATAGACAAGCAAATGATCCAAAAATCATTTTTCCTTTCAATCATATCTCCTATTTTTTTGGCTTTTTTATCTTGTATGTACTGTCATGTTTTTGTCGATAGGTGTGGGTCCCACACTATAAAGGTCCTTAAAAGTGTGGGGATGTAGCCACATGGCCAGAGGGCCGGAGAGGATCTGCTGCCGTGGATGTCCTAATCCTTTTCCCCACCTCAATTTACCATTCTCTTACGTCCACTCAAGATGTACGTAAAGAACAAAAGTACCGTCATATACAAACAATTCAGGAAGCCTCAAAACCTGAGTTCAAGTGCACAGAATCGGACAAGCTGATCGGTCTCAAAAATCCTGATTTTGGTTTAACTCTTCCCAAACTTACCCTTGCAGGCCGTGTCGATATGGTAATCCCAATCTCCTTATCCGATTAATGAGTATCGACTACGTGTCATGAAATCATTGGAGCCATACCTGATCCGAATTGCTAAGAAAAAACTCTAAGAAGATGGATGAATCAACTCTTTCAATGAATATAGGCTTTTGAACCATTATACTGATACATCTTAGGAACAAAACAGATTTGACTCGTCTCAAATTGTGCAGTTGATCCAACAGTTGAATTCACTCCGTATGCTATTGGATCACGACTCAAGGAACTGTACAATTGGAGACAAAACAGCCGAGGACAAACTGAACTCTAATATTTGGATACTTAAATCAGATAAGACTACTTAGAATATGATAAAATTCTAATATTACTGACTGGTTTTCATGTTATAGCATGGTTAGTCATTCCATCTTCTTCAAGTATTATTTAATTCGATTGTCTTTTTAATCTTTTCATTCTCAAGTATCATCCCATTCGATTGTCTTTCACAAATATTGTCCAATAGGGAAATATGTTAGAATTTGACAAGTGAACTTGCCTGATTTCAGTGAATTTCTAGCTATTCCGACAAAAAAATTTCTTGCGGCTTCACCTCATATGCTTGTTTCCTTGCACCTTTTTTAATCTCCCATTGGTCAAAAACTCGCTAGAATCCGGCTACTTAACTGGTCAGAAGGAAAAGGTCCATTGAAATAAACATATGAGATACAATCGAATGAAAATTTTCCTCTGGAACTTGGCCGTAATTAATCCACCCAAGATGATCGCATCTAAAAGTGGTCTGGAATTCGACTTTCGAAATTCCATACTTCTCATGCATTGGTTTATATGGACTAATGTTTCATCTTGGTTGCGGGGTTTACATGTAGGGAAATGTTGTCTTGCATCCCTCTCACATGGGATCTGAAATGGCTATAGGAACAATCTTTAATACTCCTCGCGTGTAGTCCCACCTTTAAGTGATGAATACATGGAATTAAAGACTGAACCTGACTATGTCCTTTTTGGGTGAACTTAATCCCTTTTTTGGGTTAATATATGAGAGAGAACTTGGAGCTTTGATACCATATTGAAGTTTCTAATTCAAAAGTTCTAACGAGTAAGTGGAAGTACTCTCACACATAAAAGATATCTAAGATTACAATCTCTAAGCAATGTGAGACTATTCTCAACATCTCATTTGTGGAACAATTAAGGGTGTCAAAACTGGACCCGGCCCGATAGCACGGACCGAGCCAGCCCGATATAACCCGAACCCAGCCCGGACCGAGCCTTAATGGACAAGTTTTGGTCTGAGTTTGTAAAGCCCGACACCGTTTCAGTCCAAACCGAAATCAAACCGGACCGGTCCGTTAAGAAGCCCGAATTAGCCCAAACCAATAAAACTCAACCCGAACACCAGTAAGGTCCGTTCGGACCCAATTTCTTAACTTTAATGGTTTTAAATTTTAATAGATTGTGTTACACTATTAGAGTTCACTTCATGATCTAGAAGATTATGTGAATCTATAGTTGAAAAGATTATGTTAATTGTTATAGTTTATTAAAGGAAGATTTTCATATACACCCCATTAAGGATTGAAAACCTCATCTAACCCCACAAGATTGCAAAAACATCAATCACATCCAACTAACTGACAGAATTATTGAAATACAGTTTTACCCTTCATATTAAAAATTAAAAAATTAAAATAATATAATGAAATCTAATCTGACCTTTGTAATGGAACTGTGTTTTTTTCATTTTCACTCTCACCCAAACCCTAATCCCCTCTACGTTGGTCCCTCTGCCTTGTCATCGGTTTTCACTTTTCCCCTTCCTCCGCTCATGGTTTGCTCCGCTCAACTCCCCCACCACCTTTTGTGAAAAAGAGAAAACGGACAAACATTTTGGGTGAAAAAAGGACAATTACAAATACATAAAGTACAGAAACAATCACTTTCTTTTCAGGTATCTGCAAGGTGCTGAATTGCTGATTTTAACACCCAAAGAGGCAAAGAGGAAAGAAGATCATTTGCAAGCTTTTAAGTTTCAGTTCGTTCTCAGGCTTTCAGCTTTCGTCTTTCCAATTTCCGGAGCTTTCTCCACTTCCTTTGGTCCTTGCAATCTGAATTTGACAAAAGCTTCAAACAACTGCTACTATCTTGCAACCCAAAGAATAGTTTGAACTGATATTTTCTTGTACCAAATCCCAACGAATCTGTTATTGGAATCGGTGGGACTGAAGAACCCCAATTCAAATGTTCCACCGGAAGATACGAGGCTTTGCCCATCTCTGACTGATTGATTCAGAGTTATGGTGTCCCCTGCAATGATACTTTGGGAAGAACAACCCAGTAATACAAAGCAGGACAAGAAGTAAAGTTGTAGGCCAATGACATTTCTCATCTTTTTAATCTTTCTTTTCTTTTCCCTCCCTGAATTCCAGTTGCTTCTTCTCTTTAGAAGATCTATTGGGTATATTTCCTAGTATTTCGGTCTTCTTTCTATAATAATTTCTACAACAGAAAGACATAAAATGGGAACACAGTTTAATCAACCAAGGCAGAGCAGAACTAAACCAAAGTTCAGACTCGAATTTTGACATCCCCGATTTCGACGCCTACACACCACCGCTGCAAATCTTGTTTTTTTATCTGTCGGAATTTACGATTCCCATTTTGTATTTAGTTTCAGTGAACCCTAATACCAGGGACACCAAGGGAGTTTAGTTTTAAGGATTTAATCGATGTTTTCTTGTATTTTTTTTCTTTGATAGCAATTTCAATATTTGTTTCTACCATCGTTTTGAGTTTTTGATTGTTTTCAAATGAGTCACTCATAGGTTCGCTTCTCCTTCTCTTTTCTCATCTGCAACTGCTATATCAGTTTAAAGTAGAGAGAGAGAGAGAGAGAGAGAGGAGATCTTGAATAAAGGGGGTGAGTGTTGAGAGATGCAAAATTCAAAATTTAAAGAAGAGAAGATGGTCGATTTGTTTCAAAAATCAACTAGATATGGTTTTTAGACGGCCGGCTATGTGGACAGTGAAGCCTGGTTTCCTCTTCATCGAAATCGTATCCATTGTTCTGCTACTCAAGCTCAAAATACCCTACTCTCTGAATGCGGATCTCGTTCGATAGCTTGCAGATACCGATTACTTTAATATTGGGTTGGACTCCACTTAGGATTCGTGAACAGAAGACTCGAGAGTGATTTCGATTTTTTTTTTCCAATTTCACTGTTATGAAAGGAAAATGGAAATTTGGGGGTAAGGTAATAAATGAATAAAAGGGTATTTTAGTCTTTTAACAAACCTAAAAGGGTAGTATGGTCCGTTAAAATGTTCATAGACTATATAGTTTACATATAAAAGGGGTCCGATAAGCCCGATAAGCCCGATCCGGACCGAACCAACCCGAAATCACCTCAATAAACCCAGTCCGATAACAAACCGACGCCGGACCAGCCCGTTAGTTATTGCGTCCAGCGCAGCCCACCCTAGCCCGAACTCTTAATGGACATGTTTTGAGTTGGGCTTATAAAACCCGACATCGATTCAGTCCGGACCGAAACCGGCCCAGACCGGCCCGTTGACACCCTTAGGAACAATCCTCAAGAGCATATATTTCCTTTTTCCTTTATTAAATTAAGAAAAATAACTATTGTAAATAAAGGTGTCCATTTTGGAACCGAGGCAGCCCAAATTAATCCAAAACCAACCTATACCGAATTATTACTAGACATGTTTCAGGTTGAGGTAATGGCATATCCTATCAGTCCCGGTCTGATCCAATATAACTCAAAACAGGCTCGAAAAATCAGACCAATGAGCCCAGACCAGATTGATTTACACCAAATATTGTCACTATTGCAATCTTCTAAATGGACTTAATGGGTTTCCTATGGAACTTTCAAACCGAACTGGCTCAATATCAACCCAATAACAACTTAAAACCAAATCGACTGTGAGTTAGTTAGTTAATGTGTAGATAACAGCCCACCCAACTCAAACCTCTTAATAAACATATTTCAGTCAAGTCCTATAAAACATGACATCTATTACGCCCAAACCAAAACCAAAACCTATCTGAATCAATTCGATGACACCCCTAAGTTGGTAGAGTAGATACTCTTTACTTATTTGGTAGATCTGAACATTACTTGTGAAATTTCTATATATATCCTTAAAACAATCTGGACATGTAATAACTATAGCACACATAACTTATCTAAAAATAAATATGGTAAAGATATCAAGAAAATTAACATCTTCATTCTTCCAGCTGTGCGTACTGCAAATTAGACTAAACAATGTAAAAATGGGAAACAGTGACATAGGAAGGCTAGGAAGTGGCGCTATCATCTTTTTGCGTATCAAAAAATAATAATAAAATAAAGAAGGTACCTAACATGATAGAACAGTCATCCACCTGTATGACTTGAAGAGTTATCTAATGCGACTGTTCAAAATTGTACGTTTTGTCAGTGTTGGTACAAAAAGAAAAAAATTGTAAATTAATATGATACGACAGGGGTGCAAGTTTTAGTCCGACAGTCCGAATCCGTCTAAATCCGTTCTGAAGTTCTAAACTCTGGCAAAATTGAACCTGGCTCAAATCTTGATAGGATTGAGTTAGGGTTCAAATTTTGATCAACTCTGATAAGATTGGATTAGATTAAAGTTGACCACTTGGTTGACTCCAGTCCAACCTTTTATATATATATATATATATATATATATATATATATATATATGTGTTTGTTATATCTTTAATTATAATTGTTATATGTATGTTTTGTTGTATGTTTCAAGGGGGATCAATCTAATCCTAAATCAAGATTAACCCAGCCCAACCTAATCCTGTTAGAGTCAATCAGGATAGGTTAGGATTAGACCCAACCCTGTCAGGGTCAAGATTAGGGTTGTATATTTTCTACCCTGACAGGGTTGGACTAGGTTAGGATTAAGTTTAAATAGCCAGGATTAGGGTTAGGGTTTTACAAAACCCAACCCAACCCGGCCCTATTGCAGCCCTATGATATGATTTCTTTAACTTTTCAGTACTGTGCCGAAATTTATAAGAAGAAAATGAAAAAAAAAGATTATATGTATAGGGTATAGTAGCATCTTCTTTCGGATCTTTTTCTATTATTGGCAGGGACATTTAATGGTAAGGTTTCAGTTTAATGGTATAGTTTTGGTTTGATTTAATACGTAAAATGGTAATAGTAAAGTCAAACTGTTTATTAAACAAATGTCCTCCGAACCACACTCAACAAAGTGATGGGACCAAATCCCACTTGACATAAAATGTTGCAGACTGTTGGATCAGCACTGGACTGTCCAGCAAGCTGGAGAGGATCCAAATCCAGACGAGACTGTGTTATCATAGTCTAATCCAACCACCCCAAAAGATGAACCCTAGACTAGACGTAGGATTGGGAAGGAGTTTGAATCCCTGAATGTGCTTCTATATAGCGCACACACACACGAACACACAAATACCAATCATAATTTAACAAGCATACATACACAAACCATCTATTAGTACCTGAATTTCCCAAAAACCGCACATGCATGAAGCCTGTATTTCTTTTGTCAAGTGAAGGTAATAGAATGCAAGAAAAGTAAAAACCCAACAACTTTGTTTGGTTGCAAGGGAAATTGAAGGGAAGAGAAATAAAAATTTTAAACTATAAATGGAAACTTTTGTAATGTTTACAGCACATGCTATCACATTACTATGTAACTAATTCCAAATTATTCCATATTTAGTTATTTATACTTCATTTTGCATCCAAATCCCTCCCATCTAAAAAAAAAAAAAAATTACATCTTATAAGTATCATTAGATTCATTACTAAATATGTGAAGAAGTTTAAGTAATTTATACAATTATGTTGTGTTAAAACTATAAAAGTTTCCCTGTAAAGTTAAAAAATTTCACTTCTCTTCTCTTCAATTCCCCTTGCAACCAAACAAAGCCAACATAGCGAAAGGAGGGTGGAGGTGAAGTGGAGTAAAAGCTACATTTCTAAATATGTGATGAAGTAAGAGGACTACTTACCTTTCACAGCCCTCACTAAATCCCATCAAATTTCATTGAGAATTTATGGCAGAAGCTTCATTGGATAAATGCATAATAGAAAATTGCAAATTCGGAGACACCTTCTCTGTAAATGAACACTGGGAATTGCAAATTCGGAGACACCTTCCCTGCAAATGAACATAGGGAAAGTTACTGTAGTAGTGAAAAATATATTCCCCCTACCCCAGGACAACACTTTCACATTCTCATGACAAGCAAGCAAACACAGCCAAAGAATCTCTAGTTTCATCAATTCAATCTTACACTGAAAATGATTATGAGTGACACCACTGTCAACATTTTTTCCTGGCCTCGCTACAATGCTGTCAAAATTTCAAATAAACAAAAGACAAAGAGAGACTTCAGTATCCAACTTTAACTACAGTAAGACCAACAGCTACATTCATATGGTGTGTTGGTGATAAGTTGAGTATGTGCTGGCACAGGTTGGCAGTACAGTTAATCCTTGTAAATCTCTGAAGAAAGACAAGGACAACAACAAAATAATTCATTGTGTCTTCGATCTAGGGCAAAAAATTTGAGAAAATGAAATGAGGAAACTGTTCTAGGCTTCAAAATTATCCTCTACCTTGCATCAGTACAGATATCTGCTGAAAGATTAGACCTAAATTTAGAGCAGAAAAAATGAAAAATCTATTAGAATCAAATGATATCTGTCAAACCCACTAATTACAATGATAAATCAAAAATACAATCTCATCATCAGAGAACTAGCCCAGAAACTCCAATTTACACTTTGGGAAAGAATCTTCCATTGTACATCACATTCTTCCTCATTTGAAACTTATCAAAATTCTCATTCTAAACAATGTGATTCAAAAGGAATAGAAAATTTAAAAATAATAATAATAAAAAAAACCAAAAGCTATTCACATGATCAGCTGGTCAGCGACCAATTTGCTATGTTAGTTCCTGAATGTTGCTTAAATTTATAGTCATATGATGCCTTTGCTTGTTGGCTAATGATCCACTTGAAGAGAACTGTCTCAATCACCTTGGGCTACTGGAATCAGCATCTCTTCTGAACACTCTTCACAGAGATTTGGAACTGCCTCTTGAAACACAACTATCCCGGGAATTTCTCTAGCTAAAGATTCTATACTAGGTTATTAGCAAATATCATCAATTTCAGTCGAACAAAATCTGTCACACCATAAACAGGTATTTCAAGTCATCCACTGTAAGGCGCGTCTGGCAACTTCCAGTTTTGTCCTCCCCAAACGCAGATGCTACCATCTCTCTCTTCTTTTGCTGTAAAATGACAGTATTTCTTACATGAGTGTCCACAGGTAAGGTGAAACAGGAAGGAATTTAATTGAAATGCTAAAAGGCAGAACTAGGAAAATATCTGCAATTGATACATATTGCTCTAACATGATAATCTACATAATTACTTTAACCAGAACATGAGAAATGGATAATATGAAGAATAAATGCTGGCACACACAAGTACAGACAGCTCATATTATGCATGCCGTTCCAATTGAGAACCTTTGAATGAAAACAAAACATCCCGAATAATCCATATATATATATATATTGACTATTGCTCCTTGTTAAGTTTGTGGCTCTTCGTTGCCAATTCAAAAAAGGCATCTATTTTTAATGTTCTTTGAGTCCTTTCAAGGAAAGAAATTGGGTGATGGATTATGAATATCCAACACCAACCTCATCTCACACACACAGAGACAAACAGATTGAGGTTATGCCTGTACTACGTTCAAGATCTCCAGTATGATTAGCAGAGAAGGTTGAGCTCTTGTAGATCTTGTAGTTCCCTAATTGTTATGGGTGAAGCCAAATGCTCACTCCATTTATATAGGCTACCGTGCCACAAACAAAGATAGCTGGATAAATGACGTATACCATGCATTCGATAATCTTGCATGTCCAGGCTACCGCCACATACAAAGATATTTGGATAAATGACGTATACCATGCATTAGATAATCTTACATGTCCATAGCTTACTACTTGCACCCAATCCTACTTTGGGGTGCGTAAGTGCTAATTATATTGACAACCTCTTTCTCCAACACCAGCTTGATGGATTTAATCCTATCACCAAATCTTTTAACATCCACCACATCATTCTTTAAATCTTTATCCACTACTATACCCATTCCACTTCTATTACTTTTATCCCCCATATACCAAAGTTTAAAGTCATACAACTCCTTAGTTTTTTACCCTTCCATCTAATCTCTTAAATACAAGCTATGTTAATCCTTCTTCTCATCATAACATCAATCAATTCTAGGCTCTTACCCGTTAAAGATCCTATGTTCCAAAATGCTAATCTAATCCTACACTTATGTTAGCTTACCCGCATTCCTCCACAGTGTGGAAATCCTTACCTACTTATCACGGCATTCGGGTACCGATGTTTACTGAATGTCTTTTGTTTGTGAATCCATGTTAAGTTTAATTAGGTTTTTTTTTTTTTTTGGCATTGGCTGCCACCAACCCCCCTCTTTATCCGGGCTTCGAACCGGCAGCAGAACACTGGCGGAGTTTACTCACCCTATGAAAATGTTTTGCGATAATCAAGCAGCTATTATATTGTCAGTAATCATATGTTTCATTAGCGCACCAAACATATTGAAGTTGACTGTCTTTTGTGCATGATGCTGTTATGAAGAAATTGTTTGTCTTCTTGAAACAGCTGGGCAATGTGTTTACCAATCCTCTGTTTGATCCTGCTTTCCAAATGAATTGTTCCAAGCTAGGCATGGATGACTTGTATGCTCCAGCATGGGGAGGTGTTAGCGATAGGTATTTTGGACCCCATTACCATGGGGGTCAAATATTACCCCATCAATATTGCCACATCATCAATAGGCTGAGTGTGTCGTCAGTATTGGTGGTGATGTGTTTGATGCTCTCTCTACTTCTAGTGATTGGGTGTTGTTAGCCTTACAATTACATTAGTACTATGTCGCTAGTTGCTTTATGATTCCTAGTATTGATAGAAGACCCATGATGTAGCCTTCTATTCTTTTGTAATCACTTAATTTCTATATAATGGAACTACCGTAGCAGAGAAAAAGCACTGCTCTCAACTCTGCCTCTATAGCAGAATCGATAGCTTCTCTTCATCCTCCTCCATTTCTCTTCATTCTTTTCTCTCTCTATTTCTAGTGTAATAGTTCAGATACTGTCACATTCCCCTTCTTTCTTCTTTTCCTTTTTTTTATTCTATTTTATTTCTCCTTTTTAAGTGACCAAAGCACCTTGACGACAAAGCAGTCAGACACCCTAAGTGTCAGGAAGAACCTTGCCACTAAGTTACCTATCTTAATCCAATTTGGATCTTAATACGGTTTAGACTTAATAAGGTTTAGACCCACCTTGATCTGCCTCCTGCCGAGCAGGAAGAGCAGGAACCGAAGGTCTTTGTCGGCTGAAGGTGCTCTCTTCTCTACTCCCTCACATAGGATACCAATAAATAAACGGATCTGTCTTAATCGGGCCAAATCTTAAACAGAGCAGATTCTGCCTAGTTTTCAGATCTACCATAAACGAACTGTTCTTCTGATGCATGGGTTAAGGATCTAACCACTAACAACCCTAATGGACTGGTTCTGCTTAAGCATTATGATAATGGCCCAACAAATGTTTGATCGCCGGGCCCCTTATTTCTCTTTCTTCCTCACACTTTTGTTCAGAATTGCTTGGAGCTTTTGAGTTGGCCCTGAAACTTTTCGGAGAATCACTTCAGTCCTGCATCATCTTGCCACAGAAGCTTGATCAATTAATCTCAATCTGGTATACAATATCACATCTCAACTAGTCAGAGAACCACATCAGCAACAGTAGATGAAAACTAGGGTTATTTCCACTTTATCAAACTAAGCAGCCATGATGTTTGCTTTGTATGATTTAAATGATTATAATACGGCATTTGCATGAGCGCCAATACGTGTTCTGCTCTAGCTGGGAAATTTTGAGAATATATAATTTGTCTCACAAACAAAAGAAGATAAAACAAAGAAAAGAAAATATGACTCAGAAGGTTCAATAGACAAAAAAAAAAAAAAAGGATGATTCAGTTGTCAAGAAGCTAAACTTGAGTTTTGAAAATTGTAAATTAAACAAGAGATTAAAAAAAATCAACAAAATGAAAGGCATTAGGAGGGCATACTTGAAGGGCTAATATGCGATCTTCAACCGTATCTTTCACAGTCAACCGCAAAACTGTAACAGGACGAGTCTGTCCAATTCGATGTGCTCTATCAATTGCTTGATCTTCTGTTGTAGGATTCCACCATAGGTCCAAAAGAAGAACATGACAAGCTGCAACCATGTTCAGTCCGAGACTCGCAGCTTTCAAAGACATAATCATAACAGACACCTAGAACAAAGAATGAATAGTTATATGGTAAGCAGTTCTGTCTTACACTAATCCTGACAAACGCAAGAAATCTAAGGGAAGATGGAATTTAAAACCAAACCTCTGGAAGGGAGTTAAAATCCTTCACAGCTTTATCTCTAGCTGCAACAGACATTGTCCCATCAAGCCTTCTGTACTGTATGGAAGAACTTTTAAGACGAGCTTCAAGCAAATCCAGCATTCTCGTCCACTGGGAGAAGACAATTGCCTTTTCTCCTATTTTTGTATTTGAATCATGACTATTTTCTGGGTAGCTGGCAACATCACTAGATTTCAACAGGTTATTTATTGTGGTACAATTCCTTGGTTTTGACAGTGATTGTAGAACCTCTAGAGCAGCTTTAATTTTGGAAGAATCAGAGGACAGGCCCTCAGCATATGGCTCAAGTTTCTTAAAAAGTTCAGAGCTAGAATTTGCGGGAGAACATTCCTGACACTGTTGGTCAGAGAGAGAACTTTTTAATGTGGCTCTGGAAAATACTGATGTTACACTGAGTTGCACTTTGCAGTTTGCCGCAGGGCACACTTTGTCATCACCTGTCAGATGTTCACAAATACATTGACTGCAGAAGGAGTGACCACAGATCGTAACAACAGCATCTTCCGGTGGGTCCTGCATACAATAATGGTAAATTTTAAACAATCCGTAACCTCATTGACCCGATATCTGATAGACTGAAAGCCTTTAGTTTGAATGAAGGCAGAAAGTATCTCTAACAGCCAGAAAACTATAAAGTAAAGATGCAATATTATAGATCATGTTAAAAGGCCAATTGATTTGTGGTTGTACGTGCATCCTAAGCCAATGGACAGAACTCTGATGCCAGTTAGGCAGTTACTAATAAAATACATCAGGGACAAGCAACCATCACCTTACACAGCATGGCCACAGACATGTGATAGTGTCTAAAATGTAAAAGGTTGAAATGACACGTTGCATAAAGCACTTATCTTCTTCAGGCAACAGGTGTGACTACAATTATATTTTCTTTACAGGATATCTGTGTTGCGTCCTCCCATCCTTCCTATCTCTCTTTTTGAAGTGGAAGAATCACAGGCTAAAGTTGAAAAAATAGCGTGTGCTCGGGTGCGATAGGTATGGCCCCCTGGTTCATTCTCCATATCAGCCTGGACTCCTAATGCAAATAAGCCCCCTGATCCCACTAAGGTCCTAGGGTCAAACTTCCTCTCAATCTCTGGAGGGAGGCCTTAAAGATAGACTGCTATGTACATAATAAACTGGCTTCCGTTCCTTCGAAGGCAGTTCCTATGAGATATGGACAGGAAGGAAAGCCAGTTGCAAAGGAAAAGAAGAAGCAACCAAGGAGTTGAACTCATATGACCTCTTAATTTTGAGGGGTTGGTCTTTGCCAACTGAGCTATCCCCTTGGGGTATCTTCAGCTACGTTACGCCATGGGATACCTTACAGAAAGACCTATTGATGTAATTAGTTCCCCAATGGCTTTTTAATTTTGGGTTTTGGGCTTTATTTTGTAACTTGGTTGGGTTTTCAATGCCTTATTACATGGTCTTAGATTGTAACGCGTTTTAATAATGGATGCGGACCTAGTATTATGGGTCTTTAAGAACAAGTATTTCAGGTTGTCTAGATTATTAGGTTAGTCACTATTGTGGATTCTTGAGAATTTCTATTTCACATGGGAGTTTAATCCAGTATTTCATCTTGATTCGGAAAGTAGAATCTATAAAATGATTTAGAAATACAGATGAAATCAAAATTTTCAAAATTATGAATAAAAAGTATATGATTTTACAGTGGGGAAAGGGTATCCCATCAAAGGGATAGATGATCAACCTTAACTGTTACTGGTGAACACGTTCTTTATTGTTTCTTCAATAAATCTTGCATACGACAAGGTAAGGGTCTTACCCCTGGGCCCTGATCAGTTAGCAGCTCTGGTCCACCTTTCTTCTGAATTTCATATCTTAGTTGCTGGTTATAGAATCAGCGAAACAAAGCATTCGCTTAACTCTATGTTTGAATTCAAACCCCAAGTTTTGATCTGAAAAATCATATATTATGAATTACTGCCCTATTTTATTCAAAATTCTCTGTTTGATTTCTTAAGTTAGTTCCTTCTTGAAAATCTTCCTGACCAGATTCGGGTTTTTATTCCAATCACACCCTTTATTTTTCAAAAGAAAATCATTTTTACTGCTACAGCCCGGACAGAATAATTCAAAAAGTATAGAATGCAGACAATTAACCATAAAGTTACAAGGTTTGCAGGAACACAGCTCTTTCTTTAACTGATCCCTTCACAGGTAATGATTTAATTTATACATAAATATACAACATAGACCATAAAAGTACTCATACAAGTAGAATGGCATGTAAAATTCATAAAATTTAAAGTTCAAATATATGCAATTTCACCAATTTATAAATATTGAATACTGACATATGAAATCACTGACACCTATTATCATTAAAGGAACAAATGATGCAATATAAAAGAAGAAAGTATAAGAGAAAGAGCAACCACATACATTGCAGATGCCACAGATTGCCAAACAAGCTTCCAGACAATTCAAAAGAACCATCTGTTTATCCCTAGGAAGTTTGTTTGCCACCTCTCTAGAGGATCTCCAAATGGAATTAGAATCAAATCCCCTAACAAGAAGAGGGTGATCACAAGCTTGACGAAGGCGCAAGAGCATGAATAAAATGTTAACATAATTCTGTTTCACTGTCCCAGCAGCTGCATAAACCTAATGGATAGAGAATCGTTAGAGCCCTAAAATTCTTAATGTGATGATAAGGGAGCAACAGAACTATCAAAAACCTCATCATTTAATTTATGTTTAAAGAGAACGATAAACAGCTAGTAGTAAAGAATGCAGACAAGTCATAGGATTGAATATTATTTTAAAATGAAACTCCAACTTACTAACCCCCATACCTTAAATTGTGCACGTGAATCAGCCTCCAGTCGAGAATAAAATTCTCGTTCCTCCTTAGAGAAATCCACCTTCTTTAATTCTATTGATTTTGGGGGCAAGTTAATAATCGGTTCCCCATCAATAAGGGACCCTAAACCAAAAAATTACCAAGAATCAGCAATACCCTGAACGACAGGTTTCTGAAAACATAGCGTACTTGCAGATCAACAATTGGCGGGATTAAATTAGTCAACAACAAAAAAGGATGAAGTGGCATGCCTAAAGGAATGGCTACAGAGCCTGTATTCAGAAAGGGGTAAAAGTGGAGAACAAAACATTAAAAAATGATCAACCAGAATATCAGGATAAAAGAATAAGCACTCACAGCATGCCCAACTTGGAAAAAATGATAAATTTTCTTCACCAGAACACAAACTTCCAAAGGTGAAAATAGGGTACAACAGCCAATAATTCAGTCAAAAAAGCATAGAAGCATGCCACAATCAAAATGTTAACAAACAATTCTTTTCAAGTTTGGACAGTAAATAAGCTGAAAAGTACTAACAAAGCAATAACTAATAAGCAGAAGGCCATCAGCTTACAGGCAGATGTGCCTCTCACAGATCCCACAAAATGGTGCAACTTACAGATGCACAGTGATGTAGTGGCTGAGGCATCCTCTTGAACAGATACAAGGAGATATAGAGGCCAGGCCAGGGGAGAAAGCCTAAAACCCATGCCTCTGGGCTAAGTTTGGGGCCCACAGTTTAGTTAAATGGTTTTATTGTTGGGAATTGGATGTCTTGCATTCTGTCGCATTGGTTTGTGGGCTAACTTCGAAGGATCATTAATTTTTTAGGGCTATATGGGTATCTCAGTACTTACACCTGTATAGGGTTCGCTATAAATATATAGCGATGGCTTTCTCTCTGTAATTGATGAGAGGTACGAGGAAGAGCGTTGTAACCCTATTCTCCATTGATAGTAAAGCAAATATCATCTCAACATGGACGTAGGCAAGAAACCCCTGTTAAACCATGTAAAATATTTGCATTGTGTGATTGTTTCTTTCTTTTTAGTTTATTTTTCTGCATCGTATTTGGGGTCGGTTTCAACACTTTCCCTTTTACTTGAGTTTGAGGGTCATATTGTCATTTCAGATATTTAAAATCTTGAGTTTAAGCTCAAATGGAAAGTATCAAGTTGGGGTTTTTGCAAGTCTTTGGTTGCAATTAATGAATGTCAATTACTTTTAAGAGATGTGGGATTGAGTCCTTATGTTAGTTTCAGGTTAGCAATAAGAATGAGTCCTTGCGGGAATCGGTTTTTTCAGATTTTGGTCCTAACAATCCAACATGAATTGGTTTTTTTAGATTTTTGAGTATGTACAACATGTAATCGATTTTCAAAATTTTGGGAATTCATGAAAGTTTATTGCTTGGTCACTTATTTGTGTGAGACCATTGTGGGTTACTTGTTATCTTCTCTCTCCCGTATTCTACTATGTCTCTGCAACCTCTGACAATCTTCTTTCTATTCTAGGTAATTCTAACCTTAAATTTTTCTTCCCCTCTTCTTTCCTACAGGTGGTACCCTGTTTTCTGCCTATATTTTGGCTTATCGATTTTTGTTACATCTGCTAAAATATTTCAAGCTATGGTCCGAAACTTAGTATTTCATCTCCTGGTACCATTGCTCACTGATTCCAGTCATTTATTCTACGTTTGACACATCCTATCATAAGGTTCTAATGCCCCTGCTCTCTTTCCCCTAATTTCTCAACCAGTTTTATTGCACCATTTAATTCCTTAAGAGAGAATCAATATTTTGTCATTGTGGAATTGGGTGGGGTCCACATAACACATATCTGAAATTTCAGCCTATTTGGACCATAGTTGTCAAGGCGCCACCTAGGCGCCCTAGAGGCCTTGTGACGCCTTGGAAAATCGGGCACCTTGGTCGCCTAGGCGCCCCGTCATGCCTCTTAACACCTTGGTACGCCTTGACACCTTGACAACTATGATTGGGACTCTTGTTGAAAGAGCTCCTACAATTTTTAAGGAACCCTAATCTGATTGTTAATGCTAATTCAAACCTTACAGATTCACTTCTTATTTGTTTCTCTCCAACACAAGTTCCTTCTAATATACCTCTATCCTGAATTTTAATTCCTGCAAAGTCCATTCTTCAAGTTTATTCACCCCTCTACATTCTGTTTGACTGTGACATTCCCTAAAAGAACCAGAGTCGAATCATAATTACCATTTGAATCAGTAATTGCAAAACTGCCACTCAATTTGCTAAGAGATTAAAGATCTCCTAAATCTACATGATCAAGGTTTGCGTGACCACAGACAGTTCTGTCATCATTGAAGAAATAAATACAATACAAGATGAGAAAAGAAAACATTATCTGCAATGTCACCTTTTGTGCGGCGAAGCATTATTGTTTTCAGGACAGTTTGCAGCTTCTTGTAGCCAGTTGTTGGATGCTTAGTAACTGGCACCTTTATCATTGAGCAGAAAGATTTGTACGCAGCATATGGATCATATCTGAGGAATCTGAAGTAGCTATAAAGATCGTCAACAGCATTCTGGATAGGCGTCCCAGACAAGCACCACCTCCTTTTAGCTCGAAGTCCCCAGCAGGCTCTTGCCACTTGAGTTCTGTGATTCTTAATACTCTGGGCTTCATCCAATATTACCCTAAACCATCCAACCCTTGCAAGAGGGCGAGAAACAGATTCAAGCAACTCACCATCAGCTCCTTTCTTATGCTTCAAACTTTTTTTATTAGAACTTGGAGGATATTTCCGCTTTCTACTAGACAATCCCATATGTGGCATACCATGAGGTTCATCCTTCCCTTTATCATCATCATCCTTATCCATAACTGGCTGCTTTGGAACCTCCATGCTTACAATAGAATACGTTGTAAGCACAACATCATACTTGGCCAGCTCATAAGGATCTTTTGTTCTATTGGTTCCATGGTAAACTAGAATAGAAAGATTAGCTTTACTTGTGACCTTATCATGCAGTTCGTCAGCCCATTGCCTAAGGACACTTGTGGGGCATACAACCAGTGTCCCAGCAGAGGGCCTCCCGTTCACTGGTACATAAGAATTCTCACTCTTGACTGTCCTATTTGAAGTACCACAACCAGGTTCTTCATCTTGCTTCATTCCATCAAGCTGAGGACTGCCATCATCATCCTCATCCAAGTTCAAAGCTTTCGAATCTCCCTGTTTGATAGGCACAGAACTCATTTTGGAGGCTGGAGATCTTTCCTTAAGTATAAGGGCAATTGTTGATATCGTTTTACCCAATCCCTGTCAGACAATGGATATGTAAGCCCATAAATAAGATAAGAATTGTCTCTTCAAAATGGTCAACCTTGGTACCAAATGACATTTTTGGATTTCCACTAAAAAAGTAAAACACTGGTCAATCAACCTGATCATCAGCAAGAATTCCTCCACAGCAGTATAAACTGGTTGTCTCTTTTTGTGCCATCCATGACAAAGCAATTCTCTGCCCAAAAATTTAGTTAAATTTAGTTGGAAAGCATACAATAAGACTTGAGAAATAATAGGAGAAAACATGACTATGATTTCTTGTCATGCAAGTAACATAGCCATGCACATGGAATAAAGAACAGACGGAAAGACAGAAGGGTCAACCTTAGGGATATCATGCAAGCGAAACCATTCCTTTATAATCGTCATTATTTTCTATAGCTAGTGGAACCATACTATTTGGTTGTTTGTAAGCATACAATCTACACTTAATTTTGCAGTCCATTCACCATGACTATTACTTCGTAGGACCTGAAAACTACTAAATTGGAACAGGCAACTGCCTGATTCTGCCAACCAGTACCCATTTACAAGCCTTACTTGATCCTAATTTGGAGGGTAAGATTGGGATTTTTTGCCCACTTCGTCTAAACAGTGAACGTAAGGGTCAGTGTTTTATACCACTTAATTAGAAGGGTAGGGTACAGCAAGAGTCTTACCTGGGCCATTTAGCCACACGCCCATCTAGATAGGGATAGTTAAGTAATTTTGACATTATATGCATATATCCCTATCTTAACTCAAGGCCTAGCTCATATACCCATAACCAATCCCATCAAATCTACCCAAATACTCTTTAAATCTTAAGCTCAAAGCCCACATCCCATAGTCCATTCAAAATCCCAACCAAAACAATTTCTTTATTACTTTACCTGCCTTACCCATTTACGCGCCAGCTAATGCAATTTCTTACACAGATAAATCTTTACCCAATCCTATAGTTTTGAGGGTACGGATAAGGTCATTACCCGACCCTACCCCCATTGATAACCCTATAACTGCTCAATTGGATTAGTTTTAGGCTTCTGCCCTGATCAGACCCAATGAAAGGTATCTCAAAGGCATTTGCAAAACCTATGTGAGTATGAGTTGTGTCCATTTATAGACTCTGGCAACAATCCTTCCAAGAACTTTCAAGTTTCTTCAATTAGAAAGAACCAGAAAATGAAACCAAACCTGATGCTTCAAGAGGGGAACTGCCAAAACACCATCAGGCGGACTAGCTTCTGACTTTGGCCGAGCAAGATCCTGCAATGCATTTCAACCTTAGTTCCAACCTAAGTGTTACTCTATGAATGTATAATTTACAAAAAATAAAAATAAAAATAAAAAATTGCTGTACAACCTTAAGAACAGTGGACACTGCAGCAAATTAATTCTGGAATCTAGAGTGGACAATATCACAGTAAAAAAAATATTATACTAGAAATGCCAAAAAGGAAACAAGAACAGAAATTTAAGAAGAAAAAAAAAGTACAAAATTACAAATGGTATCTGAATCCAGTCCAAGACTCCACCACTGATTTACAGATTAATGGGCCCTCACAATCTCAGAAGATGGTATCAGTACTTTTTGAACATGGATTCGTCGAACTGGAAAGCAGATCCCTTCGCAGACATATCAAATGTTTCAAATCTATTTCCAGCCACTTAAATCCAATACAGACAGGTTGCTTTTGGACATATCATTAATTTGGATGCAATCCAACCACCCATACATGGATTTCCTTTTTATTTGCAAGGATAGGCAAGGAGGGGAGAAACTGTTGGAAGCTAAAGACAAAATACAAAATAAAACCAAAAATTACTCAAAAAAATTATACAAAATGTCTTCTCTTATCTCTTTGTAGCGAAGTTTCTTACACAATAAAGATTATTAATGAGAAAAAAAAATCAATCGAATCAAAATGAGATCATTTAAAGAAATCTGGTTTACTAAGAATTTCGGTTTGTTCAGTATAGCAACAAGAACTTAAGACCATCACTAGAACTTAGTAATCCTTACAACCATTCGCTAGAAGGCAATATTAAATTATTGGCAGATCAAGTATAAGATGAGAATAATTCTTTGATACCCCTTCTCATTTATCATACTGTAATAATATAAAAAAGGAGAAACAAAGAGGTAAGATAAAAGACAGGATAAAATGTCAGTTTCACAACACCTCTCAGTCACAACCTTTAATGCAGTTAAGTTTCATCTTGAACTATGTTGACATAAGTCATAACTGGTTATACTCGCAATTTTATACGAGAGTTTCAAAGCACTTCCACAAATTTTCCGGTTGTAAGAGTAACAATTTTACTGAAATAAGTGATCTAGGGAGTTTTTTTTTTTTTTTTTAAAAAAAACCCTTCAACTCCCACATACCTTAGTAGCATCATATCCATCAAAGTGCACAGATAATCCAGGCTATCACAGCAACATTTAAGTAATTATTATTTTATATTCCTAACATAATATATTAGTGAAATTTAGCATTTCTATATAAAGTATGATTTGAACTTTAAAAAACAAAAAAGTTGGAAAAAGGTCTCCAAACATGTCAAAGGAATAACTATTATATTATACTTTGCACATATATCCGCATGACTGCCAGTTACAACTTGCAAAGAACAATAATTAAACCAAGTTACAAAGATCACCTGCAATGCAATCTGCAATGTTAGTCTCTCATCATTTGCCTTAAGCCTCATGCTCCTTGTTCCTGAAGAATGAAGAGAATCATTATAGGTTGAGTGTTGTGAAGCAACAAGGGGCTTTCCATGCACTGTTGATGGATGTGGACATACAGGGGCACTGATGTCTTCAAGTATACATATATCAGCATCATCAGCATCATCAGCATCAACATGCATCCTGTGACTTGAGGGGTTATTATTAATAGCTTCCCCTGTGAGTTTTGGAGAATGACAATTAGAGACCGCTGATGAAAGGGCTTTATCATTTCTTTCTTCCTTTATGCATACTGTTTGATTCTTACTCGAAGGTACCTCTTCCTTCTTACTTAAAATGAATGACTGAATATGAGGCAATGAATGCCTTGAAGAATTATTCAATAAAGCTCCATCATTAGCATTAGAAGAAGGGTTACCAACAATTAGTGATGAATAAGTAGCTTCACATTTACCCTGGCAGTTATTTGCATCAGCCAAATCCATCAAAGGTATTGTCGAAACAGAAAAATTGGTCGTTCCTTCCTGTGTTTCCAAATTCACCTCAGTACTTCGCCAGATATTATGAGTCGGAAGCCTGAGGTCTTCTGCTTCATTCTTTACGTGACCTTTATTCTCTCCATTGCTCAATATAAATGTCAGATTACGAGAATCAGGTATGCATTGCCTTGGGGTGTCAGCTAAAGCAGCAATGTTGTCAACATCAGTGCCTGAGTCTGTACAAATGGGTGTTGGTGAACAATGATAACTAGCTTCACTAATTTTGTCAGAATCCTGACTACTGTTGAACTCAGTAAGAAGGTCATTTGGTAAAAATATGTCATCCATGAAAGATACCTCCACAGGAGATGTGCATAGATTTCTTTCCAATTCCCCAAAGTCTTCAGTGCTACTCCCACATATAGAACTAAACTTTGAAAGGTTCAAATATGAATTATCTACTGACATGAGATGTGAAGTACCTGCAAATTGTAACAGACATGAGTTGGCCCACATATACATTAGCAGTGAACAGTAATATTATGCTAAATAATCAAACTCTAAGCATCATGATTGTGGGAATGCTAGCAGATTTACATACAATTGGAGTGAAAAGCTCCTCCCTCATGCCTGTTCTCATTCTCAAATTTAGTCTTCAACTGAGAAAAATTCATTTGGTTCATACAATCATGAATATTGTTACAATCACCTGCAAAAAAGTTGAATCTGGTACTACAATAGGGTGGCTGGTTCGCAATTTCTTTATTATTAATGCTGCTATGTACTGAAGCATTTACAGAACTTCCAACTCTCTCCCCAGAGTAAGTGTCACATTCTGAAAACGGCAGCTGTAACCAGTCTGCAAGACTCAAAGAGCAGCTTTGCACAGGGGAGCCAATCTGAAGCGGAGTTTCCAGATTCCTATTATCAAATTCGATGCAAGAATTTCCAGGTGACTCAAACAAGAGTTCTGACTCCATCCCTGTCTTAGCATCTGAAGGCGCTGAACAGGATGAAGAATGGAATCTGAAGGATCCGGATATCTCACATACTGTTGGAAGATCTCCCTCAGACTCTTGGATACCTAACAGAAGTACAAGAATTGCCCCCAAAAAAAAAAATACAAAAAGTAAGAAACAATTGAAGCCAGAAAACTGAACATCACATATCATGTTCTAAAGGAGTTTTATTCAGATGTTAGTGACAAAAACTATTTAAAATCCCAGTTGCAACTTAAAGAAACAGAATGACTAACTTCACTGGTCCATAATCAATTTAATTACCATTTTGAGGATGGGGGGCCTGCTCATGTTTGACTATAACAGAATCTGACTCGCCTTGGAATACATTCTTATACGACAAATCTTCTGAACTAATCTGTGAACCAGATAAACATTAATCAAAACCAATGAACTGAAATTGATTCAAAAAGCTAAATGAGATGAAGACAGATGAGGATAAATGTAACAAAAACAGATCTTAGCAGGTACGTGAAACCATTATATATCAACTCACAATAAGATAGAAGGAAGTGGGAACTGAGACTATGGACTCTAAATTCAAGATATTTACAATCTGTAAAACGTTAACCACTAACCAGTACAACATCATCAACATTATTCTGTCCTGCTACTAGGAGTTTTTCTCAATGTCTTCAGATAACGTTTTACATGTTGTTCTATATCTATGTTTCCACCCATTCGGTTGGATGATATTGACATATGAGAAAATGAACTATCAACCTCCACGCAGCCAGGGTGATCTATGAAATACCTAGGACTTATCTATCCAAGGAATAGCCACTTTTTCTCTGGCATTTTTGAAATCCAAAATCACAATAAGATAGAACGAAGTGAGGACTGAGACAAAACCTAAAACAATCAGATAAAAGGAAGGCAGTTGTACACTTGATTCAAGAAGATATTGAGAACATTCATTGAAGGTGTATCCTCTTGACTAAGCCTTCTCAGAATCGATTGAAATGATCGAAGTCACTGAACTTTCGAATGAAATACTGCATTTTTCTAATTTGGATGCAGACCAACCGGAATCTCTGTAATTTTTGAAATTTTGCCAAAATTTTGCTGAGTTTTTTAACTATGGAAACAGCCATATGACTGATATGGTTGCCAAGCCATTCCCAAATTAAAAAAAAAAAATTAAGTAAGAACAAGAAAAATAAAACGTAAATTTACACTCAGACATACAGAACTCTAGTTAATGAATTGTGATTTAATAAAATTAATGATCAACAATTGGTTTTTCCAATATTATTGAGTACCTCCTTTTATCAATATGCCTCTCCAGTCTCCATTGAAATCAGCTTATATAAATGGTGATCTCCAACCATTTCAACAGCCCTCATTACCCATCTTGATTGTAACTTCTCTGATGTTTCAACTAAAGCCTCCACAAGGTTAAATAACTATTTACTATATTTCTTCCTTTGGGAAGTACTCCCAAAAAAAAAACTTCACGCCCAACCAATCAACTCCTTTAAGAATTACATGGTACTTGTTATATTGGGGTTTTTGCCTATTACATATTTAAAAGAGTTCTTAAAACAATACTGATCGCATCATGGAAGTATTAAAAATGTACATGAAAATTATCTGCCCATCGTCTGTCTATAAAAGAAATTGCACAAACAATTGGTCGAATATTAGTTAAAGGTCTCTAAAATCAAGTATTATCCACCACTGGATCTAAGAATTCGAGTTAAGTTAACTAGGTAAAACATGAAGGAATTTAAGAAGAAGAAGCAGCAGAAAAACCAGAAAGAATTATCATCTGTTTCCATGTTTACAAGTTTTCAAGTTTGTAACAGCAAAACAGTGCCTATTTTGAAGTGTAATAAGTGCAAGCGAATAATAACTTCAGATATATTAAATAATGGTATAATATACTAAAATAGCCCATACTTCCATAATACAAAACCATCGATGAGCGAGCATGTTTATTAACTCAAGTACTCAACCGCTTGTAACTCCTATATCTCGTTTTCTCATACGCATAAGAAATAGAACTCGAATCTCAAAAGACATGTTAAAGGAGATCGATAGTATTCCCTCAATCTTATTCTAACCCAGTCTCTAAACAAGATAATTTATCTTCTTCTGCAACATAAATATCTCAATCCAATCCGGAACCAGTGAAACAGAACTAATCATACCTGTGACGACTCAGGCAGCGGATCGGAACTCTCTTCAAGAATGGCTAATAATTGATCCATCTCAATTGCGAAACCGTCTGAGTTATCGCCAGAAAATTCATCACCAGCAGGGAGAAAATCTTCCAACCAATTCGAGTTCGAAGTCAACATCAGGAAATACCATGAGAAAGCACTAAAGTTCAAGAAACCAAAACGACTGAAACTAAGATTCAACAATCCCTCGAGTGATCATTGAAGTTGCAATCAAGATAACATATCATGTAGAATTGATGGAAATCAGAGGTTTTACAGGTGTTCAACTTCGTCAAAATTCTTGTGGAGATTCTGGGAAAGTTCTCAGAGGTTTCGTTGACGAGACTTTTTCCCTTTTTTTCTTCGCTTCAGACCGATATGAAGGAGAAGGAGATGGGGAAAAGAGAGAGGCGGTTGAGAGCAACCTAAGTAATTACCTAACGTAACGTGTGCAATCAATCACAAACAAAAAAAAAATAAGGAAACGATGATATTCGGAACTCGGAAATACTTTCTTAATTTATAGTTTTTTTCTTTCTATTTTTTTTTCAGTTTCCTTTTTCCTTATTAAAGTTTGAGAAAGGAATGTGATTGGGTTCATGGGAAGTCGGTTATTTTTCTTCTATTTTTGTCTACGCCGTTTTGTCTTTTTCGATGCAAGCAATAGAAATAATTGGGAAATAGAAGGTAATATTATTATTTTAAGTACTGTTTATTTATTTTTATTTTTTTTTATAGATCTGAAATTATTCACTAGAACGTGACAAAGATCTTACTGGTTAAATTGTCACTCATATTTAAGGCAGGATTATTGTAGACATTGAATTGTTCTCACCTCCTTCTTTCTTTGATCATGATAATTATGGATTTTTTTTTTTTTTTTGTTAAAAGTCCAAAATATATATTTCGGGTTCCAAGTTATATATTCATGTTTTTGTGTTATAGAAGACAAAATTATAGGATTAGACATTAATACTAGAAGACAAAAAAATATTCAAAAAATTTTGTCCGAATGTTGTGGCACAAAGTGTATATGTTGTGGGGATTCATATCATCTCCTCCTAGGGGTTTAGGAGGAGGGGGATTTTCATCAATCGATACTTAATATGTGGGTATTGATTGGATCTGAACCCTTCATTTGAGCTGGTGTACAAGTCGACATTCCCTGTCGGTTCACCTTATTAGTTCAGATGGAGGGTTCAAATCCAAATCCCCCCAACCAGTGAAAAAAGGGCCCCCCCCCCCCCCCCCAAAACTTAAATTTTTTTTAAAAAAAAAAAAAAAAAAAAAAAAAAAAAAATTTTAACTTTAAAAAAAACATTTATAATACAAACAACGTGTTGTATAAATTAGCTATTAATAATGATAGTTGTTAAATTTATTTTTCTTTCAAATGGGAGGATTTATGCCTCCCGGGAACACTTAAATATGGAATAATTGCTTTTTTTTTTAAATAAAAATTTTTTTTTTTTTTTTTTTTCTTTTTTTTCCCCCCCCCTTTTTTCTTTTTCTCCCCCCCCCCCTTTCCCCCCCCCCTTGTGGGTTCCCCTCCCAAATTTGATTGCAAAATAGAAACGTAAATAAAACTATTTACGTAAATGACTTCTCTCCTTTCTCCCAACAAAACCTTTATGAAAGTCATTGCCGAAACCAAAAACCCCCCCCCCCCCCCCCCCTCCCTCTCCCCTCCTTTAAAAAAAATTCTTCCCCTCTTCCCCCTCTTAAAAAAAAAAAAGAATTGAAGGGAAGGGAAAGGAAATTTTTTAACTTTAAATAGAAACATTTATAATAGTAACACAACATGATTGTATAAATTACTTAAATTTTTTAACATATTTAATAATGATAGATGTTAAATTTATTTTTCTTTTCAAATGGGATTGTCTGTTATTATGTTGGTTTCACGAAAACAATGATATTAACAAGATGTAAAATATTTAATAATAATATTAATAAGATGTAAAATATTTTATTTACTTTTTAAATGCAAGGGTAATAAATGCAAAGTGAATTGTAAATTAATAACTAAATATGAAATAATATTATAATCATTACAAAAATTTTATTTTAAATTAAAAAAACTTATTTTCTTTTCCTTCAATTCCTCTTACAATCAAACACAGCCTTAGGATGACTTGGCATCCGGTGACTTAAAAACCATGCATGGTCATAATTCATTAAAGAGCCGTTGCACGCATTATTTATTATGCAATGACTTCTTTATAATAGAGGAAGCTTCTATCTGCAGTTTCTATCTTTTTATTCTTTTAGTAGCAATTTTTTTAATACATGTAGCAATAAATCTTCAAATAAACACATTCCATATATTACCCAAAAAAAAAACACATCCCATACGTTCTTATCGTTTTGTTTGCATTTCTCGCTTATTGTCTTTTCATGAAAAATTGGATGATCAAGGAGGTGATGGCATATGTATGGGTATAGGTACTGAGTGATTCTCGATTGTTGGATAGAAACTGGAGAGGATCTAAGTCCCGTAAGAGTAGAGCTACAAGAAGGGTCGATGGGCCAAAGCCCGGATGAATGCGAGTCAATCATATTTTGAAAGAAGTGACAATAGTTAAATGGGGCTCTATGGGCCTTAAAGTTTCTGTTAGCATAATTAATAGGGGTGTCAAGAGGCTGGTCCGGGCCTATTTTGGTCTAGTTCAAATTGGTGTCGGATTTTATTGGGCCTGACTGAAACATGTCTATTAAGAGGTTTCGGGTTGTTGTCTGACTGATTTGGGCCTGTTCGAGTTGAAAGCACGGTATTAAGGCCATTCAGAAGGTTGAAGCTAGGGTTTAATATTTGGTTTAAGTCAGCCCGGTTCTGGCCATTATCGGGTCCGAGCTCATCGGTCTGCTTTTTCAAACCGGTTTTGCACTACCTTGAACCAGACTGGGACCGAAAGGATATGCCATACCTCAACCCGAAACATGTCGGGTAACAATTCAGCCTGGGTCAGCTTCATGTTAATTCAGGCCATCTCGGTCTATGCTACTAGTTCGATCCCAAAATTGACACCTCTTAGCACTAATTAGTTAGCTATTAGCATAATACAACCTGCTTTGACTATTAGTATTTCTAGTAATTAGTTGATAAAATTTGACTTAATCAAATTGTGACTAGTTAGGTTAGGTTATCTTTAGTATGTATTATAGAATTAATAAAATAATACATTATGAAATATGTAGTTGTTTGGTATGATTTTTGGTTTTTATTTATATTTAAAATCCACAAATAGATTAGAAGGTGTTATCATTATTAAGATAATCTATTATTACTTCTTTATATCTAGTGGTATTAAATAACTATCGTTTATGAGTCATAATTGTTCTCATAAATGATTTGTCATAAATAACTCATAAATATAAATATAAACTATATCAAAGAGAGCCTTAGTGTTAGTTTTTTAGGCTCTCTTTTTTTAGGCTCTCTTGGTATAATTTATATTTAATGTTTATGAGCTATTTATGGTAAATCATTTATGAAAATAATTTATGGGTCATAAATAATAATCGCTTGGTATTTTTTTTTTTTTTTTGGTAGAACCTCTTGGTAGTTAGTACCACTAGACATAAAGCAGTAGTAATAAGTTATCACAATAATGATAAATACTTTCTTATTTATTCGTAGATTTTAGATTACATTGACTTATTTCAAATATAAATAAATTTTATAAATCATACCAAACAACTACATATGTGATATACATACCAAAGAGAGTTGTGTTAGTTTATTTTTTTCAGGGAAAATTAGTCGGACCTTCCCTTGACATTTCGTTTGCTACACGGACCTCCCCTGACACTTATTGAGTTACATAGTCCTCCCTCATAAAGTGAAACTTATAACACTTTAATCAACTCCGTTAGAAAATGAATGGTAATTGTTGATGTAAACATACCATCTTTTTTAAATACCAAAATATCCTCATCCTATTGAATTACCTTTTTATCCTTAATAATGTTTCAGAAAACTCAGATTGTTTTTAACCCTAACTGATTTTTCTAATCTGGAGATATACCATTCCCAATGAATTACTTAGACTTTAGGAGTTAATTTTCTATTAACTAAGACGTGAATTAATTTCGCTAAATAGAGAGTATTTTGGTAAATAAAAAATTTAAGTTAACAGTGCTAGTAATAGGGAGGTACGTGTAAGTCAATAAGTGTCAGGGAGGTCCTTGTAGTAAATGAAATGTCAAGGAGAGGTCCGAGTAATTTTTTCTTTTTTATTTATTTCTTTCTCCTTATGCGAGTGTAACTAGGATTGCCAACCTATAGCAATCCTATTCCTATTTCTTTAAGGTAGTTTACAACCATTATAAATAATAGAAAAAAATTACATAAACACCTCTTCTAGAGTTGAGAAACTATACTGAACTACCCTATCTTTACAAAAGCTACACAGACTATCCCTCTAATAATGCTTTCATACACTCATCCACACCGTTACTTATAACTTAACAGAGAATGTCACATTTTTGTAAGACAAAAATACCCATCAACAAATGTAGCTCCTAAAAAAAATTAAAAAAATTTAAAAAATTAAAAAAAAAATAAAATAAAATAACATTAGCTAGGGTAGCCTGAACAAAAAATTAGACCTGCCAGGAATATATATTCAAATGCAACATCGCCGGAAATTAACAACAATATCGAAAATCCAAATAAGAGAAAAATAGATTATCGCAAATCTCCAGTCAAAATTTTTGTTTTCAGTTATTTGAGTTATAAAGAAGCACACCGCCTGAATCCTGATCAGGAATTGATAAAATGAAAACCGTAATCATTAACTGAAAATAGATTAAAGATTAAAATTGAGAACCTAAGTTATTGTTTGAGAAACACTAAACAAATAATAAAATCTTATCACTGAGGGACAAAAACTTAATAGCGATCAATAGAAAGGAAGAAATCAATTATTTGCTGAATGAAAAAATCAAGAAATTGAAAAGGAACAGTTCGCCAAAGAAAATCAATCGATTGGACTAGAATGAAATTTCGCTACTGATTATAGTTAAATCGACTATCAGAGAAGTAGAATCAATGAATTTATGATGATCGATCGATCGATCGTGGATCTTAAACGACATCTTACGAATTGACAGATTAAAGATCTCAATTAAACGCATGAGAACTGGATTTGCATAGATTCCGATAAAAGAAATCTAAAGTCACAAGGATAAGAATTTTCACTGGACTGAAACATCAAAATAACGATTAGCAAGAAGAAACAAGAAGGAGAAAAGAAATTTGGTCAATATCGAAAATCCAAATCAGAGAAATAAATCTGCCTGGGATCTATTCCTAAGCATTTCAGTATGGTCCGATGACCTTTCAAGAAATAAAACGTGATCTATTTTCACATTGTTGTTAATTTCTGGTGATGTTGCATTTCAATATATATTGCCGGCAGGTCTAATTTTTGTTTCAGTTTCTGGCAATCGATCTATGCAACCCAAAACTGATTCAGCCTACACTTTCTGATTTTTTTTTGGTAGGAACTACACTCGTTGAAGGGTATTTTTGTCTTAATTTTTTTTTTACATTCTCCCGTTAAGTTGTAAGTAACAGTGTGGGTGAGACTGTATGAAAGCATTGTTAGAGGGGTAGTCTGTGTAACTTTTATAAAGACAGGGTAGTTCTGTATAGTTTATCAACTGTAGAGGGGGTGTCTATGTAATTTTTCCTAAACAATAGCTACTTGAGGGAGACATGTCGATTGCTCTCTCTCTCTCTCTCTCTCTCTCTCTCTCTCTCTCTCTCCCCTTGATCTTTGTTGGTTTGTGGTTTTTTATTTATTCCCTTTTCGTGATAGTTTCTTTCATAATTATTTTACAATCCATTGTGACCTGCGGTCTTTATTTGTTCCTTTTGAATTATCTATCATATATCTTCAATAGGACTAAGGAACTATCCCCACAAACTCTCTATAACCACCATATGCAAATTACACTAGTAGCCAGAAATTGTGCTTCACTGGGGGAGCGAAATCAAAAGAAATGAGAGATTACAAAAATAGTTCTCACACCCTCAGGCAGCTGCAATTTGTTTGCACAACTCTATATCCAATAGTGACTAAGTGTGTGAGTGAGAGAAGAAGTGAGTCACTAGTTGGTTTAATTTGGAAAAAATTTCATCTACACCCCCATCAGGGATTGCTAACATCATCTACACCCACAAGATTGCAAAAACATCATCTACCACCCAAAATCTTTGCATCGTTAATCAAATAAGCCCACTCCCTCCACAGATTCCCGTTAGTTACTAATGTCAATTGAAATGTAATTTTCCATGGACAATACTATCCTTAGAGTAAAGGTAAAAGACCATTTTACTCTTCTTCTTCTTCTTTCTGTCTCTTTCTTTTCTTTCCTCTTCTGCTCTTCTTCTTTTCCTAGTTTCCATTTTTTTTTGGGTAGATCCTAGTTTCGATCTTTCTTCTTGTTTCCTCTTCTGCTCTTCTTCTTTTACTGGTTTTCTTGGACAATGCTGACATTAGCTTTTTGAGTCGGTTTTAGATTTGATGCAGAGAGATCTACTGGAGAGTAGAAATTCAAGAACGACAATCGGAGATCGAAGAGACCATTAAAAAAAAAAAAAAAAAGAAGAAAAAGGTTTGTGTGAGGAGGCTGATCAATTTTTTGGCAAAAATTTCTTTGCTTCTCCAAACACGGTCACGAGCCTTCAAATTTATTTTTTTTACAAAATGTATTCGGCAGCAACTTTCCTAAGGATGCTTCCTGGTGGTGATGATTCAAGGTTTTCTCCGATTGATTGTCGGGTGGTGCTTCACCTTTTCTTTAACTTATGACTGATAATGGTTTTTCAACTTCTTGAGATTCCAGTAGTTTCTATTGTTGATTATAAGTGATTTTACAAATCTCCAGCAACCATCACAGAAGATAAGAAGAAAGGGAAATTTTACCACGTAAGGAAGAAGAGGAAGACCAAGAAAAAGGAGAAGATGAAAAAGAGCAAGGGTTTTCTTTCTTTCATGATTTCAACATCGGTCTACAAATTTTCTCCTTCCATGATTGTGATCCTTTTATTTTGGTACATCTGAAAATGTGATGATATTATCAGCTCCAATTGATTCCGACAACAAATCTTTTCATTCCTATCGTATACGGTAGTGTTGGGATCCTATCGTATACAATCATGTTTGAAGAAACTAGTTATTCTTGAAACTTTTGAGAAGTGAAGGCAAGTAGCAATAGCATATTTTCATTATGGGTTTTGAAGTTTGATTTGCAGTTCGGGTTTTATAATTACAACGTCAGGTATTTTTTAAGTGGGAATTGGGTGGGAGAAGACTTGATTTGATTGCAGTATAGTTCAATCAAGGATGCTCGCATATTAAAGGTGAGTTTAAAAGGGAGTTCTAATGAGTCTTGAACTCCTGGGCTTGAAGTGGAATCGGGGATTGTCACAAGGTTTGATCAATATCGAGAGGGATCGTTAGCCCCCATTCGTGCTTGTAGTGTAGTAAATAGAGAAGAAGGAAAATTCCATTGCTCCCTTGTCAGTCCCCTGCCCTGTTTTTATTCATAAATGACGTTGACTATCTCCGACTAGCACTAATTATGTACATGAGCAACGACGAGGTTGACCACAAAGGGCATAGCCAAGCCCCAATGTCGGAACAAACCATCCTCCTTTCTCACCGATAGGACCAATCAGACACCTATTAGTGCTCTGTTTCAATTTTCGACTACTGTAACATGTCACATATGAACCCTAACTTAAATTCATATAACTTTTAGGTTGTTAAATCAATTCAAAGAGAATTTTAAGGCTTGGAAGGAAATCGAGTATTGCTAACAGGTGAGGAAACAAGACTTAAACTAATTGGATAATAACAAACTGATTATTTTTATTGAGTCCAATGCCATGATTGATTCTATGCTTGCATGCTTGTAATGTGCATCTCACATGTCATCCAATATTCATGCTATCACTGTTCATGCATATTTAATTTTGTTTATTTATAACATGATGATGATGATGATGCTAGGAATAGGCATGTGAATGTATGTGTGTGGTTGGTGTGTTGGATGCGAGTGGAGCATCAAGGGGAGGACGTAGCATGGTGGTCTTCGACCTCGTCACCAGACTCTAGCTCTATCTCTACTCAAGTCTTGCCCACTAACATCATCGTATCCCCATTACCTTAGCAGAACTATTACGTCGTAGGGCATCAGGGGAGGTGGTCTAGGATCGTGTGGTCTCTGACTCTACCGGGGGGCCTTAGCTCTATCTCTATGGACGTATTGAGAGATGCTGGGGTGAAGCCTTGGATACATTGTATGGCATTAGGATTGGTTAGTTGTGAGTCCAGTTTGCAAGCCCTCGCCAATAGGGGCTTACGTGTTGGTATGGGTAGGGCATCAGGGGAAGTGTTAGCGGTGTTTGATCCGGACACTTTAACTCTATCTCTATTCCATGGTGGGTGCATATGAGACGACAATGGTGTTTGATCCATTTGGCGCATTCACACACTCGTGTATAGAGGTGCGACGGTCACCAAACATTTCTATAATATATTGCAAACTTAAAAACCAGACCAAAGATATGAATTGAATGCATGCATATGTTTGTTGCATTGTTTTGTTTGCTCACTAAGCCGTGATGTGTGCTCACCCTTTCGACGTCGAATATTTTTAGTTCTTGATGCAGGTCCTACTGTTGAAGAATATGTGAATGCGTCGACGTATGGACACGTTGCTGCGATGGACGTAGAAGCTAAAGAAGATGCGCATGATTCGTCGTGCGAGTGCAACTCATGTGCTTTTGCTTAAGTTTAGTTATAATTTGAACATCAAATATGCAATTGATTATTTATTTTTATGTCTTGTGGTTTGAAGATAATTGGATTAAATATTTATTTATCACTGTTAAACTCTCAGTTCATTATCTGTAAGACTTCCGCTTATTTGTTTATTACATCTGATTATTAATGTGGAATGTGTATATGGTTTGATATGGTGGGTACGACCTATACGAGATCCTGGGTAAACCGCTGGTTTATTGACGGTTCATTGCACCATTCTGGTTGGTTCAGAATTGGGGTGTGACATGGGAAGACCTGGCACGACACGGTTAGACCAAGTTAATGGAGTGCGGGTTTTATATACTCGGTCTCATCGGCTCACGAGCCTTGACTTCGTAGACTCCTCTCTGCTTAAGGATTTATCTACATGAGGAAACTTGTCATGTACTCCTACCTCGTATGACTCCTACCTCTAGAAGAACTCTTGCTCCCATTATGACTCAAACTCTTGCACGACTAGTCGATTAAGCCCTTAATGTGTGTTATTATAATTAATGCGTTCTTCATTATTTTTTGTGGACAATAATGCCCTTATTGTAAGGGTTGTTGGATTAAGCCTCATTTTCTTCTTCGTCAACGTTTAGCAGCGGTGACTATGTCGCACACCTCGCCTAAGGGTTTGATCGATTAAGCATTCTCATCATCTCCTTCTTCATCAACGACAAACTTGATAGTGTCTCCGCACTCAGTCGTCTGTGTACTTGTCTCCGCAAGCAGAGAACGACTTTCACAATACGATGTTAAAGGTGCTCGACGGGCAACGAGCTCGACTAGATTAAAAAAAAGGGTATTTTCAAAAAATGAAGAAGAAGAAATGTCCCCATGAATCATCATGATTGCAAATGAGATACCCAGATCCATGAAAACGATGGGACCTTTTCAAGAAAGATTCATGATGCTATAATTTAATACAAACATAAAAGAGTTAGACGAAGGATGGGTTTTGGTTCAAATATTTCTCTCTACTTCTTGCAGAGCTTGGTTTTTAGTCATGAAGACCCATGCTATCGACATCAACTTGAAAACCATACATTACTGAAAATTTAGAGAAAAATATCGTCTGTTGAATAGATTGAACGCAATACAAAAAGGGGAACAAATAAAATCATTTTTTGTGAACTTCTCTTCTCTGTCCACCAGTTTGATCTCTCCTCCATAACTCCTCACTCATTTGCAACAATCTGGCGTACATGGTCTGATTCTAATCAATTCGAACCCAACCTATCGGATTGAAGTCTGAACTAGGGGTTAGAGAGTGAAATTCGTGAAACATTGAGTTTGAGGCAACTAGTGTGTTTGAATTTGAAATCGTCAAAAGGGATTATGGATGATCATCAAACTGGAGATTTGAGATAGATAATAATGCAGAAAGGAATGAATTGAAGAAATCTGGATCAAACACACTCAATTTGTATCGTTTTCTTATAAAGTCTTGAGAAACCTCTGTGACTCATCAATCAGAAATCACAAGTGAAAGTGCAAAGGCAGAGAGTCCTACGGGAAGACGAAAGCCAAAAAGGGATGTAGGAGAAGGTCTATCCCAAATTCGTTTTGGTCGCTTCTTCTTCCGCTTCCCCGATGGTCAACCTGCTTCCGACGCCATGGATCTCCTTGGTGATTGACCAAGAGTGAGAGACATTCCAGGAAAAGGGAGAACGATGAGGGAGAGAGGAAGGATAAGGAAGAACAAAACTAACCACTTGCCAGAGATATGATGGTCGGAGATTCAATATTATCGTGGAGTAGGAACCAGTGAGTGGTAGGTGATGTTTTTCAGTTTAAAGTAAGAAGAGTATAGATGTTTAGAAAAAAAAAATTAACCCTTGTTAATGGGGTCCGATTAATGATTTTCAAAAACCAATAAGTGAAGTGGGTAGCACATAATATTTTCTCTAATTAGGAACTATGGAAGTCATCAAATCTTAGGTTCCTGCCACGTGGCAAGTGCAGTGAGACGACTTTGATGCCCTAAATAAAATTCTGGGAGGACGTGACCACAGTTGATCAAATACGTCAAACGAGGAAAGAATCTCCGGCATCACCCGGCGGCGGTCATCCAGATTCCAGCATAGCTCGTCGGTAAACCGTATCAGAAGGTACGTTATCCCCTAAGTTTCCCCCATTACAAATCATCCGTGGCCATTACTTGGTTTCCAAAATCGCATTTTGTGCTACTCTGATTCAGTTCCCTTCGCGAGAAATCTGCTTAGCTTCCAAATCATGCAATTCTAAGCATATTTTGTCTTCTTCTCCAGTTTTTTAATCTAGGGTTTGTGAAAGTTGAAGAGACTATGTTTTCAATGTGATATGCCTCTTCTTTCCGTAGCTATTGACATTCTCATTCTGTGACAAGGGTAAAATCGTAGGAAATTTTTAAGCTGCATTTTAAAGCTCTTTCATTGAATGATGTTTTTTCTTTGGATTTCATAGGAAGACTGCAAATTAGTTCTCTTGTTCAATGGGTCTGCATGAGGCGTGCTGATGTCACTATTCTGGGTTGTCGTCGGTCAGCTTGCAGCCATCGAAACAATGGTAAATATCATATCTTCCTCGTTTTTAACTCGAGTTGCTGAGTTTTTTTATTGTTGTTTCCCTTTTATTGGTTGTCTAGGGTTTGATTAACTTGCAGCTGGCCGGTCTTGGTTCATTGATTGTTTTTGTCTGACCTGAATTTAGGTCACTCGTTTTGGCACTATCTATTCCCTATTATACAGAGAAGGGTTTTAAACGTAGTATTTAAAATGCACTTTCTTATGCAGTCCACGTCCAAGAAAATGATTACAAGGGAGGAATGGGAAAAGAAGCTAAATGATTTAAAGATTAGGAAGGAAGATATGAATAAACTGGTGATGAATTTTCTTGTGACAGAGGGTTATGTTGAAGCTGCAGAAAAATTTCGGATGGAGTCTGGCACTGAACGTATCCTTCCCAGTTGATCCTCCTCCTTGTCATTGGTTCTTTGCCATTATCTATTTCTACTTTTGATTGCCACCGATTCATGTATGATTATTGTATATGAGCCTTCCTTATAGGCAAACAGCAGATATCGATCTTGCCACAATTACAGACCGCATGGCTGTAAAGAAGGCAGTGCAGTGTGGGAATGTTGAGGATGCCATCGAAAAGGTTAATGATCTTAATCCCGAGGTAAGATGTTATATCCGTTTGCCCTGTATCATTTTGTTTAGGAAATACATCTAGGTTAATGATCTTCATGTATGTTTTTGGACGATAAGAAAGTTTGTTAAATTGCCCTTGATCTTATTGGACTTGCAATTGCTAAACTGGAGTTTCAAGTATGCTTCTTGATAGCCTATAGTTAGTTAAATGCAGTTGGTTTCTTATAGTACTACATATAGCAGAGAGGAATTTGTTGCTTAGAAAGAATTAGATTGTTTAGTCTTTACATAATGATTCATATAAGCTCATATTAACTCTAACAAGAGAGAAAAAAAAGTAAGGAGAGGGCAGAACTTGACAAACTTCAGGGAAATAGGGAATAATAGTTATCCAATTACAGTGATCAATTGTTGTATTATCCTTTGTAAAGAACATTATGTTGTACTATAGATCCTCAAAGCATGTGTCAAATGGTGATTTGGTTTTAAGACCACAAGTAGACAGGCTAGGTCTAATTTTTAATTTGAACTAAGAAATCAAATGAAAAATCTCTTGGACTAGCTATAACCAATACCTAAGATGGTTCTTGGGCCAAGTTGGTCAACGTGACCTGGATATGTCTGCTTTGTATACTTAATGTGGCCAGGTCACATGAACTTAGAATTGGTATTCATTCCTCACTACGAATCTATGAGCTCGTTGATGGAAAATGATTGTGAAGGCTCGCCATCATGGTCAAACTGCTTTCATTTAGATCAAAGTTTCATGTCTTTAAAATTTATTTTGTGATATATGATACTTGGGCTGATATATAAGCAATATACCATGATAGAAAAAGCAATGCCTTTGGCGAGATATTTTGGAGATCCCACCAAACCAAGATTTTCAGTCTCATAATTATGTTATCAGTAGAAACGACAACAACAACCAAACCTTATCCCAACTAAATGGGGTTGGCTACATGAATTATTCCCCGCCTATCAGCTCTGTTTGAGGTCATACTTGATACAAGGCTTAAGCTATGCATGTCTTTCCTCGTCACCTCACCTAGAGTCATTTTAGGTTTGGCTCTGGTTCTTTTAGTTTATTCGATCGGAATAAATCATTCGTTCCATACTGGAGCATCTAAAGGCCTCCGTTTTACATGACCGTGCCACCTTAAACAACTTTCTCATAGCTTATCATGTATAGGTATTAGGTGGTATCCCCAAATCCGTTGTAATATGATCATTCCTTACCTTATTTCACCTAGTTTCTGTACACATCCATCTCAACATTCTTATCTCAGCTACATTGAATTTATCTATATGGTGCTTCTTAACTATCCAACATTCCGCAGCATATATCATAGCCGGTCGAATGATTGTCCTATAAATTTTTTCTTTAAGCTTTAAAGGAATACATCAATTGCAAGATACTCCAGACGTACCTCTCCACTTCATGCATCTGGTTTTAATATCATCCTCTATATCACCTTCTTTATTAGAAACCATTTTATCATAAAAATCATCAATTAAAACAGTAATTGTGTTAACTCACTAATTTGTGGAATATTTAAGGAAAAATGATGAGCTATACTTAGGTGGACAAAAAATGGAGGGATTTTATCAAGAAGCTTTAACATTACCAAAGCCAAACCCAATGAGTTGGATAAATCAAACTTTGCATTGTTGCAGAGTCCATTCAAATGGCCATATGATTGGATGCTCAATGGAGATGGAACTCAGGCATCCTCTAAAACGAAAACAATGTTACAATGCTAAATGTAGTCCTTGGTTCATAATTTATTTTGTTTTTTGAGACCATAGACCATGTATTAACTCAAGGTCTCATTGATGTGTAAGCTTTGTCTAGGATACATGCAAAAATAGCTAGAGAGGAGCTCTTTCGCATAAAGTAAACACGGTTAACTAATATTATTGTAAAGGAATGGGCCTGTTTATTAAGGCCCATTATCGATTAGTTTAAGTGTTTAGTGATGGGCCCAATGTTTGAAATCTCGGTTCTTGGAAGCGTCTGGGCCTCTTGGAAAACCGAGATCTCGCCGAGACAGTGCAAAAGCAACTTGGTTTTGCTCCTGCATGTAGCATTCGATAACACAAAATATCCTGAGATCTTGGCGAGATCTCGGGCGAGAAGTTTCCGAGAAACTACCGATAACACAAAATATCCCGAGATCTCGCCGAGAAACTGCCGATAACACAAAGATCTCGGCGAGAACTTGCATTGAGACCGAGAACCATTATCGCCATGGTTCTCGTCTCAGTGTTCACCGAGAACACCGAGAACACTGAAATCTCGGCGGCGAGATTTTAAACCATGGATGGGCCTAATTATTCAAACCCAATATCGATTTAATTAAGAGACCATGTGGCCTATCTTATCCCATCTTACTTGTAACTAAAACTCTATCCTTTAGAGTCATAGCCTCTTATCTTGTCCTTAATTAGAATAAGATTGTTTTTCTTTATCCTTTTAGTCATTATAGTCCTTTTCATGTTGACATGCGGAACTCCTATTTATTTTATGACTAGAAGTCCTTTTCTTGTGGAGGCCTGGACCTATCACTTTACTGCTTTTATTTTGTCTATAAATAGTGACTGCTCAAAAGAGAGGAATACACATCGATTCTCCCCATCTTCTCTTATTTTCTATGGTCAAGTGAACATAAAATGGAAGGATTTTATCAAGAAGCTTTAACATTACCAAAGCTAAACCCAATGAGTTGGATAAATCAATCTTTGCATTGTTGCAGAGTCCATTGAATTGGCCATATGATTGGATGCTCAATGGAGATGGAACTCAGGCATCCTCTAAAACGAAAACAATGTTGTGTAAGGTTTGTTTTGGATACATGCAAAAGTAGCTAGGGAGGAGCTCTTTTCCATAAATTAAACACCACATATACATTCTAAATTTTCACAGATACTCACTTCCAGTAAGATGGACTACAAAGCATTGCCAATAGAAGACCAATTCAGATCGCTAAATTCTTTGAAGGTGCTTGCCAAATCTTAGCATTTGGCATATCTCTCTAGTCAGCACGGATTCTTGGAAATGAATAGTTGATGTTTTCAAATATGCTTATATTCCCCTATTTCTTGTAACCCACAAAATTTTACAGAGTTAATATCCCATAGAATCCTATTCCTGCCCCTCTATTCCGGGGTATTCTTTGGTCAGTCCTTAATATTACAAGGCATGTCTGTGGTTTGGAAAGAGTTGAACTGAGAAGGGGTTGTGTATTGTGTTTTCTGGTTTAGCTGCCTGTTTTTACTAAAACTGGGAATCTGACTGGATACGGTGGTTGACTGTCTGGTCTGGTTTATAAAACTCTGTGTGTGATTCGAGTTATTGCTCAAGGACCATTGTCTTATTAAAGTTGCCTTGTGAATTAATCTACCACCACTTTGATGAGCTTACTGTGCAAACAGGAAAATGCTACTAGGCTAGTATTAACATTCTTGGGATAGTGTAGCCACGATTTGTGGCTAGGCATGGCAACGAGTAGGGTAGGCCAGGGTAAGATCAGGTGATGATTGATGTAGAATCGATCTCGAACTAAGGAAGAACCAGTGTGAGATCAATCACAACAGGATCGACAAATATAGGGAGAAAAATCTGAATCGAGTTATTGCTCATGAACCTTTGTCTTATTAAAGTTGCCTTGTGAATTAATCTACCACCACTTTGATGAGCTTACCATGCAAACAGGAAAATGCTACTAGGCTGGTGTTAACATTCTTGGGATAGTGTAGCCACAGTCTGTGGTTAGGCATGGCAACGGGTAGGGTAGGGTAAGATCGGGTGATGGCTAATGCAGAATTGATCTCGTTCTAAGGAAGAACCAATGTGAGATCAATCACAACGGGATCGAAAAATATAGGGACAAAAATCTGAAACGATAATAGGGTATTTAAATCTCTTTTCCGACACTTTTTTATTACAAGGAAAGCAAATTAAAAGGATATGACTTGAGCAACCCACTTAAGCCTAGACCAGCGTCTTACTGGCCGATCCCAGTTTTTCACCGAGAACAACATCTCATTGTTGCTTTGTCTCTCACAGAGGAATAGTATAGACCAATTTTTTTCCAAATGTTTACAAGCTCCTCTCTCTATATAATAGAGAGGTTGAGAGGGTCTAGATCTTCATTGGGACTTTCTCCTGGACTTTATGGCTTGTAAATTTCCAAGGACTTGCATTGGGACTGTTTTCAAGATGCTTAATGATCTTTATTTTAAGCCTTCTCCACTAACAATGAAACTAACTTTATTAATAACGAAACTAACTCCACTAACCTATTGACATCCCTAAGACTTTTAACTAACTAGTTAAATTTGAATGGTCCACTTTTCCCTTGCATGCGAGCTTTCAAAATAGGTCCATTACACTAGAAAACATAAAAAAAATCCATATAATCCATTAAGCTACTTATTTTGAACTTTTCCCTTGCCAGCTCTCTTGATCTACATCACTGGCCTTACCCTTACCTTCTTGGATGGAATAGAACTTTTACCCTTACCCTATAGGGTCTCTGTTGCAGTTGCGTTGGACATTAGTCCTGTATGGAGGCCTAAGTGCAAGCTTGGGAAACCCACAAGGTGCTGGTGGCGGTCTAATAAGCTGAAATTGACCTTTGGGTAGTTATATTGTAGGTTGGGCCTTTTCTTCTCTTGGTTTCATTGTAATGTATCTGATTTATAAGCCCATAAAGTGGGGATAAAGTTAGTACACGAAATTGGAGTCTTAAATTAAGTGTTTGAGTTAGATTAGGATACTTAATAGCTTTTAAGCGTACTTTATTTACTCTTTTTAGTGTGTGAGAGTGATTAGGAATCCTCTTATGAGTCAATTAGAAATTTCAGAAGGGTTTTTGTATATGTAATACATCCTCATCAATTAAGGATGATTTGAGTGAAGAAATTTGAGTTTTTTCAAGCGTTTTGGTTCTGTTGAGCTGTGTACACAGGATTGGTTATCCCAGATCTAATTTCTTCTCTTTTTTTTTCCGTTGATTACAACGTGTGATCTTTCTTCTCTCTTGTTCTCTTATGTTCATATTCTAATTCTTTTATGCTCTTTTCTGAATCTGTCCATTAATTCTGCAGTCTTTTTAGCTTTCCTATCTTCAGTATGGTACTCCATATCTCTAAATATATTTGTCAGATTTAGATCATCTTTGCAGACCTGTTAGGTTGACTGAATAGTGCAATCAACCAGAATTTTATGCATATCAAATTTCTTTTGGTTGGGTTATTCATATTTCTCCTAAGCTGGTTTGTCCTACTTTCATGCGATCCAGTTGCAAGATAATATATTGATGGAATTCTCCTGGTTTGAGATTAGCACTACATTATTTGGTACCAGAGCGTAATTTTTTCGTGGATACAATTGTTTTCAAAACTAGAGTTTGCTTGTCCAATGGAAAAACTGCTATTTTATTTTTCGAATGAAAGGCGAAGTGAGAAGTCTGTTCACAAGTTGTGGTGGATATGTGTGCTGAAACTGATGAGTTTCTTGATGGAGGTTATGGTAGTTTCTTCATTACTTTTTGCCTTATATTTATTATGATGGTGTTTGGTGTCGAACATTTCCATCTTTGAAGCACATAATCAAAGTGCGTAGAAGATGGTTGAAAGAACATGAAGGAAGACTTGATGGTGAAGAGAACCTATGCTTTCTTATGTCTCCTTACACATCTCATCGAAGTGGTCTTTGTGGGTTGCCTAAAAATGAAGTAAAGCTTAAGGAAGAACCTACTAAAAAAGCTGTACATGAAAAATCCTGGGGTTTCTACTGAAGTACGCACCGACGCTGCTGAATTCAAGCCTACAAGTTAAAATACAACGAAGGAAGTCAATGACAACAAGTAGGAGTAAGTCATGACTGAACAAGTGGTGGCTTGTACTGAAGAAACTAGACAAGAAGTGCTTGCTGGTCTTAACAAAAATCCATGCCCATTGTTGAACAAGAAGAAGGGAGAAGTTGTGGCGAACAAATTGTGGCTTGTACTGAAAAAACTAGACAAGAAGTGCTTGTTGGTCATAACAAAAATCCAATGCCCATTGTTGATCAGCAAGATGAAATCAAGTAAGTAGTATTTCATCAGTGAAGGAGAGTAACAAAGCTGAGTTATCTTCTTAAAAAGGAACCCCAATTTGAGGTTGATTTTGAGGAAAGAGCTTTCATCGAATTCGTCGTACCATGTCAATTTGATGACGAGAAAGCACCATACATTGCTGACTTTATACGTGTGCAACATATTTTATCCCTTGGACTGAATGAGAAGATTGGCGCTGATCAGGGTATGAGGATACTTTAACACTTTAAAACTCGAGGATAAGTATTTTCCAACACCAAGGAAATTGATGCATTTACATTAGACATTAGTCCCGTATGGCTATGTGCAAGCTTGAGGGGCCCACAAGGTGCCGGTGGCAGTCCAATGGGCTGAATTGACCTTTGGGTAGTAATATTGTAGGTTGGGCCTTTTATTTTATTGGGTTTCATTGTCATGGGCCTGATTTATAAGCCCATGAAGTGAGCTAAAGTTAGTAAAAATTAGAGTCTTAAATTAAGTGTTTGAGTTAGATTAGGATACTTAATAGCTTTTAAGAGTTATAATATAGTTTGAGTTTATTTACTCTTTTTAGTTGTTAGAGACTTAGAGTGATTAAGAGTCCTTTTATGAGTCAATTTAGGAATTTCAGAAGGTTTTTCTCCCCATTCTGATAGTTGAGGGCGGGAGATGCAAGAATTTCTGCCTCTCATTTAGCTCAACTTGCAATATATGTAATACTTTGTCAATTAAGGATGATTTGAGTAAAGAAATTTGAGTTTTTTCAGGAGTTTTGTTGCTGTTGAGTTTGCATACGAGATTATGGTCCCAGATTTGATTTCTTCTGTTCTCTTTTTCTCCATTGATTACAAAAAGTGATTTTTCTTCTCTTGTTTTCTTGTGTTTTTTATTCTAATTCTTCTACTTTCTTTTCTGGATCTGTCCATTGATTTTGCTCTTTTTTAGCTTTCATATCTTCGGCTGGATTACTCCATCTCTCTGAATCTGTCCATTAGATTTAAATCATATTTTTTCGAACTATTATGTTGATTGAATCACTGAATAGAGCAATAAACCAGAATTTTATGCATGTCAGATTTCTTCTGGTTGAGTTACTCAACTTTCTCCTAATCTGGTTTATCCCACTTCCTTGTGATCCAGTCGCAAGTTAATCTCCCACTGGAATTCTCTTGGTTCGAGATTAGTGCTGCATTAGTTTCGGTAAGAAATCCCCTTACTAGGGTATTTGTAAGAATTCCCATTATCTGGTAGGTAGATGGGTAAGGGTTAGACATGCTCATTTAACTCAAAAATAATAAAGTATGAACAGATTTCTTGTAACCTAACCTAATAAAGAACAAAATGTTGACCTAAACATACAATCTACTATAACAATTACCTCTAAAACGTATAAAACTTGAATAATGGCTAAAAGAATACACCTATTTATATGTATGTAGGATATATAGTTGAAATTAGCTTTGTACCCTAGTGAGGCGGGTAAACTGGTAGGCATGGAGGTTAGGGATGCCTTACTCTTACCCTACCGATTTAGTTAGAAGGATAGAGTTTGGTGATCCTTATCCTCTCCGTTTAGCTCAAAGGTGACATTTTCCCATGCTTACCTCATAGGGAGGGTCGGGTAAGCTGGGTAGGCAGGTGCAATTGCCAGCATGATCTGTGGTTATCCTCTGACATTGACTGAAATTATCAACATTTGATTCTATGACCTGTAACTTTGATTACTACTTTCATTCATGTTCATGGAGTCTTGACATGCTTCTTCTTGAAATAATTAATTGCTTTTCATTTTTGTCTGAGAACCTGTAGTTCTTTTCTTCTTGAGAGCAACAACTAAGTCATTGTCCTCGCATTAAGACTTCTCACTTCCTCTGATGGTCGTTTGCAGATATTGGATACAAACCCACAACTGTTTTTCCATTTGCAACAGCAAAGGTTGATAGAATTGATTCGCAATGGAAAAGTAGAAGAAGCACTGGAGTTTGCTCAGGAAGAGCTTGCACCAAGAGGCGAAGAAAATGTAACTTCTAGGTTCCTTTTGGCTTTTATTATGCATGCCTTTAATTTTCAGAGAAAGATCACTTTATTTTCTTTTTTATCTCCAAATGGTATACTCTAGTATACTCTAGTATTGGTTCCAGTTCTTAAGTTGTTATCATGGCAAAGCCTCTGTCTATTCTTTGCTTTTAGAATGTGAACCATTACCCAGTGCTGGGGTTAGTCATATATCCTTCATGAATGAATAGCAGTAGCAACCATATTGTGATTCTTTTCATGACATTTTTCTTGAGGTTTAAGCGACTTGAATTTTTATGCAGCAAAGCTTTTTAGAAGAGTTGGAAAGAACAGTTGCACTTTTGGCATTTGAAGATGTGTCAAATTGCCCTGTCGGAGAGCTTCTTGACATATCCCAGCGTCTGAAGACTGCTAGTGAGGTGAATGCAGCCATTCTGACTAGTCAGAGTCATGAAAAAGGTTGGTAGATTTCCGCTGCATTATTTGTTGGTATGTTTTTATTTGCCTTTTGTTTTCTTTTTCTGTTTTGCAGTAGGCGATTCTATTGGCAAATCGCAAATTGGTTTTAGTTTGTATTTATTCACAGGAAATTCACCGCGTATCTTTCATAATTCTCCTTCTGGACTGTATTGAAATGTGGATGCACATGTATGTTGCCTGAAACACTTTGATGCTGATTGCAAGGAGTTTATTTTTTAATTGCTTGATCAACTTTGCAATTTAATTCAGTAACTGCATTTTCTTCAGAACCCAAGCTCAACATCTATTACATCATCATCATTCTATTGAATATGCAATCCCTTAAGAAGATCATCTAATGCAAGCCCAATTTAAATTTGGGCCAGTATTTAGTATTAGGTTGGGTTGAGCTTTTATTTTTGGGATTATTCTTTGTAATGGGCTTAATTATAAGGCTCGAGAGTGTGTGTGTGTGTTTTTTTTTTTTTTTTTTTTTTGGGGGGGGGGGTTGTCTAAAGGGGAATACGAAAATAGATATTTCATTAGTAGTAGGTCCCATGCTCTAGCAGAAAGGTTATTTATTAGTCTTAGTTTTAGTTAAGGTTCACTTTTTGAGTGATTTAAGGACTCCTTTATTCCACGCATTGGAGAAGTTTCCTTTTTCCTCCATTAGTTAGTAGTTAGGAAGTTTATCTCTTTTTTTTTGGATAGTTAGGCCCCAAGAATGGTTGAACTCTTGACTTCTTTGAGGCGTTGGCCTTTATCAACTGAGCTACCCACCTTGGGGTTGAAGTTTATCTTATTAGATAGCTTTTAGAAGTCTCTTATTTCTGTTGGTTTTATTTTATTATTATTGGATTATCAATTTAGGAAGTTTAGACTGATTAGAATTCTGATTGCTTATCTTATTTAAAAATTGTGCATGATTTGATTAATGGATAAGAGTTAGTTTGAATTTAGGATTGAGTTTGTAGCCTCGCTCCCTCCCTGTTTTCACTCTCTCCCTCTCTCTCCTTTTTATCTTGTCATTTCTCTCCAAGTTTCTATTCCCAGGTTCCAGGAACAGCCCCTTGTCTCTCCCTATTCTTCTCTTACTCTCTCTCCCTTAACCCACCAGGCCACCACCAGCATTCCTCATCCCTTGGATCTGCATCATCATCCGTCTGGGAAGGATGTCACTTGTGCTTGAATCCTTCATGGTATTTAACACAATGCTGGATTTCTCAAACTCAAGCAGTGAAAGAAAAGATTCGATGGTTACTCAACAAGGTGTATGTGGTCCCTTTATCCATGTTGGGGCAATGAGAATATTATGCTCTTTAAGGCAACATTCATGCAGTTTGGGACTTGTAAAAATGTTCAGTTTGTTTCTCCTGATTCATTTTATTTCAAATCGTATAAAAGATGAGATACCTGTTCACATTTGATTGGTTCCATGTCCTTTACTAATTCTAAATGACAGTTTCTTTGAAGAATATTGCTTATTGAGATACATTTATTTTGAAGAATATTGCTTATTAAGATACATTTATATATGTTGGACCAACAGCATTTCCTGTTTGTGATCCTAAATGATGCTATATTCCCACTTATCCCTACTGTAAAACTGTACTGATAATCTGTTATTTTCTTCTAATAAAATTCTGGAATGTTAGTACTTATAGTGGGTTCATTTCTCTGTTGAATCGCAGATCCAAAGCTTCCAAGCTTGTTAAAGATGCTGATCTGGGCTCAGAATCAACTTGATGAGAAGGCTTTGTATCCCCGAATAAATGATTTATCTAATGCCATGCTTGAGGATCCTACTACTTGAAAGATGTATAAACTTCAAATGTGAAAAAACTGAGTCAATACCTGTTCTACTGCATTGAATGAGCAGAATGAAGGGTCGTGTGAATACTTCTATGAAGTTTGGGCAGTATGATTTTTTTTCCACTCATTCTGGTGATGCTATTGTACACATGCTTGGTCATTGACAAACTTTTCTTTAGTCATAATGGAGGGTGTTTTATGTACGACTATATAAAATTTGCTAATTAATCAAGTTATACCACAAGATTCCTGTTGCCAATAATTGGTCATCTTTGTGATTAACATTATCATCAATATCCTAATTATTTATGCTTTATTTTTTGCCTTTTGTTTTGTCTGTTAATGCGCAAAGATTTTAGGTTGCAAGAAAGAGAGGGTTTTTTTTTTTTTTTTTTTTTTCCTAGTTGGTACATGAACAAATCCAACCATAGTGATTTCTTGATTCAGATTGATGATAATTGACAGGGTATAGTGCAAATATGGCGGTGTTATTATTCATTACTATTATCAAAACTTTGAGGAAAAATGAATAAGAAAAATTGCCTAGGTTTTGGTATTATATGAAGGGAAAGTATCTTAAGGGGAGTAACATCATCAAGACACCTTATAATAACTCGGGGATAACTGCTTCACGTGATTGATCTTTATGTTCAGCATTGGAGCAAATCTGAAGCTACCCTCGCTTTAAACTTCAAATGGTGAATCATGAAAAATTTTGAATGCTGAATGTTTTTTTTGGAGGGGAATTTCTTCCTGCAATCAGTTTGTTGTTTGTTTTTTATCTGTGTAGTGCGTGCTTATGTGTTTGAAAAGAAAGAGAGAGAGAGAGAGATGGCTGCATTTCATGATTCTGCATTTACTAATGGGATCTTGATCATTATCAAGCAATTAACTGAAAAGAGTTGGGGTTTTTGCTCCAAAATTTTACTGGGTGGGTACTTTCTTGTGTTCTCTTTTATCCATCCATCATTTGCACAATTTTGAATGTGGTTGTGTACATTGTTGCTGAATTTCATGATTCTGCATTTACTAATAAAATCTTGATGATTATTGACCAAACAATTGTTTTCTTTTTGGGTACTACATCAAGAACTTAATTTCCTGGGTGATCTTAGGTGCATCCCTATACTTGCCTTTGATTCCACTTACTAACTTCCATCCATCCATCATTCGCAGAATTTTGAATGGGGCGAACCAGCAACTAGCTGGGGTATTACAACTTTACAATTGTGAACTGGATTCCTCTTAAAAGAATTTACAGTAACTTTCTGAAGAAAACCAATAAATTATTTTCCCAATACTGAAATCTCATCCATTTTCATCAACTACAGAAATTTGAACGTCCTGTGAGACAGACCTAGGGGCTAAGCAACCCAAATACAATAAACCATTTGACATTCTCAAGGGGAAGATAAAGTAGATAATTGAACACAGAGATGCTTCTTTTTCTGCCAAGTTAAAACCATAAGTGTATGGTGGAACAAAGAAGATGGGGTCTGCCCTTGATATCAATATGCTTTAACCCAGAGAACATATACCCATGTATAGTTCCTGTTAGCTGCAGAATCCCCAACATGTTTCTGTTTGAATTCATTGATTTCTTCTCTCAAGTTGCTGTGACCATCGTCAAAATTAAGAGCATAGCTTGAAGGATCATACTGGAATGTGAGCTCCTTCTTGGCTCCACCATTAATGGCAGCCTTGGTTGCTGCTTTCACTCTCCAGAAAAGGCTTCTGAAGTTCTTCTTACTACAGTTATTCACCCATGCTAGTATCCCGTTCCAATTCTTTTGTTTAAATACAAGTTTCAGCTTGAAGATCATAATGAACTTGGCAACTGAACCCCTTCCCTGCAAATCCCAACCTGTTCATGAATTTTCACAACGATTAAAGCATGTAGTTACTAACCCATGAATGGAAGTCATTTATCTACCTGCAGGGCTTCCTGGGTTCTACAGAGTGAGACTCCCGCAGCCCAGAAGCTTCAGAATTTCATAGGATGCCGAAGCTTCATTCCAAAAACAGAAGCTAATTCACAGATGAATTAAAACCCAGAGTTCTAAGATGAATGAGATGCAATTGTATCTCAAGAATACTCAAAAGAACAGATTAATTACCCAATAAAGACATCCAACTCTCTTGCAACTATTGATAGGTACCCTGCAGTGAACCCACGAGAAAATGCAAACTGTTTATGCTTTAAAGGAGCTTTTCTGCTGCAGTTTCCGCGTTACTGCTGAAGGTGGTGGTTGTCACATGGGGACACGAAAATTATGTAACCGCACACACTGTCACAGACGAATTTGGAGGTGGAAGAGAGAGAGAGAAAGAGAGATGGATATTTTGCAGGCATGGGACCTCTCAGTGGTCGCATTACCTCGCAGAGTCGGCTCAGCAGGTCGTGCGACAGCTATATTACACTGATGTTGCTTTTATCTTATGAGGTGGGAAAGGAAAAACAGGAGAAAAGATCGGAGATTTATTAATTGTTTGGTTATTTAGGTGAGAAAAATCTGGGGAAAATCATTAATTTTGTGGAGAAAAAAAGAAAAAAAAAAAAAGGAAAAATTACAGAATTCGTAAAAGATATTTTTTTTCTTAATTTTTTCGATACAAACAATTCATTGGTGGAAGAAAATTTTATTTTTCTTAAGATAAATTAAGGGGCAGGCGGCGGTGAATTCACGGTCTTCTATACCCTTCCTCTTTGGGAAATTCTGGAAATCAGGAACCAGTAATGAGTAACCAACCACACTCTACACCCTGCACCGCACGCACCTACCTACCTACCATGGTTCAAGAGTAATGATGACAGATGAATTTATTTATGTATTTTCCATTCTCTCTCATTGAATTCAAAAAGTTTTTTTTTTTTTTTGAGAAATTTTTACGTAATATCCAAATTCTTTAGAAAACATCATTTGCTATCCAAATTTTTTAAAAACATCATTTATCATTTAAAATTTTTAAATATTTATCAAAAAGACTTAAAATTTTATAATGAAATCATTAGATGCTGATGTCAATAATTAACAAATTCTGAATTAATAGTAATATTTTTATTATAAGGATGGATTGACAGTAATATTTTTATTATAACGAAAAAAAAAATTGAGCTTATTCTTAATTATTTATAATCTTTTCTTCTTCCTCTCTGTTTCTCTACAACATTTTTTAAAGGATTTATAAAGGTTGGTTTGATTTTTTAGAAATCGATGAATCTAATCTATTCTTTTGGATTGATGGTTGCAAATTACAATTTTACATTTAAAAAAAGAAAAACATTTACAGCTTACCAATGGTTGTACCTCTTTCTCTCTCTCTCTCTCTTTCTTAGTCGGAATAGGGCAAAATCCCATCACAATCATTTTCCAAAATTAAGATCCCAAATTGTTGAACCCAATCTATTTTTCTGAATTGATTGTTGCAAATTGGAGTTTTATATTAAAAAAAAAAAACATTTATAGTTTACCAATGGTGATACTTCAAGAACCATTGTCATTCAGGTAAAGCTTCAAGTTGGGGGATCACAGGAAACAAGGGAAGATGCTACGATTATCTCATCCCGTTCGTATGGTACTATACCGAAGAGTGTTCGTATGGTACTATACGGAAGAGAAGACCTCGTAGAGAATCTACAGAGTTTCCAACCATCGGATCATCTTTAAAAAAAGATCCCCAAAGGGCTAAAATAAAAAAAAATAATGTTAGATACGTATGAGAATAGAAGGATGGAAGGAGAAGTTTCTCATATTGTCTTAAATTAACGAATTTAAATAGAAAGATGTAGGATTAATATGGAAGAATACAAGGAGAAATTTTCTAACGATAATCTCACACCGTCTTAAATTTAGGAATTTAAGTAGGTAAATAATTTTAACTAGGATTAATGCTAGAGTTACTCAATGCGGCTTTGTTCCTTGGAAAATCTAAAGAATATATTTTTTTTATTTCTTGTTTCCATCATTCCCTGTGGATTGGAGTTGGTCAGTAGATTTTGAGGGAGAGAAACTAGGAAAGGAAAAAAAACCCAGAGAGTGAGAGCTGTGAAGGGGTTCGGTCCCTTCTTTGCGACAGATTTGAAGAGGGTTAAAGGGGTGTGTACTGCTAGGGTTTCAAACCCTTGAAAAAAAAACTACAAGAAAAAAAAAATAGAAGATTCGAGCAATTGATGCGATGACTCAATGCAGTTGCAAAGGATTTTTTTTTTCTTTTTTAATATAATGTTACAGAGAAATAGGCAAAAAAATCGTCTCCCACGCGCCAGCCCTCCAGCCCGTCATCTGACGGGCTGGAATGCATCGATATACGTGCCGATGCATTCCAGCCCGTCAGATGATGGGCTGGAAGACTGGCGCGCGGGAGACGATTTGAGTCTGAGAAATAGAGAAGAAGAAAAAAAAAATATAAATGTCTATACACAATTTCAACTCTTTTCTTAAAATTAATGAGTTAATGTTTCAAAATTTTGGTTAATAAATGATATTTCCAAAGTTTTTTTGGATTCCACCTGAAAATTTCCCTCCTTTTTTTCTTTTTTAAACATTTTTTAACATTACGAATCTGCTAATCTTAGTCTGCCGCTTACCAGTCACCTCAGCGATTCTTCATGGGCCTCTGTAAACCATTTGATTTGGTCAAGCAAGGAACAGGAAAGCCCCAGCTTATCTGGAGCTCTGCACGGAGACAACAACATTAAACCTAGGGCGTGCTTGAACGGTTAGGATGATAATTGTATGAGAGATGAAGGTAATTGTGGAAGCAAAACGGTCAATCAATCTCAAGTAAGTAAGGGATCAATCAAAATCACTCCTCGAACCTCATGCTCTTTTTGTTTTATTTTATTGTCCTTAGAATTCAGAGTCACAGAGACAATGGGAATGGAATTACAGATAAGCAGGTGGGGAATGGGAATGGGAATGGGTGATTCTCTTGTCCAGATTATCTGTAAGAAGTCTCCAATCCTGTCTTTTCGTTATCATCTTTAAAGCCATTTTGGCGTTTCTTTAGTTCTTCTGGTTACTACATATTCTGCATTAAATTCCATTCTGACTTAATTCTGGTGTTCTTTCTGCGGGAATCAAATCGTCTCTGCGGTAGACGATTTTTGTCGTTATCCAAGGATTTGGGATCAATCTGGCCGCCTGTCAATATATTGGGGTGAATCGATTGAAATCCAGCCTTTGACAGACCACAGGAGACGATTTGAACGCGTTTCTGCATCCTTCTGCATCTTGCCTTCCACGGTTAATTTCTCGCTGGCTCCCCACCTCCCACCGACAAACATATGGATATTGAAAATATGTGTTAAAATCGAGATGTTGATTGATTTTGGTTTTTATGGAAAAACTGAAATTGATTAAATCGATTGAAACGAATCAATCAAAATCAGGTTTTTTGGGGAGGAAGATAAACCTAGCTGAGAGCCTGTAAATTTAATGGCCTGTCATTCTTTGCTTGCCCACATCCTCTCTTCCCCCACTTGGAGTACCACTTGGAGTACGGGACGCCCCATCAAATGTTCAACAAGTGGGTTTTTGGTCAATACTAATTTCATGTTTAATTCTACATTCCTGTCGACTTAGTTTGTCAGTTGGGATATTAGTTCGAACGTGAGGCTTGGATTCACCTGAGGTCCACGTGTCGATCATCTGATGGGACATCCCTGTCCTCTCAAAACCACTTGGAAGTGAGGATTTGAATTCCTGACATATATCAATGGCTGTTTTTTATTTCATTGAGAGATAAAAATCCTCTCCTACACTAGGACGTTCCTGCAGTTGATCCAAGGGCTGGGTATCAGTCGGCCCGTCTACCAATACATGAGAAAATGGACTGATTGAAATCCTACCCTTGACAGACGACAGATCGACAAGAGAAGATTTCTACACTTCATTGGGATTCCCCCTTTGGTACGTTTTACCTCTGGTATGGGGGATTGAATGGATTCTGGACATTTGTTCCCAGGTTTGATGGTGAAAAAGGAAAAACTAAAGAAGGTGTTTTTTTTGGCAAAAAGAAGCTTCTGATTTAAAAATGCAATGGAATGTGATTTTTTTTTTTTTTTTTTTGTGTGTGGGTAAAATGGAATGTGATTGCATATTTGTTTGTCAAACAAATGGAGAAAAAGGAAAGAAAAAATAATAATGAAAAAAAGACAAAGGGAGAGAATGAGATCCTCTCCAGTCTCCACTGGTTGGGTCGCCCAGTTCAGTGTGTAGTCCTGTATAATGGGCTACACATCAGGAGATATTCGATCGGCGGATCACTGATTGGGCAGCTGGAGAAGATTTGGAGGTGAGGTTCACTGGTCTGACATGGAAACCAAGAAATTGTAGGGAGCAAGAACGAGAAGGGGCAATTATAAAAATTTGCATACAAGGGTTGATCTTCGATAATACTGTTTTTATATGATTATATATGGTATCGATCACACATCAATTTTCTATTGGATCCATATTCAACATAGTAGATTCGGCATCTGGTACTTAGATTTAGAACCTTGTTCAATATATGAGGTCTGTTTGGTTGTGAAACTTTTGCCTTTTATTTTTTTCTTTTTTTTTTTTAACTTTTGCCTATTTATGCATCTTCTCTTTTTTTCTTTTTTATTTATTTATTTATTTTTATCAATTTTTTAACAAATAAACCACCTAATCCTTGTGACATGGGTAACGACGTTCTCCTCTGCCTATTTCGATCAAGGCTTTTGTAATTTGTATCAGGTAAGCTTTATCGGCTTATTCGTATCGATATTGACTAAAACTGATATCGATCTGACCCTATTTTTATTTGTTTTTTAATCATTGATGTCACATATCATTCATCTATTGGCTGTATTACTAATGCAGATCATTATCGGCCCAACAAATTTCGATTACTAAAACCCTAGCCTTTAAAGAGAGAGAGAGAGAGCACATATGCCCCTCAAAGCCAAATGCTTGAACTTGAATGAATCTTTTAAAGGATCCAACCTTGTGTGTTTTCATTTCTGTAATTTTTTGTCTATTAATAAACTATCTAATACCTTGCTCACTTGGCGGCCAGAGCTAGTCTCTCAGTTCCCCAGTCAGGGTTTTAGGGTCTTCTGGTTTTAGGGTCTTCTTTTCCTTTATCAAACCCTTGTAGACCGTTGTTTTCCATTGTGGATGAATAAATTTTGCCCCAAGAGTAGGTTTCCACACCCCCCCCAAAAAAAAAAAAAAAAGAAGAAAGAAAACTACTGTGTTTCTTAACCCCATGACCCCACCCATGCCATTTTGGAATCAACTCCTCTACAGCGCGGGGCTGTACCTGATTTAGTAGCAGGCCACGCCAATGCGACATGTGGAGCTTTGAGCATCCAAAGGCTTTTAACAAAATGTTGTAATTCAAGTTTAGGGTCCGTTTGATAAAACTTCTGCTTCTGGATTCTATGGATTCTGACTCCCAGGGAGCCATTTTGGAGTAGAAGCGTGTTTGATAAGTCCAGTTAGATTCCAACTCTCACAGAGTGAACCGGATTCAGAATGACTCCAGAATCCAAAATTTTGGAGTCATAAATACTTGCTCCAAGCTGTTGGATCAACTTTTTAAGAGAAAAAAAAGAGTCGACACTCACATGACTATCACTTGACCATCACAACCACCACCACCACAACCACCACCACCACCACCACCACCACAACCACCACCACCGCCGCCGCCACCTCCACCACCACCACCACCACCACCACCACCACCGCCGCCTCCACCACCACCACCACCACCACCATCGCCGCCACCTCTACCACCACCACCACCAACACCACCGCCCACCACCCACCACCATCACCATCACCACGACCACAACCACCACCACCACCACCACAACCACCGCCATCACCACCACCACCGTCGCCGCCACCTCTACCACCACCACCACCGCCGCTGCCTCCACCACCACCACCAACACCACCGCCCACCACCCACCACCACCACCACCACCACAACCACCACCACCACCATCGCCCCCACCTTTACCACCACCCCACCACCACCACCACCACCAACACCACCGTCCACCACCACTACTACGACTATTTTTCTAGACTTCGATTGGAGGGATAGTGTGTTATCAAACATGTTTATAATCCAAAGATGCTCTAAAATCTATTTTAGAATTGCGTTATCAAACAAATTTCTACTCCAAAATAATTCTAGAGTAGCTTGGAGTAGAATCCAAATTTGAACCAGAATCCAGAATCCAGAAACCGAAGTTTTATCAAACGGACTCTTAATGTACTAGAACCACTTAAACCCTTCTTCATTTGACCGAAAACACAAGAAATCAAACCCCTCTTCCCTCTAAAACCCCTTCCCGTTTCAAAATACTTCCCAAAAACCCATCCTCTCCGAATCCCATCTCATTTGAGCCCTTTTGTTTTCTCCAAAAGCTGAAAAGCCCCTTAATTTCAAATTGAAAGGGTTAAAAGAGTTAAGAAAAAGTCTAAAATAACATTACAAGAAGGGACGAGGAAAAACATTTTCAGCTTAAGAATGAATTACATATGGTTTTGAATAGAGATTATTAAAGAAAAAAGATTCATGTAATCGATCTCATTTAGTTGGAATAAGCATGAGTTGAGAGGGTATCGATCTTGGATCAGACTTGATTATTAATTGGTTAGTTCTGGTGATAGTCGAGTAGTTTATATTTTTAAGCTAAAGCCAGACCAAATCAATTAACCAATTAGGTGTCAATTATGGGGGTGTACGTTTAGGTTTTTCACTCACTATTCATTCTCTTGAAACAATCATATTCATACTAAAATAGATTTTGTTGGGTATAAATACCATCAATCAATGGAAGCATGATACGTGGATGTTTTCAGTGCCCCTCAAGTTATTGGGACAAAATCATCTTTTCACCAAAAGACCATTCTAAGGGGTAAATCCATCATTACCAACTTAAGTTTAGGACAAATCCGACCTCCATAATTTTGACACTGTATTCCAAGGGCACGCAAGACCCAATTCTGACACACTCTCAATCGTCTTTGTAAATAAACTCAAACATCAAGGTTAAATCACTTTATATTTTACATCTTTTATTACTATTTCATCCATTGACACGTCTTTTCAACATATTTTATTACTCCACGACAGCTCTCTTACCATTATACCACTTTTTACTCAATTATTACTCATCTAGTCGGACCTTTAGAGAGGATTGACCTCACTATTTCTTTATTGTCTAGAGTCTTAACTTAAGCATCAGAGTCACCCCAAAACTACAAACCCAACCTCCTTTGCCTTGTTCTAATCGTTTGTAGATTAATCCTACCTCGAAAGAATTCGATTCTGATTCTAGCGTTAGTAAACTTAATTAAAATGTGCTATTGAAGTCATCCTTTTTTAAATTTCATAGATTATTGTGAAATTTGATTAAAAAAATATTTTCATTAAGGATTAATTAAGACGGGTTAGAAATTAAAATCGAACCATCCCATTATTAATGGAATTCAAATCGTCTCCTCTTAGGGATTTATGAGGAGTAGGGGTGAAACAGGATTGGATTGGGTGGGGTATCTGCAAACCCTACTCTACCCAAAAAAATTTCATGTTAATCCAAACCCTACCCTACCCTGTCAGGGTATTACATAACCTCAACCCTTATCCTATCCTGATTTATCCTGATCGGACCGGGCCAAGTTGGATTTACCCTGATTTACCCTGAACTCAACATTTTAACATATAAATGTCAAATATTTACAAGTATAAGACATGAATGATTATCAAGAAGAAAGATACAGTAACAAGATTAATGATAACTTAATAGAGAGGATCCAAATAAAATAAAGCACAACATAATAGAAATATAGCGTAATATAAACAGTACAAACATTTTATGAGAATTCAAAATAGTAGCATAAAAAATAATGTTAAATTGTTAATAAAAAAGTCAAGATCGAATAGGGTCGGGCCGGGCTCTCCCCAAGGCCTCAACCCTAACCCACCCTTATCCTGACAGGGTAAAATTACCCTGTACCCTGATTGGACCCTATCAGGGTACGGGTCGGATTAAACCCTGACCAGGTTCAAGGCGATTTTGGGTGAACTCGAACCGTCAAAACAAAACTTTCACCTCTAATGAGAAAGGCCGACTCTCACCTTTTGAAAAATCAAAACCAGACCATACCATAATTAATAGCTTCATAACCTATAACGTGTATGGTAATAAACAATCATTACTCAACTAATCTCTTTAAGCTAAAGGATGCTTTACTTGGGTGATAAGACTAAAAGTTAAAAAAAAAAAAACAAGACCTCTGTGATTGGACTTAAAACAAGCTTTTTAATTAAATTTTCAATTATTAACAAAAGTAATTTTAGGATCCGGCTTAAAGGTTTAGGGAAAAAAAAAATAGAAAAAAAAGGACAATCAAAGGAAAGTAGATACAACCTGAATGCTTAAAAAATCAATAAAGCTACTCCATTCACAAAACCTATAAAGCCTAATAATGGGTTCTCTTGTGTAGACTGATGAATCAAATAAAGTGTGAGATCCAAATGAATCTCATCTGTGTAGTATCTTTCTTGTGGATCTGCTTCCCATTTCTTTAATTTTTTTTTTAAAAAATCATGGTGCTGCTCCCTAAAACACGTTGCTCTCATTTTTTAAGCAGTTTCAACACAAGGATTGATGGGGAGTTTTCTTAATTGTATAGGGTTCTTAGGAGTTAATTAAGATTATAGTTTCCTATAAAATTGGGTCTTTCTATTTGACATCGGTGGGTATTAAAGGGATCTTTCACATTAATTCTTTTTTGAACACACTCATTGGATTATCATGGAAACGACAATGTACAAAAAGGTAGTTTTGATATTTGAAACTGAGGGGGTAGACGGATGAACACGAGATTGACTGTGTCTTTGCTTAGTGGGAGTAATTGAGTCAATTATCTAAAAACCAGCTCTCATGATCTTTTATTGAAGAAAAAAAATAATTTTGTCTACTATTGTACTAAAAATAAAAAAAATAAAAAAAGGGGAGTCATAGTGCACAAGGCTTCCGTTGGTTTGTAGTGGGTAGAATGTACGCAGCTTGACCCCCACGATGTAGAAAGTCTATTTCCAAGATTCGAATCCGTGACTACCAGGTTGCAATATTACATTATATTTAATTCTATAGGGAAGCAAACAATGTTGTCCATTCCTTAGCGAGGAAGGCTATGGTTTCTAGGGGGCTGATTCACTGACTTAGTTCTACTCCTTGGCTTCTTGACTTCTGTGAAGCTGAAGCTTCGGTTGTACCCTGGTTTTTAATTGAATAGATTATCTTTTTACCAAAAAAAAAATCCATATAAATAAATAGGAATAGGGAAGGAGTGAGAATATTAGTTGGAACTAATTCTTTGTGGCATTATTGTGAATCAAAATTTAAATAGCAAGTTTATTCAGATCTTGGATAAGTACATATTAGCAATAACTAGACATTCCTTATTTCTAAGACCTAGGTTTTATATACACATTGGAGCTTACGAAAATAGGGGAATGGCAGTATGGCAGTTTTGTATTACACACTATGGGTGCCAATGGGCTGGAAAGGGCTCGGTTTCTAAGAAACCCAGCCCAACCCAAGGTCTCTTAAACCAAACCCAACACAAGGTCGGGCTGGAATATCTCAACCAAAGCCCATCCTTGTCAAGGCTCAATACAGCCCAGCTTGGGCTTGATTGATCCTGATTGGGCTGGGAGCCTGGGATGATCCGAGTTGGCCCTAATTGATTATGGCAACCACCTACAAAACCTTAAATCTTAAAAGGAGGAGGAGGAGAAGAAATGAGGAATAAAAGTTTAGGTTTTACAACATACATGGTTGGGCTCAGAATGAGGCTTTAGCCCGAGCTCAGGACAGGCTAGGGTCACCGGGCCAAACTGACACCCCTATTTACACATGGTCCCCTTTTTCTCATCCATTTCAGTCCAGTTTGACAAAGTTAAACTCCAGAGTTCTTGGGACCCAAAAGTCTCCAAGGACACATGAAAATGTTAAAGATTTGTACTTGAATATATAAAAATCACTTTAAGTTGTACTTTACCCACAGATGTAATGTTTGTTTGTGTTGGGAAACTAATGACACTTCAAACTTGTCCATGCCCACTTTACTCTGCTTTAGGGAGGGGATTAATGAGGGCATATTCCAACATGTTTTAACTTATTGATGATTTGCCATCATATTTTATATTAAATTACAATTGAACTAAGTTTTGTGATGATATATCTTACAATATCCACAACAACCCAAAGATCTGTGGAAAGAAAAATGTTGGTTCCTTTAAATGGGAGAGGGATGTATATGTTCACAGGGTGTATTGGAACCTTACAAACTAGTGGGGAAAATGAGAGTATAAGGACTGGTAGTTGGTCGCTTGGGGTAGAGAGGAGTTCAGATCATCTGCATGTACTTGTATTCTTCATGGGATCCTATCACCCTTGATGTGGTGCAGGACCCATCTCAAAGTGTGGGACCCACTGGATATGAACGGTGATGAGGTCTCATGAAAGATACAAGTGCATGTAAGTGAACTATTCTCAATAATAGGGGTTTGAATTTTAAGGAAGAGATAGAAACAAAAGTACATACCACTAGTTTGTACTTTACTCATAATTTAATTGGGGTATTTTAAGAACAACCACCTCAGAGGTTCATTATGCAATACTCATCCCACAAATCCATGACCATAAATGCCCAAATGTGATGAGAGAGGGGATTTTGATCTTTGCAAAACTAACCCAGGGAGCCTACACCTTAGGAAGCAAAAGGTTTAGAGTTCAACTCTTCTTACCGCCTTGGGGCCACTCATACAACCATACGGGATTGTTAATTACTCTCTTTTGCTTTGAATGCAAGATAATAGTTCTCATTCAACCTCAGAATGACTCGGTCCATAAGGTTGTGGGTCAGAATGGGCCTGCAAGTTAGTTAGGTTGAAAGTCTTAATATTCGTAAAAAAAAAAAAAAACACAACTTGGCAAAACTCAAATTATCTTGATTTGTAGTGTGAAACCTACATGCGAATTTCGGGGACGAATTTTTTTTAAGGGTAGTAGAGTTGTAAGAACCGTATTCTAAAATCGGGTCTAAACCATGATTTTATATGATGACAGGTGTCCCAATTATAATCGGACCGGAGGACGAAGCCGAGTGACGAGCCACTCTGATTTCAGGTAAGAAAAAGAATAAAAATGCCTAAAAAACCCATACCGGTCTCACTATACCGGTTGCAGTATAGTGCAACCGGTATGTGCAACCGGTATGGTATACCGGCTGCACTATACCGGTTGCGGGGTCTCCAACCGGTATGTGCGACCGGTATGCCTGACTCCGGCTGTAGACAGACTCCAGTGAGTCTCTCTCTCAGAATGGAAACTTGGAAAATTTCCATTCTGAGGAAAAACCTTCCATGGATGGTCTCCCTCTATTAATAGAGAAGGAGACACTCCATTGCTCCTTCTCAAATACCCTGGCCGTCTGGAGAAGAATTGAGAAGGAGCAAGGAGGAGGTAGCCGCCCAGGAAGAAGAGCACGCCGCCAACCGACAACCATCGGTAAGTGCTCTATACTGTTAGTAATGTTAGGATGTCGGATTGGAACCGCGAAGCGGCGTAGCGATCCAAAAGCCTAGGACTTCCGTTAGTTTCTCATTCGGATCTAACCTAGGTTTGATACGGCGTTCTAGCCGAGATCCAAAGGCCACTAGAGGGTTTGGACCTTAGTAAAGGATAGGGGAAACCCTAGAGACCTAACTGTTAGCCGACAAGGAAGGGAGATCCGAGATCTCGCTCTCGGATCGAAACCGCAGGGTACACCGGATGGACTATAGGTCCAGCGGTATGGGCCTGCGGTATATACCGCAGGCACATACCGGTCTCACTCAGTGAGATCTGAGTGAGACCAGTAAGTGCCACCGGTATATACCGGTCGCACATACCGGTTGCAGTATGTGCAACCGGTACCTGCGACCGGTATGGGTTTCCAAGCCTGGTTTGCTCAGTCAAGCCTGGTTCTGACCTCTGAAACCTTTATGAATAGGTGCTAACTTATAAAGTGATTATGTAGGACCTGTAGACATTGTGAGTAAGCTCTTTGACGCAGAACGGGATCAGTGTCACGCGTCAGGTAAGGGACAAGACCCCAAACTTAAATTAAATAAAGAACAGTAAGCCTTTGTGAATATTTTTATGTTTATCTGGAAATATTGCTTGATGATTGTGCATCTCACATGCCATGTAGTTGTTCTTTATTCTTATTATATATTCATACATTTCATATGCTAGGTCTGATGGATGTTAGGCATGTGTATGTTTTAGTTAGTGTATAGAATGTTGAGGGGATGTGCCCTGGATATATCCATAGCTAACATTTTTCTCGTATCACCTTTTACCTTAGCAAACTCAATGCGAATAGGGTATCAGGGGGAGGACGTGGGATTGTGGTTCTTCCTGCCCACCAGACTCGAGTCCTATCTCTATGTCGTAGGGGAGTTGTGTTGGGGTAGGGTTATATAGTCTTTACCTTAGCAGACTTGGTGCGAATAGGGTATCAGGGGGAGGACGTGGGATTGTGGTTCTTCCTGCCTGCCAGACTCGAGCCCTATCTCTATGTCGCAGGGAGCCGTACTGGGGTAAGACTAATGATATTGTATTGACATTTAGGACTGGTTAGAAACGGAACCCACTTGCAAGCCCTTGCCAATAGGGGTTTAGGTATTGGTACGGTATGGGGTATCAGGGGGAGGACGAGAGATTGTGGTTCTTCCTGCCCGCCAGACTCGAGTCCTATCTCTATACCGGAGTGAGTGATGTGGGGCAACAGCAGTAGTGTGGTAGGTGCCTGACTGTTGGGTGTGTTCACACTCTCGTGCATGGAGGTGCGGTGGCCGCCAAACCTTACCATAGCATATTTGCAAGTTATACCTGATCCAAATTCTAATGTTATCTCATGCATATTGTACTGTTGCATTGGTCTTGTACTTACTGAGCTAAGTTGTGAGCTTATCCAAAAAAAAAAAAAAAAATATATATATATATATATATATATATATATATATATATATATATATATATATATATATATATATATATATATATATATATATATATATATATTTTTTTCTATAATTATATATAAATTTGATGGATGATGGAATAAGTTGGATATTTATTTTAAGTTACAATTAGATCTCGGCTCATTTATTTATTTCCGCTGCTATGTATTATTCTCTGATTTTGTTAGATTGCTTGGGAATGATTGGTTGACACGGTCTATTGAGATCCTGGTGTGAACCGTGGCTTAGAGGCGGTTCACTCACACTTCTGGTTCAGTCGGAATTGGGGTGTGACATGTAGCAATTCTTAAAAAAATGTTGTAGAAGCCTGTACTGATTTCCATGATTGGGGGCAAGAGAGATTGGAAGAATATTTTTAAGGAAATTTTAATTCTGAAGTGACAATGTAGTGTATGCCTTCTCACCATAGTCGATTTTGACATTCCATTGCCACCTGAAGCCTAGAAAACACTTAATTTTTTGAATCGAGAATCAAATCTAGCCAATTCGAATATGATTCTTAATCAATGCCTCTCACATGACTTTCTTCACATTTAATAGTTGCTTGTGAAAGCTCTGTTTGTTTTGACGTAAAATTTTATGTGTAACATTTTATATATAAATATTTTTTTAATGTATGTTTCCAATATATAAAAGAAAGACGAAGTTCCTTTTCTATCCCCCTTAGAGATCACTATATTTAACCTTTAGGAAATAAACATTGAAATTTTTTTTACATATAAAATGTTACACGTAAAATTTTACGTCAAAACAAACGGAACCTAAGGGAAATATCACTTTGAATGCTAGTTCAGAAATTATTGTAGAAATTAATTACAATAAGGATGACGATCTTGAGCAATCACTTTATAAATTCCTCCGCGTTTATGTTATAAGTAGTATCTTACGTAAAATGTTATTTTATCATGGACTTACTTAATTATATGACTCATTGACTAGTGGGAGTTCGCATTATAGGTTTAACTGGTTTTGATCTAATTTGTCAAAGACTAATCTGGTTCATTTTGGGGGTGGTCTAGGGTTTGAGATAATATTATTATATATACTAGGTTCAGAGTCCCCGTAGCCCAAGTTGTATAGTTCTTCTCTCTACTCTCTTATGTAAAAAGAATGAAAGAGGATTTCTTGTAAACTATGGAAGACTCGAATCAAAACTTAAATTGAAATAGGTGGAAATCAATCTCCAACGCATATGAATACCTTAATTAATAATTTCTTTGTATGGATCATTATGAATTTATGTGAAATACTAAACCAAGTATATTCTAACGTCTTAATCACAAATAATCACAAGTATATTTAACAGAATGATTTTGATGAAGTTTTTTAGTTAAAGTGGATCATAATGGCCTCTTTAATAAAACTTCATATTCTGAATTCTATGGATTCTGACTTTGAAAGAGCCATTTTGGAGTAGAATCGCGTTTAGTAAACGTGATTGGATTTGAACTTCTACGGTGTGAACTAAATTTAAATTGACTTCAGAATCTAAATTTTTGGGATATAAAAAATGTGTGTTTTTTTTTTAGACCAATTTTTGGGAGAAGAAAGAAAGTAAATTTTTGGGAGAAGAAAGAAAGTAAAATAGAAATTCTCCTCTCTCACACTCTTATCTTCTTCACACCAAAGGCTTGACAGTTGCCGCTGCCACCATCACCACCACCACTACCACCACCACCACCACCACCACCACCACCACCACTACCATCACTATTTTTCTAGACTTCGATTAGGGAGATAGTGTTTGTCAAACATGTTTTTGTTTCAAAGATATTATAGAATTAATTCAAAAAATATATTGTCAAACATGTTTTTACTCTCAAATAATGCTGGAATAGAATTGAATAGAATCCTCATTCTGAACCCGAATCCCGAGCAGCAGAAGCTTTATAAAAAATGACCAAAACCAACTAAAATACAAATGGGACCCATGGCCTACTTCCACACGTGATTGCACGTGTGACCGTCCCACGCAGCAATGTTAACTCACTGACTCGTCGCTTGCACGCGTGATGGTACTCAAAACTCACTTATGGTAATCATCTGTGATGAATTGAATGGTTAGGATGTTAGTTTTACCAAGGAAATAAATCACAGCCATTGGAGGGAGACAAATCTCGAGATTCGTTTTCCACTTGCAGAAAATCCTTTTGAATATATCCCGCGAACCATTCGGCCACAGTTTCCGTTCTTCTTCGTCTCGAACTCTTCTTCTTCTCAAACTGTCCCTCCCCTTTCTAATCCTCGGCTAGTTGCCGAGCAATAATAGCCTGATATGTGGTAATGGCGTAATGCTTCTTCTGCTATGAACACGAACATTAAGTTGGGAGGGCAGATAAGATTCACAGAAAAAAGAAAAATGAAATTCAACCAAATACCTTTTCCCCCTGGTAGTGTTTCCCAAACTCTCTCGCCTGACCAGGTCTTGAAGCTCCTCAAAGCGGAGAAGGACATTGTCTCTGCTCTCTCCCTCTTCGGTTCAGTGTCTCAAAACCCTGCTTTCTCCCATGCATCCAAGGTCTTCCATTATATCATCAGACTCCTTACCGCTTCGAAACATGTCGCTCAGGTGACCCGGCTCGTCGAATTCATCCGAGCTCAGCAACGCAAGTGCTCCGAAGACGTTGCCCTGTCGGTCATCTAGGTTTACTCGGAGAATTCGATGCCGGATAGAGCGTTGGCTGTCTTCCATCAGATGGACGACATCTTCGGGTGCAAACCAGGTATCCGGTCTTACAATTCCCTGCTTAATGCTTTCGTTAGGTCGAATCGCTGGGACCATGCTGAGTCATTCTTTCGGTATTTCGAAACAGCCGGGATTTCTCCCAATTTACAGACCTACAATGTCCTCGTCAAAATTTTCTGCAAGAAAAATTAGTTTGACAAGGCCAGGGGACTGTTGGATTGGATGCAAACTCAAGGCGTCCAACCTGACCTCGTCACTTATGGTACAGTTCTAGGTGGTCTTACCAAGAGTCGAAAATTATCGGACGCATTGGAACTGTTCGATGAAATATTTGACAGGGGTTTTTCAAGAAAGGGAATTTCGTCAAGGCCATGGAGATTTGGGAGAGATTGTTAACAGCAACTCCCGCTTATCCTAGTGTTGTCACTTATAATATCATGCTTAATGGTTTAAGTGTGGGAAGTTTGATGAGAGCTTAAAGATATGGCAACGGATGACGATGAATAAGGGTCGCCCTGATTCCTTTACTTACAGTACTTTGATACATGGGTTTTGTGAGTCTGGGGATGTCAGCGGGGCTTTGAGGGTTTATACTTCTATGATTGAAGGTGGGGAAGCCACTGATGTGGTTACATGTAATGCGCTGCTTAATGGGCTTTGTCGAGCTGGGAATATTAGTGAGTCATTTCGGTTGTGGGAATCAATGAAAAATAGGGGTTGCCTTAACATTGTTAGCTACAACATTTTGATTAGAGGTCTCTTTGAGAATAAAAAAATGGATGATGCAATCTCAATTTGGGAATCGTTGCCAGAGAATGGTTGCATCCCAGAGGCAACAACTTATGGAATTTTAATTCATGGGCTGTGTGAAAATGGATATTTGAGCAAGGCAGTGCAGGTACTTGAAGAAGCTGAAGATGGAAGGGCAGATCTAGATGTGTTTGCCTACTCCTCATTGGTTAATGGTCTATCTGGAGAAAGTAGATTAGATGAAGCTGTTTGTATCATTGATTGGATGGTGAAACATGGCTGCAAACCGAATTCTGAGACTTACAATGCACTGATTAATGGTTTCACTCAAGCTTCTGCATTTACTGATGCTTTTCAGACTTTCCAGGAAATGGTTGGCAATGGCTGCATTCCTACTCTTGTTACCTACAATACTCTCATATGCAGTCTGTATAGGGCAGAAATATTTGGGGAGGTCTTTACACTCATGAAAGACATGCTGGCAAAAGGTTTTGAATCAGACATGGTCACATATAGCTCTTTGATGGATTGTCTCTTTAGTGACAGGAAGACCAAAGAGGCCCTTGAGTTGTGGGGTGAAGTGCTTGATAAGGGCTTCAAGCCTTATGTAATTGTTCACAATATTCTAATTCAAGGGCTCTGCTCTGTGGGTAAAATAGAGGAAGCTCTACAGGTCCAGTTAGAGATGAAATATAGAAAGTGCACCCAAATCTGGTGACTTATAACACACTTATGGATGGACTGTACAAGTCAGGAGACTCTGGAAAAGCGTCAAAGATTTGGGATCAAATTTTAGAAGATGGGTTGCAGCCAGATATCATCTCTTATAATAAATATATCACTCAATGGGCTTTGTTCTTGCAATAGAATCTGTGATGCTTTGAAGTTGTTGGATGATGCCCTGGCCCAGGGTGTACTTCCAACTAAAGTCACTTGGCACATACTTGTGAGAACAGTTCTCAGGAATGGCACTTATTCAACATGACCTCTTGGGAAGACAATGTGTTGAAGGCTAACTGTACAGCTGGACAGGTGCTGATTTAGTAGCCCCTCTGTGTTGAATTATTTCTGGTAGCCTGGTAGGTGGAATGCTGGTGGGCCTTAAAGTACTACAGCCAGGCTAAGTGCATGTGTGCCAAGAAAGAAGGTTTGGGGGGTGGGGTGGGGGTGGGAGGATGGGTGGATGTTTGTTCTTTGGCTTACGGGCTGGGGGTTGCATATGCGATTACCCATTAGATGTCTTTTGTTCTAGGAGTAAGCTATTGTCGGGCCCTGGAGCTAAAATCTGCCAGTAAAGAGGGCTCGGCAAGGTGTATTTTTGGAGGAACATCTAGTTGTGTGCCCAGGGTTATGGGATACCTTGCTCGGTAGCTATCAGCAATACTTGCCTTAGTAATGCCACTAATGTTTTTGGTGCTATAGCCTGCATTTATTTAGTTGCTGTCGATGCCATGCACAAGGCAAATTACGCGAGTTGCTGAGTCGTATTTGTCACTCGTGCAAACCTAATTGTGAAGCAAAGTAAGTTCTACTTCTATCAATTTGTGGTGTTCCCTGGTTGTTTCAGTTTTGTGACTGGCTTTTCAGAACCATTTGTTGCTTACACAGTTACATTAATGTGAGGTGAAAGTGGTTAGAAGTATTTTCTCCATGTCAAACATGGTTCTGCTATCCTTAAAGGTAAATAGCTTTGAAAGCTGTGAAACTGTACAGTTCCCATATGTGAAGAGAGATAGAGAAGCACTTAATCTAGCTTCAATATAATCCATATTAACCAAGAGAGACACCACATAAATGGAATATGAATGCTTTAGCTGCAAGACAGTATCTCTTGCTCTGGAAAGGAGTGAGGAAAATTGATGAATAGTCCAAGTATCTTTTGATTCCTTTTTAGAAGCAGCAGGATGATATCTATAGATGCTTTTTAGAAGCTTCTGACCTCAGTATAAATTCCTGATAACCTTTAATTGATCTAATTATAGCAGCAGAGTATTAGTTACCTGGGTTACATGATGGTTGTGGTGCAGTTCTATAGAACTGAGTTCTGAAGTAGTGCACAAAATGGAAGTGCTTGTATTGTAACTTAATTAAATAATTCTTTTCAAATATCTCTGTCTGTATTTCATATTTATATTTCTTAACACATTTAAGAATGATATGCGTGGACTTGAATATTGTAGTATTACCCCAATTTACAAGGCCATACCAAATTCTGTTGCTGCAGTGCTAAATAATAATGAAAGATATTCTGCAGTTTTGATGTTTTGTTCACTCTGCTCCGGCTCACAATGATGTATCTATAGGGAATTTCTGGTCAGGCAAATGTGTTTGTGTTTGTTGTTCTTTATTTGGATGAATCACTTGCATATGTGCTTTCAGAGGATGCATTTTGTCACTTAGATTCTGAAATCTTATGGTTTGAGTCATATTTTCTTTATACTATTTCTCCTTGTTCACTAAATTAGGAACCAAGGTTCTTAATTTGCTAATGTTATACTTACTCATCAACTTCGTGGGAACAGGGTTACTGCGGTAGATGGTCGGTACCTAATTGAAGTTTACACTGTACGGCCAATTAGTTATGGTGAGGAGATCACATTTGATTATAACTCCATAACAGAGGTGTGTATCTTCTGTCTTTTGGTGTCCTATGTATTAAATGAGTAGTACTTGGTGATACATTTGACTTGTTTCTGCTTCAGAGTAAGGAAGAGTATGAAGCTTCTGTTTGGTTGTGTGGCAGCCAAGTCTGCAGGGATAACTATTTGAATTTGACTAGTGAAGGAGCTTATCAAAAGGTGCAAACTACAAGTGAAACATCTTCATTAGTTAAATTTGTATTAGAGGAACCAATCAAGTTTCTTCAGTTGTTGAAGATACGAAAGATAAAAAGAAAGAAAAAGAGATTCGAAGGGGACCATGGTGGCCCTACCATGTGCAGGCTTATTTATGGTTACTGCTTTTTTTTTTTTCTTTGGCCAATGTTTTATTGTTGACCTTTTATTTTATTTTTCTTTATCAGTATTCATTTGTAGTTGATCTGGTAAACAGCAGTTCTCAGATACTGAAAGAGTCCCATGGAATGCTAGACCATCATCAGTTGATGTTAGAGACTTGTGAGTTGAATTTTGTTTCCAAAGAGGGTAAATTACACAGACACCCCCTCTACTGTAGTGAAACTACACAAAATTACCCTGTTTTTACAAAAGTTACACAGAATACCCCTCTAACAATGCTATCATACAATCTCACCCACACTGTTACTTTCAACTTAACGGCAGAGGGTCAATTTTTTTAAGACAAAAATACCCTTACTAAGGGTAAATGATCTAACAAGATTAATTGTTTAATCCTCCCAACAAAACCCTAGTTCTCTTTCTTCACCAGAGAAACTAGTTTTTGATCTTTCAGCCCGAGTCCTACGATCTCTCTCTCTCTCTCTCTCTCTCTCTCTGGCGACTTTGGTTCTAGGTTTTTTGAGGACAGCACTGGTCTGCTCATCTTCATCTCCGCTGACAATGCCCAACCGCTATTTCTTTGCATCCGGAGAACCCAACGATACATCTCGTCTTCTCCAACGATACCTCTGCAACGTTTTCAACTCCACCTTCTTCTCTTATGCAATTGTTCTGACTCTGCCATTTGTCACAATAGACGGAGAACGTCCACTTTGACATGGTTGCCCATGTGGATCATCCTTTTTGCAATGCTTCAAAACCTTCTTCTCCATGAAAACCGAAGAAATGATCAGAAAACATAAAAAAATGCCCAAATCTGACCCAAATATGAAATTCATATTTAGACTCAAATCTGACCACTTAATTCCTGCCACATGCCTGGATGATGAACATATAAGCTTAACAATGGAAATGAATAAAGGCGGATTTTATTCCCCATTCCGCTGTTTTATCGGTTTGTATTGTTCCGGTGGCCTTTACGGTTTTGAGGGGAGTGAGCTACGGAGTGAGCTACTGCAGGAGGTGAAACATGAGTTTGTGAAGGAGGATTCAAGTAAGGGAAAACCCAACGATACATTTCGTCTTCACCAGTATTTTTCAGGTGGCTCTAGGGATCTTCAGGTTCAGGGACAACGGATTAGATTTTCAAAAACAAATTTTAATGTTGAAGTTTTGAAGATATAAAGTTATTGAAGGGTTTGATTTGCAGACTGGGAATTCTGGTGGATTTCTTATTGCATTCGACAATCATTATGGGGGCAGCGACCATCATCTAATCTCTGATATGCATTTAGTGTTCACCAAAGGAAGGAGATCCGATTTCCCTAAAAAAAAATTTAAATATCGAATTTTGCTTTTCATTTATCTCTCTAACAATCTAAATAGAGTAAGTAAGAAGGATAGGAAGAAAACCCAAAAGGGTTTATGGTGGAGAAGAGAAGAAAGAAGAACTAGGGTTTTGTTGAGAGGACTAAACAATAAACCCTTTTAGGTCATTTTACACTTAGTAAGGGTATTTTCGTCTTAAAAAAAATTGACCCTCTGCCGTTGAGTTTAAAGTAACGGTGTGGGTGAGATTGTATGATAGCATTATTAGAGGGGTATTCTGTGTAACTTTTGTAAAAGCATGGTAATTCTGTGTAATTTCACTACAGTAGAGGAGGTGTCTGTGTAATTTACCCTTCCAAAGATGATTATTTGGATTTGGGCATAGCAGGTTTAGGTGCTTGTTTGCTTAATGGGTTGCCTGACTGGCTCTTTGCATATTCAGCTTGTCTGGTAAGGTGTCTTTGCTGCCTTCCTTGCTCTATGTTCGGATTAACATTCTCAGTTTGGTTTCTGAAAAAACTTGTATAGTTGTATATGTGGATGAAGATGAGGTTTATAAATTTTGAGAGAACAAAACTTCCTGAGGATATTTTGAGGCATAATTTGGAGGGGAAGAGAAAATTTTTTCTAGATATTTGCCTAGATACTGAGAAGAGTGATGCTGAGGTGCAGGTAACTGCTGTGTGTGTGTATTTGTGCACATGTTAGATGCACATCATGTATGATGGCAGTCTTGTATGCATGGGATTAGGTTTATGGTTAGCTTATGAATGCTCATTTTATTTCTACCGCAGGCTGAGGGTGTTTACAATCAAAGGCTTCAAAATTTGGCTGTTTCTCTTGACAAGGTGCTTGACTTTCTACCCCAGTTTAGTCTTTGTGCTCACGTTATAGTGTTATGAATATAACTTCCCTGGATTTTTGGTTCTTAGCCTTATTCTATAATTTGGATCAATTGGTTTGTTCTGAATGAAATTAATGTTTCAGGTGAGGATGTAATGAGAAGCGTATTTGGTGACTCAAAGAAAGCCCCACCACCACTAGAGAAGCTAAGTCCCGAGGAAGTAGTTTCTGTCCTCTGGAAAGGGAAGGGATCACTTGTCGAAGAATTACTTCAGTGCATGGCTTTTCACGTAGAAGAGAATTTACTAAATGATCTCAAGTCCAAGATTGATGTGCACGATCCATTTGGTTATAATGATCTCCGGATTGGACTGAAAAAAGCATTATTATGGTAAACTATGTGAAGTGTTGTGTCTTGCTGTTTCTGTTATATTACAACCTTCCCTAGTTGTGATTCACACTTATTTTTTGTGTGTACTATTATAAGGTTGAGGGATGAGGTCCGGAATCTTCCTTGTACATAGTTCCAGCATGATGCTGCTGCTGACTTGATCCACATTTACGCTCATACAAAATGTTTCTTTAGAGTCCGGGTGAGTTGGAATTCTTTGGCCAACAGGTTTCATAGTTATTTTTTTTTTTTTTATGACTTAAGGTTTTGGTTTTGTTCTTCCTCTAATAATGGAAAATTTTCCACATGCAGGCAGGAGTATAAGACTTAAACATCTCCACCTGTATACATTAGCCCTCTTGACTTGGGCCCCAAGCACACTGATAAATTGGGATCAGGTTTCCAGGAGTATCCCAAGGCGTATGGTGAGAATTATTGTTTAGGGCAGTTGATTTATTGGCATATTCAGACGAATGCTAATCCAGACCTTAAGCTTGGGAGAACAAGAAGGGGTTTTTTGTTGTTGCCTGACATTGCCTCCTTCTATGCCAAGGCCCAGAAGCCATCAATGCGACAACGTGTTTATGGCCCGAAAACCCCCAGATTTATGCTTACAAGAATGGTGAGAACATGCTGAACTTCACCTTCTAGTTGCTTTGGTTCTTGATGATTTTCCCTTTTCCTTTCTCCTGGAAGAGAGAGAGAGAGAGAGAGAGAGAGGTTGGTGCTGGGGTCTTGGAGTCTAAATAATAGTGAAATGTAGATATATTTGTGGGCTGGGACTGCTAATGGATGGTTTGGCTCTAGATGAGGTCCTAGTTACTAACAATAAATATGATACATTTAAAATTCCAAATGGTTACGTCATGTTCAATTTAAAAATATATGTAGGACAAGAGGTCTCTGTTTAACATAGTTGTCAAGGCACCAAGGCGACCCAAGGCGCAGGAGGGGCACCTGGGTGCCTAAGCAACCCAGGTTTTGTAAGGTTGCATCTTTCATAAGAGGATTTATGCAAAAGGGAGGGGATTAGAATATTAGTTTTTATTGTTTCTAATACATATGCATGATTCCATGCATTATGATGTATATTTGTATTCTATACATTCAATAGAAATGCTACTAATGACATCAATTAAAAATAAATAAAACAAGGCATGATACAATAAAGTGACCAACCACCCAGGGGTTGAAAAACCGCTTGGACTCCTAGACGCCGCCTTGACTACCATGCCGTGTAAACAATGCAGCAGAGTCTATTTATGAGTGTCTAACATGTACACTGCCATGTAGTGGGCAAGATGGGATCACTGAAGGATCAAAGTGTTCTGGCACTAACGTCTTCATCTTTCGTGCTACTAACCATCCACATGTGGCAACATAGACATGTGGTCCATGTTCTTTTTGTTTGCTTAGTTCTTTTTTCTTTCCAAAATCATGCCTAGGCATGTTTTGGCTGTTATTTTTACATTATTCTTTGCATGAATGACACTTTGCTTTGGACAGAACTGCTCTTCCATTTTTGTCTACATGAAATAAAATTGTTGTTTTAATTGAAATGAAAAGTACCTTTATTGAAATGCAACACAAAGAGACTACGGTTGTGAAGGCATGGGAATGGTGTGGAAACAGCGGCCTGCTAAACCTGTAAAAATAAATTAGTGGGATGGCATATGATGTCGCTAATCATTCACATTTGACTGAAAATGTGGCTAATCATTCACATTTGGCAAATAATGGCATATCATGCCTACCCATGTTTTTACTGTTATTTTTACTTTCCTTGCACATGTATACACTTTGCATTGGATAAAACTGCTCTTTCATGTCTGTCTACATGAAAGAAATTTGTTGTCGTAATGCAGTGAAAATGCCTTTAGTGTGGTGCAAACACGCAAACACAGAGCAACTAGGGTTTGCATAGGCATGGGATAGCTTATAATGTGGTTACTTGGAACTGTTGGAGAAATCAGGGGCCCTTGATTGGCCACCCCTTATATTTAGGGTTCCAGCTCAACTGTATGACTGCAAACTAACTTATATTTTTTCCCCTTATGTTACTAAATGGTACCTATTCTGGGTTGTGACAGCATATATCCTCAGATCCTCTCATTGGTTCTATTATATGCATTGGTTAAAGGTCCTAATTTACTGTCAGGTTGGGTTGTTGGATGGAGTGTTTTATTTGACTGCCAATCTAAACCTATCAATGCTGGGAATGTGTTGTAAGTTAATATTTCGTCTCTAGGTTGAGATACTTATGAGAATCCTTGTGTTTCCTTTATCAGGAGAAACAGCCCCAGAAACCGTGGCCGACGGACAGGATATGCTCGTTCAAGAGTGAGTCACGAGTGTTTGGTAGTCCGACGCTGGATGCTGTTCTTAAGAAGTCCCCGCTGGACAAGGAGATGATGCATTGGCTGAAAAGCAGACCTGCTGTATTCCTTGGTATGTGGGACCAATGAAAGTGGGAGGTCTGGGACTATTGATCCCTTGGTTTGTTTTGGAATGATTATTCTTGTTTTGTTTCACAGCTATCCCATTTAGTGTGGGAGTTGGTAATCATTTCAAAACAAGAGATACCCCTGTGCTTCTCTGCGTCCTCAATTCCTTTGTATAGTTTAATTCTCTTCTTTGTGATTCGTATTCATTGTTCAGTGTTAGAGCATTGGTTCTTTATTTTTATAATTAATTTAAAAAGAAAAATAGCTTAAAGGTTTCATTTCATGTTCACCATTTCTCTTTTATCCCTTTGTGAATCCATTCGTTTGAATAGTTTTCAAGATATCCATGGGAAGCAATTTTTTTCCTGAACATTTCTTTTTGTTCCATTATATTATTAAACAACCCCTCCAATTTTGATATAATTCTTCATTCAATCGACCAGACGTATAGGCTGAAGACCATTCAAGATCATCAGTGGAGTTTTTTTTCATATGAAGAAAGATGCTGGTGTTTGCAATCTTATTAGGCTGCAGTTGGGTGGATCAGAACATCCATTGCCTCGACTGCAGATAATCTGTTATCATGTCAGATTCAGATCTTCTCTTGTTCGACGAGCGGCAGCTGGATGTGTTTAGATCCTACGGTTAAAAGTGGTTCGGATGTAAATAGCTTAGGTGGTTGCGAAGCACACTGAAACGTTTGTCTTTTTCAAAATTCTAAATCAGCAAAACGATTTCACTAAACCCGCGGAGTTGCAGGAACCCAAAACTCTTCTCAGACCCAATTCTTGAAGTTGCATTCTTTCCAGATCCGTGGCTCTTATCATCATGAAACTCTGTGGCATGTGACATTTGAAAATGTCAATCCATCCTGATTAAAAATCAAAACCTAACCATCTCATTAATAATAGTTTCATAACCTTTATGAGATAATAAACAAGTATTACTCGGGCTCTCTTTGGTTTGTATTATATAATGTATTATGAGTTATTTGTGATAAATCAATTATGATAATAGATTCTGAGTAGTAAGTAATGACTGTTTGGTACCACTAAACATAATACATTATATAATGAGAAATATGTTATAATGATAAACAACTAATAACCTATTTGTAGATTATGTATTATATCTATTTATTTTAATTATAAATAGGCATTATAAATCATGCCAAACAATCATAAATTTCATAATTTATTACATAATACATTATATAATACAAACCAAAGAGAGCCTCAGCTAAGCTCTTTAAGCCAAAGCCTACTTCTGGGATGAAACTGAAAATATATAAAACAAGACCTCTATGATTGAACTTAAAACAAGCTTTTTAATATAATTTTTAATTATAAAGAAAAGAATGTATAGGATCTGGCTTAAAGGTTAAACAAAATAAAAGAAAAAAGAGACAATCAAGGAAAGTAAAGACAACCTGAATGCTTTAAAAATCAATAAAGCTACTCCATTCACAAAACCTATAAAGCCTAATAATGGGTTCTCCTGTGTAGACTGAATCAAACCAAAGTGTGAGATCCAAATGAATCATATCTGTGTAGTATATTTCATGTGGATTTGCTTCCCATTTCTTTAATTTTTTTTATTTTTATTTTAAAATTCATGGTGCTGCTCCCTCAGACACATTGCTCTCATTTTTTAAGCAGTTTCAGCACAAGGATTGATGGAAATTTTTCTTAATTGTATAGGGTTCTTAGGAGTTAAGATTATAGCTTCTTTTAAAATATTGGGTCTTTCTATTTGACATCAGTTGGTAACGTGGTATTAAGGGGATCTTGACATTGATTCTTTTTCAAACACACTCATCGGGTCGTCATATAAATCATAATATACAAAAGGGCAGTTTCAGTATTTGAAGTGATGAGGTGAGGAGGTTATAGGCCGATCTGATGGACACCAGATTGACTGTATCTTTGCTTAGTGGGAGTAATTGTCTGCATAACCCAAAAAACCAGCTCTAATGATCCTTTATTGGAGAAAAAAAATAATTTAGTCTACTATTATACTGCCACATTATGGTGTAGAAATTCATTTTATTTTTGGATGAATCAATGTCTACAAATTAACTGTAACCATTTATGAATAATTTCATGTTTGTTTTGTGATCTTCAGATGTCTTCAGACTGTAAACTGGACATCCAAAGTTGGAACTGGAATTACTTTTTTTTTATTGTCTTATAATGTGATAAAATTTACATTATGCTAAATTCCATATAAATAATAGGAATAATGAAGGAGTGAGAATATTAGTTTGAACTAATTCTTTGTACCATTATTGTGAATCGAAATTTAATTAGCACTGTTTTTTTTTTTGGTAAAGATTAGCACCGTTATAGATCTTGGATAAGTACATATTAGCAACAACTAGACAGAATGGGCTCAGTTTCCAAGAAACCCAGCCCAACCCTAGGTCTCTTAAACCAAGCCCAACACAAGGTCGGGCTGGAATATCTCAGCCTAAGCCCAGCCCAGTTTGGCCTTGATTAACCCTGATTGGGCTAGGATGGGTCAACTTGGCCCTAATTGATCATGACAACCACCTACAAAACCCTAAATTTTAAAAGGAGGAGGAGAAGAAATAAGGAATAAAAGTTAAGGTTTTACAGTTACATGACTGGTCTCAGGCCGAGGCTTCAGCCCAAGCTCAGGACAGGCTAGGGTCACCGGGCCAAACTGACACCCCTATTTGCACACAGTCCCCTTTTCCTTATCCGACTGCGAAGGCCACGACCATGCAGAAAACCTTTTGTGTAAAGTAATTGATTTAGAATTCCATATTTAGTTGTGTGTGTGTTTTTTTTTTTTTGGGGGGGGGGGGTGGGGGGGGGTGGGGTTGAGGGGGGAAAAGGGGGGTGGGGGGGGTGTGAGTTGTTACTTGTTACTAAGGTAGATTCAAATCCTAAGCGCCTTAGAGGTGCTGTGTAAGTGGAAGGCCTTACAAATTCCAAAGTTGGTTGATCAAAGCTTGTGGTTACATAATCAATGCTTGATTTTATACATTCCAGTCCAGTTTGACAAAGCTAAACTCAGAGTTCTTGGGACCCAAATGTCTCCAAGGACACATGAAAATGTTGAAGACTTGTAGTTGAATATATAAATCACTTTTAAGTTGTACTTTACACACACATGTAATGTTTGTTTGTGTTGGGAAATCTAATGACACTTCAATCTTGTCCATACCCACTTTGCTCTGCTTTAGGAAGGGGATTAATGATGACCTAGTCCAACATGTTCTATGTTATTGATGATTTGCCATCCTATTTTATATTAGATACCAGTTGAATTAAGTTTTGTGATGATGTGCCTCACAATCATCCACATTAATCCAAAGATATGCACAAAGAAAAAAAAAATCTATACTTAAGCCAGTTATATTGAAAGTTTACACGTTAACGGGAAAAATGAGAAAAATGAGAGTATAAGAAGGATTGATAGTCGATCACTTTGACTACAGAGAAAAGGGATTTGAATTTCAAGGAAGAGAGACATAGAGACAAAAGTACATACCATGTATGCTTCCTTTATCCATAATTAATTGGGTATTTTAAGAACTACAACCTTATAGCTTCATACTGCATACTCATCTTACAAATCTATAACCATAAGTGCCCAAATGTGATGTGAGAGGGGATTTTGATCTTTGTAAAACTATCTCCAATGGGGTAACTCAATTGGTAAGGAACCTACGTCTCATATACAGAAGGTTTTGAGTTCAATTCCTCTTGTTGTTACATTTTTTTTTCTTTGAATACAAGTGAAATGTTTCTCATTCAACCCTAGAAGATATAATCCATGCGATTGTAGGAACTCAAATTATCTTAATTTGCAACAATTATTAAAAAAATATTATAAAAATCATAACTAATATCCATGCTCGAGCAAGTGTTGAAATGAAAAACAATATAAGATAACCCAATCATAATCACAATACATCATGTCTATTACTCCTTATTACAATATTACTTTCAACTTTCCTTCTTGTTTAGAGGATCATAATTCATAGACATTGAATGGTTTTCACTTAAGAAAAAAAATCCAAAATACAAAAAGAGATTGGATTAATTTTTTGAGAGAAAAATTAACTCTGAAGCACATTCCATAGCTGTCAGATTCAGGCATTCTATTAAATACAAATGGGGCCCATGGACCCACTTTCCTTTACTGTTGATAAAAATGGTTGCTACTACAAGTACAACCCTACAACCCTACAAATCTGTCGGCTTGTACCATCAAAAGCAGAGAAAGCCAAATACAAAAAAGAAGAAAAAAAAAATTTGCATGGGTCTATAACCTATCCGACTAGACCCGATCCGACCCGAGTCACATCACTCTGCAGTCAAACAGTCAAATTAGGACTTGTACCTTTTACTTTTAACAGTGTCTTTACACTTCCACACGTCTTTGCACGTGTGACCGTTCCACGAACCGATATTGACTCACTGACTCAGTAGCTTGCACGCGCGATGGTAATCATCAATAATGAATTGGACGGTTAGGATGTTAGTTTACCAAAGAAATAAATCACAGTCATTGGAGGGAAACATTTCTCGAGATTCGTTCTCCACTTGCAGGAAAAAAAATGGAGAACCCTTGGAAAGCCGACATGGAAAGCTGACATGTCGGCCGTGTTATGGGCTTTATTTTAATATAAAATTTTCATTTCCGACCACTACAGCTAATGATGACACGTGGTAGATTCCTAAACCATATTCTCATAGACACGTGTTTGGGTTCGGTGGCAAGCTGGGTACCCTGAGTTACTGAGTCTTGACAGACAAGCATGTGAAAGGGGTTGATGACGTGGCAAGCCATGTCAGAAATTGAAGGACAGGTTGGACATGGTTACATGGGTGGGTGGGGCACCTGGGACCCTTGATTTCAGTTCTGCTTTACTTTTGGGCCTTTATCATTTCCCATGAACGCATGGAGGGTGTGGTCTGTCTGTTCACTGTTGTAAGTTCTGTCCTCCACAAGAAGAGCTGCCAAGGAGAAAATCAGTGGTCAACAGTAACAGCCTTTACTGGGTTTTATAACTTTTCCTTGGAGGGAGAGAGAAGACAGAGAGCACCAAGGCTGCAGGAGGGAGAGATAAGAAAGAGAAGCCCAATTCTGAGTCTCGGACTGATCATTTCCATACTTATTAGGTTTCATCATTTGGGCAGATGGCAATCATGTATGCTATGCTGGTAAGAAAAACATTTGGGATGCAATTAATCAAAACCCAGTTCCTAATACCATGGTTCCAGTAATCATTGTCGGACATCTTCCATTTGATCTTGTTTTAATATTATTATATATGATATTAGTTACATGTTAATTTTCCATTAGATTCATATACTAATATGATGTTTTGGACATTTCCATACCAGGTTTTAGAATGTTGCATTGTGTGGTAGTATCTCATTCTATATCGGGTTGTTGAGAGATGCAAACTTGAATATATATATCCGAAACCCAAAACTGAAACAAACCCTTTTCAGTCTACTATGTTTTACGTTTAATTATTAGTCCAACGGCAAGGTTGTCATATTGTAACCTGGTGGTCACGGATGCAAAACATAGAAACAACTTCTCTACATTATAAGGGTAAGGCTACGTACATTCTGTCTCTCCCCAGACCTTATAGTAGTAAGAACTTCATACACTGAGACGCTTGTTTTATCAAATAAAAAGATTTTTTTTTGTTGTTGAAAGATTAAGAAGGTAATTCAAAACTTCAAGCATTTGATCATGTAAGTAGTTAGGTAATAGCTTATGGCAAAGAGACATATATGAGAGTCAATTTCAACCAATTTATAAGCTCCATTTGGTTTAATATAAAATATTTATAATATTTTTTAGAATGTTTTTTGAATAATAGAGTGGAAATTATACTAGCACACAAATGTCTTTCTTTCTGCTCTGCCACTCTCTACCCATGCCCTTCGATGATGAATCCATCGATGTCTCATCTCATTGTGAGTAGGAAACCTTATTGCTTAGAGAACCTTGTGCATATTTTTCATAGAATTAAGTCTTATTTGTCACTATCCAATGGATAAGGATCATTCCAAATCTTATTATATAAATCATATGATTTTGACATGGTCATTTATTCATATGATGATGTCTCACAAATTTCTTTTGGTTTTATGTAAAATATTATAAAAAAAATTTGCTGGGATTTGTGAACATTGGTGTGAGAGTTATATTAGTCTCTACCTTTGTATCTTTTTCTCTTCTCCCTTGTCTCTTATCTTTGCTTCACCCATTGATGAATGAAGAAAACCGCTGCTTCGAGAATCCTTGCACATATTTTCATTAGAATTACGTTTTACTTTCCTTTTTTTTAATAAATAATTAGGTCTTACTTGTTGGTTCTTACTACCCAGTGGATAAGGGTAATTCCAATTTTTATTCTTATTATATAAATGATCTGATTTTGACATGATCATTATTCATATGATGATGTCCCACAAATCAAAATGGAATCTTGCTCACCCCTACCCTCATTCCCCCACCCTAAAAACAAAAAAAAAACAAAAAACAAAAAAAATAAAGAAAAAGGGAAAAGAAAAGAGAAAATCTTGCACATAATGCAACCACATCTTCTCAATCTTGGAAGGTAGTGAAACAGTAAAAACAAAATTTCTGGACAATCTGGTTTGGGACCAGCCCAAACCCAGATTGGCTTAAACAGTATTGAGCGTGAAATGAAGAATTGACATGGAAAAAGTCCATTTCAATGCCAAAAATTGAATGAAACGCCAAAAGGACTATGCACGAAAGTATTAATAAGTAATACTTATTAGAGCTCAGCACCCTTTTCAAGCTCAGGGCCATATCTAGAGGAGGTGGTCACATGCTCTCTCGCTCACCCACATATGTACACCTTTCCTTTACTTTTATGAAGAGACAGAACTCAGAAGAGGAGGTTCTTTCTCTCTCTCTCTCTCTCTTGGTGTGAAAGCTTTGGTATTGGTGTAAAACCTTGAAAGGTGCTGCCCATCATCTATCGAATTTTGTTAATCCTTTCCTTGTTTTCGTTTACAGTTGGATTGGTAATGGAAGGAGCCATGAGGGTTCTAGACTGTAACAGAGCTTTAGTATCATGAAGGGAAGGAGAGCAGAGGTTCTCTTTCTTTCTCTCCTAGCTCTCTACTTGTGCTCTGTTCGTTTTCTGGTTTTTTTTTAATTGTGGGATCTGTTTTATTCGTGAATGGGGGAAGATAGCTGGGGTTTGTCACCTTCCGGAGCTCCGTTGAATGTACAGAGAGACGAGCACTGGAGGCATTTTGATAACTCTGTTAATGCTGTTTCATTTGGGTTCGTTGCCACTGCGATTCTCATTTCCATGTTTCTCGTTATGGCCATCTTCGAAAGGTTTCTCAGGCCTGGATCTTCTTCTCAATCGGGTTCCGGTGGTCGGAATCGTGGGGATCTCGAGTCTCACCTCGCCTTCAACGGAAAGCTTGATCACCCATCACCCAAAGTAATCTCTCTCTCTCTCTCTCTCTCTCTCTCTCTCACACACACACACACACATATACACACACACACACACACACACACAACACACACACACACACACACACACACACACACTTGGTAGGGTTCATCCTTGTTCTGGTTTTCTGCAGTGACAATGGTTCTCTCTCCCTTCTCTCTCTCTCTCTCTCTCTCTACTGTCTCTGTCTTAGTCTTTCTGTTTTTTTTTTTCGTAATTATCTTTTCAGTTATCTGCAAATGGGGTAGAGAGTAGAGACCTAAGGAGGCTATGCTCTCGAGTGGTTACTTTCGTTTTGTGCTTTTCAATCTTTATTTGACCGGGTAATGAATCCTTCCTCCACAGTCATGAGAGCTGAGAAATGTTAATAATTATGTCCTCGACGGAAAGGCCCTTTTCCTTGTTTTTATGAATTAACGTTGTAAATGACATTATGAGTTATGAAACTGAATTATTATTCCCCAATAGGGTGTCTCAGAACTCCTTGTTCTGCAACAAATGAATAAACGAAATAAAAAACTTTCTGGGGTTCTTTCTTTACTTTTGTTCACTGAGATTTGTTTTCATTTTTTTTTGTTTCTTTTGTTTCTTTTGTTTGCCCATATGGGTGAAATTCTCATTCTCTCACTTTAAAATGGGGGTATTTGGGTCTTTTTGTTAATACTGAGTGCTTTTCCTTTTACTTTATTCTGATCCTTGTTCCTTTCATCTTTCTAATCTTCGACCTGACCCTTAATTTGATTCTGTACTTTACATTTTATGGATCATGTTATCCCATTAATCTTGACCACCCAATTGAGGTTTATCTTTGATCACAGTCCATGAGGCCATAATCCTGATTTCACCCTAGCTAATCTAATCAGATGAGCACAAAGTCTCTCTCTCTCTCTCTCTCTCTCTCTCCCCTTTTTTTTTCTATTTCTTTTATTGGTTATGTGTACAATTGAATGATGGGGTTTAGAAATGGCTGTGAGTTTTCTTATTATTGCTAATTCAGGAAGCTTTTCGTGGCTGATTAGCCTCCCATAGATACATGAACCTAGAATTACTAATATTTATGAGTTTCAACTTGTTTGCATTTCTTGTTTGGGCCCTGCCAAATACCAACTTATCCTCCAAAAGATTTGATAATATCAATAAATAATCTTCCACAACAAACAAATAAACTTTGGGACTGTAATTTCTTTTGTCTGGAAGTATATCTCTTCACTCTGCAGTCTATGATATGAATTGTATATAAAATATATTATTGCTTAATTATTTTGTTTTTTTCCTTTAAAAAATAAGATTACACATATTCATGCAGTGAAGTGTTAAACAAGGAAGGCCCTTTTATTCTTCAAAACACAATGTGCATGCACTGCCAGTATATGTGACAGACATCACCTTACTTCCTCTTGTTTTTTCTCTTGGAAGCATTTAATTTATTGTTTCTTGGTCCCCATCTGTTTGACTTATTGGGATTATCTTCAGTTAGCCATAGATCTAATTCTCCAGCATTCATTATATAGGCTAATAGTACCTTGTGCATGAATTTATATAATGGGTGTGGCCCACCATTTGCTTGTTCGACTCTCCCACCCATCTGATGCTTAACATCCTATGGGGACCCCACCTTCTGGTAACATCAGAAAACTCTTAGGTGGAGTATATACCAACCATAAACCAGACATTCTAAACTACTTTAGCCTTTGATCAAGAGACCAAAGTGACGCATCTGATGAAAAAAATGGTTGATCAGCTGGAGAGACAGCCTATTCGTCAGATCGGCTATTTAGAACTGCCCAGTTTGCTAGGTCATCTCCATCCAAGAGTGGTTACTGTTTGCACATTCTGGTTGAATGAATTGGTGTTTAAAATGGTTTATCAGTATATCATCTGTCAGCAGTATTTGTTGAGTTGCAGGAAATCCGTGCTCATGCTTCCTCCTGTGAAATTGCCTGATTGTGTTAGAGTTACTCTGCTGGTAGAATCCCCTTGTTTTAAGGAAAGGATAAGTGTAAACCTCAGCAGACAAAGCTATTAATTTTATAGTGTAACTGTACTCATAAAATATAATTATTACATCAACCTCCACCTTCTTATGTCGTCTCATCTATAATGCTGGAAATGCAAAGTCAAATATTTATTTGTTGTTTTGCTAATCCTACTAAAATAAGGAAAAGTATCAGCATCATGAGAACACTAAATGGTTCTTCTTTGTATGCCTTTGTTATTACTCAATCTTTCTATTTCTTTATTATTGTTCTTTTTTTTAATGAAATCTATCAGATGTCTTTTACCTATGATGTTCAATATGTAAGAACTTACTATGTGGGCCATCTCACTGATTCAAACCATTCATACCATCAAACAAATGGACCTCAACAGGAATAGCTTAAATCTACAAAAAAACCTGTGGTCCTTCTTGATCCCTGTCACCAATAAACACCATTTTCTGGATTGCTGAAAGAAAGAGGAATGTAAAAAAAAAAATTAAAATAAAGTAAGGTTAGTATTAAAAGGGGATGTTTTCATGCATGGTTACACGAAATCATCTAACGGTTTGTTTATTAGGGGGTTTACACTCACATTTCTATCGGATGGTAAAGTGTGGAATTCGTTCACAAGGAATGTCCAACACTGCGAGTTTGATTGTAGAACATTTTAAACATCCAATGTTTTCTGTTCCACTTGCAATAATCCGGGCAATACAGTCGCCACCTTTGGTGGAGGCAAAAGCAGAAGATTAGGTTATCCAAAGTTCCATCCCAAAAGTTCGAACTGGTAGGTGGAGGGACTCCCAGGTGTATAAGGGGGACTGAAGACCATTTGATAGTCGGTATGTGAGTAAACTCTCAATCCTCAGCTCTGATACCATATAAAGTTTCCATCCCAAAAGTTTGAGTTGGTAGGTGGAGGGACTCCCAGGTTTATAAAGGAGACTGAAGACTATTTGATGGTTTAGATGATCTAATGATCTGAGTAGTTGCATAATTGTAGACAATCAGAATAAAAGTTGTTGTGCATTATGGGGTATTAGTGTTGAACATGTTGGACACCTGGCATGAGCGGTACAGAGAGAAGCGTTGCCCAAAGTCTCTTCCTAGTCCCCCGGCTTGAACTGCATGGCACTAAGGGGGTCGATATGGTGAGCGCTTGATCCAACAATCGGTATCATAGTCTAGTTCATGGGTTTGAGTCTCCCGGGTGGGTCAATAAAGAAATAAAGTTATGCCTTCACTAAAAACTATAGCTTTTGGTGCAATGGTAAGCGCTTAATCAGATCATTCTCATAGTGTAAATTTTGTTCTTTTTTTCATTTGTCATTTCTTGTTCAGTGGTGGTATAAGCTACTTCATGGGGATTGTAGTTGTTGAACAATAATCTCGGATATTGTATACCTTGTCATAAAATAGTTTTCATTTCAGTAGGTCTTGGAAATATGTTTGTTGTTTATTTTCTCATAGCTAGCAGTAGGGTAGCTACTGTCTTCATAGAATACTGGTTACAGAACCTGGTTGTCCAAGTAGCATATCCTGAAGTTCTGAGGTTGGCTATTAAAGGGACTTGCGGTCTATGTTTTAGATCATAGAGATATTGCTATTATCTGTTTGGATTAAACCAATTTCAGTTAGGTTGTACTTATGGAAGTTGTGTGTGTCACTGACTCACATATTCTCTACTCCCATGCTCATTGCTTTGCTTTAGTCCTTATGAATTGTTTTTGGTATGGGTAGTTATAGCAATGGCAGGACTTACTGATATGGAACATTTTAGTTGCAAGTTCCCTTCGTAACAGGGTTAGTCATTAATAAAGCATTATCCCTTGTATCCCATCCTCCATCTCTCTCTCTCTCTCTACTCCCCTAGGCCTTTCCCAACAAAGTGGATTCTTCTATATGAATCCTGTTTCACCATTCAATCCTGTTTAAGGACATATTTATTGTTAAACCTAAGGAATCCATATCTTCGACGACGATCTTAAGCCTACCACTGGTTTTTTAGTTCCTCTGCAAACAATCAATTCCGTTGCTGTTAATGTCTCTCCCCTCCCCCCCCCCCCCCCACAAAAAAAAAAAAAAAAAAAAAGAAGAGAAAGAGACCCTACAAAATAGTTTTCATTCTGATCATAGATGCTGTGCTAACAACTACTATTCTACTGTGGGCTTACAGTAAAAAGAACTTAAGAAAATCAATCCTCTGCGGTTCTGATATATTTATTATTTATTTATTTTTTTACCCCTGCAGATGACAGTGTATGCTAATGGGGTTTCAGTACTTATGCCTGGAGAAGAAATTCCTACATTCATTGCACATCCAGCACCTGCCCCATGCCCGCCGGAGCGCATCTTACGGCCTCCCCATCAACATAATGCCTTCAGCAGCCCTGCTTCCAACATGAACTCAAATTCAATTTGAACTGAGCCGAAAATGAAAATATGTACCATGTACATCAACTGCTATTTTTCAACAAAGACCAAATCATAGCAAATCCGGGAGAAAAGAGTTTCATGGAAAGACAGCAAACAAGTTCCGGGCACTTGATGACTGAGCTCGATGTCATCTTTATTTGCCCTGTGTTCTAATGTTTCTATTGCGTTCTGTGATTAAATGGGGCTGGTTTTTTAGATATTCCAGCTTAGGTTCAGAGGAGCAAATTTGACATTCCCCCTGATTTATTCAGGTCTCTTTGTTGAGTTTTTCTTTTTAGATCTTCTAGCAACAACCCATATTCAATGTGTTTAGGATTACTTCTCTCAAGAACCATCGAATCTTGTAAAGAAAATGAGAAGTGGATACTGGATACTATTTTTAGTTGTTTGTATATGTCTTTCCTCTTCTATCAATTTATCTGCAAATTAATTATTCATTGGCAAGTCCAATGAGGACATGTGATGGACTGTCGCCCTCGTGTATCTTTAACCAAATGATTGATGATAAGGTTCATTAGGAGAGAAAAACAAAAGGGTGGGGTATTATTGGATTTGTACCTTCTTCCAAAATGGCAAACCCTGAATCATGGATTAAGGAATGGGAATTTTTTTTCTTTTTTTGGTAAAAAGAAAATCTATTGGCGAATCAATTGATTCAAATCGATTCTGGATCAACCAAGACCCTCAAGCGGACAAGCCCAGTTGAACAAAAAAAGGTAGGCCAAGACGAGCTCTATCTCCTTCCTTCTCCCTTTTAGCGAAAAATCGGGTTTTATTAGGGTTCAAGTCGATTCAGACCTCGATACTTTTTTTTTGGAATTCCTATTCTACTGGTGTCCATGGGCGATTTCTACACCACTGTGCTGCACCAAATTCACTGATTGGCAGCCACCACTGCACTAGATTTGTCGGGCTTCATTCATAATCTTTATCCTGGACCAACCTAAGGTGTCCAGTTCAAGGTTAGCTTATTAGAATTCTTATGGGCTTGCTCAGTCTTTACATGGGTCTGAGGTAACAAAAATCCTTGAGCAGATTCAGACCCAATGGCCCACAGCTCAAAATTCATCACCTCTATAGAGCCTAAGTGTCAGGCCCACAGATTAAAACTCACGACCCAAAAGTTTGCAGGAAAACAAATCTTTTATTCAGCCCCAACACTACTAATCGACCAGATTCAGACCCAATGGCCCACAGCTCAAAATTCATCACCTCTATACAGACCCTAAGGCCCCGTTTGATAACACTCCTATTCCTCATCTATTGCTTTTGCTCTGGAATCACTTTATGGGGTATTTGATAACATTCCAGAAGTTGGATTCTGATTTCTAAAGCATAAATGGAGTAGAAGCCTGTTTGGTAACCTGGTCCGGACTTCTAGAGAATCCATGGGTGAACCAATTCCAAATGGACTCCATAATCCAATTTTTTAGAGCATAAAATAGATGCTTTTCGACTTCGGAATAAAATTTTGACGTAAAAAAAATCACTCTACACCACTACTACCACCAACCACCACTACCACCACCAACCACCACCAACCACCAGCCACCACCACCACCACCGCCACCACCACCACCACCACCACCACCACCACCACCACCACCATCACCACCACCGCACCACCACCACCCACCGCCACCACCAACCACGGTCACCCACCCCCACCAACCATCACCCACCATCACCACCCACCCACCACCTCCACCACCCTCCACCCACCCAATGCCACCACCTCCCACCCACCACCACCATTAGCAATCATCACCACTCACCACTAGTGCCACCATCCGCCACCCACCACCACCACCACTCTGGAGTCCATGACTAAATTAGGTTAACAAACATATTTCTACTCCTTTATACTCCTGAATCCTTTTGAAGTTGGAATAGAAATTTGAACCAGAAATAAGAATCCCAGAGTTGAAGTTTTATCAAAATACTCTAGAGTCCAGTATTTTGAAAATAGAATGTTGTTTGATAACGCTACTCTAGATCTGATTCCAGAGCCTATTGAGCGTAGAATCCCGTTTGATAAAAATGAATTTGTAATCAATTCCAGATCTGATAGTGGTGGTGGTGGCAATGGTGATGGTGGCAGTGGTGGGGGTGGTGGGGGTGGTGGCAGAGGGTGGCTGTGGGTGGCGGTGGGGGTGGGGGTAGTGGCAGAGGGTGATTGTGGGTGGTGGTGGCGGGTGGTGGCAATGGCATTGGTGGTGGTGGTAGTGGCGGCAATCAAGCCTTCGTTCTGGCCCAACTCCCTTTTTAACCTCTGTTTCATTTGCTTTAGAACAACGAAAGCTAATTTTTTTAGCTCCCAAATTTGGGATTCCAGAGTCAAATGGAGTCCGATTCACTCCCTGGGAGCTTGGAATCGGACTAGATTTACCAAACAGTATTCAACTCTCAAATTGCTCCCAATGAGACAGAATCAATGGAATCCAAGAGCAGGACTGTTATCAAACAGGGGCCTAAGTGTCAGGCCCATGGATCAAAACTCACGACCCAAAACTATGTAGGAAAACAAATCTTTCATTCAGCCCCAACACTAGCAAGGTAACCGGATCAGATATGGATCCAAAGGTGGTCAGATTCGGATACCCCTAAACGGATAAAGATGAAATTGAATTCGGATTTTCGACTTTCCATTTACACTTATATAACCCGAACCTTTCTACCCTATTGGATATTATTCGTTTTCAATCAATGTCTCTCACTTGTCTTAGTTGTATGCTTTTCTTTTCCTTGTCCTCTAGAACCTATCAAATCTTCAAAGACTCAAGATCTTTGGCTACTTAATTTTTTTTATTATTAATTGGATTGATCGATTCACATTGATTTGCACCTTACCCATCCTTGATCCAATCCTGTTTTAATATTATTATATATAATTTCCTATTGGATTCGATCAGTTTTGAAGAATGACCGATACCATGGCCGATACGAGGATTTAGAACCTTGACATTGAACATCTTCACTTTCCCCTTCAGAATTATTGAAATCAAGATCCTACACAATTAACAATTCCTTCTCTTCATTTTCCTTCCCCAATTGAATTTCAAAGCTCATGATTATGATTTCCACTCTTGGAAACAGCAAATTTTAATTCAAATTCAGATTCCAAGACACCAATTAGAGAAAAATGATGATAAAGCATTACCGGTTTTAAAAACATAAGAAACACCAAAGCAATCCAGAAGTCAGAACTGAGTCTTTTAGTTTGAGGACCACCTTGCAGCAAAATTCCAAGAGTAAAAAACCCAATCCCAACGGCTAGAAAAGTTTCCAAATTGTATTTTCAAAAGACTGATCTAATTAAGAAAGAACGAGATTACATCTTAAATAACCTTTTAGCTGACTATTGAAAAGATCTCCTCCACTCTGTTCTGCAACTCAGTCCTCTAGTAGTGTGGAAATGGAGTGAGATGAGCCAATCTCGCCGCAGACTTGGCAATCCTGCCATGTGCTGTACCTTCTTTCCATGTTGCATTATGAAACCCATTTTGCCAATCATTAATATCAGTCAATTAATTTAAAGGAAGGGAAAATCGAGATATAATTAGAAATAATAATACCAGAGGTCAGATGAGGTTCTCGTTCTTCTCTCTTAATCTCTTTCTGGGTTTTCAATCTAAACAAGAAAAACAGAGCCTTGTAGGAGAATCCCGATGTTCATAGTATATAGACACATAAGAGAAAGAGAAGACAAGATTCTGAGAGAAAACAGTAACACCAATCACAGATCACGATTAGGAACTGATAAAATAACGGCTACATTGCAGAAGACAACATCGCCGGCGAACAATGACGCCGGCGAATCCATTTGTATCAAGATTCAAGAACAGATGATAGTATTTACAAACAAAGTAAAGAAGGAAAACAAACTAATAAGTTATACTGTTAATCTGCTAATTTTTTTTCTTGTATTTCTCTACAAAAAGATGAAACATTCCAAGGAAACAAGGGGATTCTCGAGGGATTCGTTCGTGGGGAAATTCCAATCCCCTTCGTCCTCCTTTGTTTCCTCTGGTTTTCGTCCGTTCTCCTGACCTAAAGTAGGGATCCGACCTGGTGATCTCACGGCTTTCGATGATGGACTCTGCAACGAAGCAGACCGTGTCGCTGGGGACCTCGATCTCCTCGCTGAACCCTCCCCTGGATCTCGCCTAACCCCGCCACTGCTCCCTGGGATGCGTCGTCTGTTGGTATAACCACCACCACCAACCATGTCCCTAGTGCTGTGATGATGATGATGAACCTGAGACGGTTTCATGGAATTGTTGTCACTTCTCCTGCCAGGCGATTGATCGAACCTTCTCGCCGGAGACGATTTCCCACCTCTGTCTGTCCTTCCAGTGAACTCTCCACTAACAGGACGTTTCCGCGGAAGCTTAGCTGGAGATCTGTCAACTCTCTGCCGCACCTCTCCATCGTCAACGCGTCCTTCCCCAATCGTTGTTGTGGACACACTCTCGCTCAAGCTACACAAATCCGAGACTTCAGAGATCTGTTCTACAGCTGGATCAGGAGGTGGCGATGTTCTCCTCTCCAGATTCTTAGCTTCTTCAAGCTTAATGGGGAAAGAGGGAGGTGGAGGAGGAGGAGTAGATGGCAGGGAAGAAGGATTATCTGTTTCGATCTTGAGGAAAGAGGGCTGAGGGATCTCCTGGGTTTCCACATTACGGGAAGAGGGTTTTGGAGTGGGAGTGACCGACAACACTTCCTTCACAGTCTCCTCTTCCAACGGAGGAGACAAAGGAGGAGATTTGCTATTTCCTGCTGCTGCTGCTTTGATGTAAGAGTTGGTGTCTTCCTCAGCTTTTTTCGCCGCAGGTGGAGTCTTGTTTCTGCTTACACAGCAACCCATTGTGAGTGTCGGTGAGTTTTGATTCTTAAGGGACTATAGAGACTGAAAGCTTCAGCTGTGCTTCATCGTTGCCAGATCGACTGTGCGGCATCGTTGAAGATGACAGATGCAATTGCAGTGGGTGGAGTGGGGATGGGTGAAGTTATGAGTTTCACACTTCGACCTCTTCCTCTTTCTCATACACACACTCTCTGTGAGGGAGGAAAACAGATCTGTGAAAGTAGTCGAGGTGGAGTGGAAACAGAGAGAGTAAGTATTATTATTATTATTTTTTCCCTTCCTTTTTCTTAAGATTTATGAATATTCAAAGTTCCAAAAGGCTAATAATGGAAAACTGGAGACACTGAATGGGGATCCAGATCCTCTCCAATTGGTAGGACTAGTGGCCGCTCGATGAGTGACCCTTGGATTCTCTCCGGTTGGTACGATAATTGGAATTGAAAGAATGTCAGTGGCTGCCCGATGAGCGACACTTGGTGCTTCTTCAATCTAAAGGTCAAAACCATTGTGGTTGATCTTACAGCATCATCACACTATGGTGATTGGAGCTCACACCTGCAACTCGTGGTTGATAAATGGTTCTCCATTCTGACACTTCTTTGTCCATGCAAGAGAATTAGCTCCATTGCTTCCTTCCATTTTGTTGGAGGTGTTTCTCGGTTTTCTAACTCTTCTTTCACTAGTTGATGCATCTGTCCTTTACAAGATTTGGATTTTTTTTTTCTATGTAGCACGATACGCAGCCATACCTGGCACTCCAATTGGTTTTTGCCTTTAGATCGACTCCAATTGCCGTACCAAGTGGAGAAGATGGGGATCCAATGAAGGTAACCTTTATTAATTATGGGAGATCATGGTTTTAGTTATCGATATCGGATAGGCTTCTTTTGGTTTTGGAAGTCTTCGTTACGAATACTTCAATGATACGGAATCGAATATACAAACTGGAATGGATAACTATACTTGATTTATATTAGCTTATTCCAAAAGAATATGTCACATCAATATGTTGGCCATATGTATCTGATATAGATACCCATTTCGGCCTAGGTGAACTAAAACTTTGTGGGAGAGGGTTCTCAATGTAGGTAGTTAGAAATAAGGTTCTTAATCCTAGTATTGGATTTGTTGCTGTTGAAAATTGGTCCGAGTTGTAGGACTTTTGACCAAGATGTTTACATCGTATCTGAGTTGGCCACATATAAATCTACTTCATACGGTTTAGACGAGTTCAAGGTAAGAACTTGAAAGTGAAGGAAGTTTCTCCGAGGGATGGATTGGGTTATCCAGTAGCTACTCCGATGATTAAGTTAGTTTACTGAGCAAACAGTGTGAAGCAAAAAGTGGAAGAGAATTACTTCTCTGAGGGTGGGATAAGGTTTGAATATAAGAGTGGACGTGAAATTATCTATCCACGTACCTTCGTATTTGTCGATATTTAAAGGAGTGTCTAACTGTCCGGTGTGGTTTGAATTATCCGTTTTGGTTGTAGATTAGTTGATAACTATATCTTGAACAATTCACCATTAGACGATGATCTCACACGGTCATCACAGGGGCAGTTGCCTAATTTACAAGTCCGCTAAACATGACATGTAGGTGCCGATTGAGGAAACGTTTCCCTCCAACGTGGGAAATGTCCTAATTCAATTTGTGTTCTGCCACGTATAAACATATATCGTGATATTGATGTTCTCATATTCTTAGATACACGTCGCTCCACCATAGATTGATGAAATATATTATTAATAATACCTGAAAATTAATCTCTAATGGGCACTGAATATCTAATGGGAATTGGAGGTGGGATTCAAAATTTTGCAGACACAAGAGTCGTCAAATCACCATTTTTTTAAGTACTCGAATACATGTTTTGAAAACATAACCCAAAAAAAAAATACATGTTTTGAAAAAGCCAAACACAGATGATTAAAGGTATAGAAATCGTCTCCCGTCTGAGTTTGGGTGGGAGATTTGGTGGTTTGAATGGATGGTCGTTACCTGGTTCTCGGGTGGATCCCAGTCTTCTATCCTAGTCGACACTTGAGCCAACAAGTTGAGCCAACAGGGGTGTCGGCTAGGATGGAGGGTTCGAATCCATCCGAGACCCAGGTGGCGATCATCCATCCTGACCGCCAAATCTCCCGTTCAAACTCAGACAGGAGAGGATGTGGGTCCTGAGTAAAAGAGGTGTACAGTAGTTGCTAAAAAAAAATTGAGTAATGCCAATAAGGGTATTTGATTAATTGTGGGCCAAATTTAATTAAGTGGATACCACAAGAGAGAGAGAGAGAGAGAGAGAGAGAGAGAGACTATGATGGCCAGCCACTTACAAATTGGGATCCCGAATCCGCAACCAAATCCTCTCCTGCGGTCCTGCCGCCTGCCAAGGGCTGGATTTCAGCCGGCCCACCCCCCAATATATTGCCAGGCGGCCAGACCGAATCCCGGCCCTTGGATATGCGACAGGAACCTCCTGCCGCAGGAGACGATTTGGATCCCCCGAATCCAAGCTTCTGAGTCTGTCTCTAAACTGTGCTCTAATCAAAGCAGAAGTGGAATAGTAGCCTGCAGCAGGAGGGTCCTGCGGCTGATTCAAGGGCTGGATTTCAGTCGGTCCATATAATGGGTATGTGGGTCGACTGAAATCCGGTCGACTGAAATCCAGCCTTTGGCAACCCACATTTGCACAAGAGAGGATTTATATCCAGAATAGTTACTGCACGACCTCATTGTCTTTGGCGATTTCTGTGTCTTTTCGAGTCCTGACTCCTGGGGAAAGAAAAGTACAGGAAATTTCTATCCAAGGAAGAGCTTATGAACGTAAAGAAATGAAAGAGCATTTGCAGTGTATTAGGGGTCTGCCCAGAATTATTGATAGATGGGGAAACACCCAGGTGCTCAGAACCTAAAGACAAACAGGTGGTAGGCTGAACCAACCAATGTTATTCTACATCAACCAATGAATTCATGGTCAATTTCAATCGTTCTTGAGGGCATCTGTACATAACATTCCCTGTAAATCCTTCATTTTGCTCAGCACAGAGAACCTAACCCACTCAGACTCAAGTGACATTGTGAAGGTACAGATGGAGGACCAGTTCACAAGGCAAGTAAAGATAGCAACTGCTCAATTCATCAGCTTTGATCAGAAAGATCAAAGAAGGAAAAAAGAAACTAGATAGGCTTTCCAATAGAACAAAGAGAACCACCAGAAATCACAGCAAACCCTCTGATAATAATTAATAGGAGAGCAACAATTGAGGAAAATCAGATGAGGAAAAAATTTGCGATTTCAAGACAGCTTGTCAAAATTAAAAAATTAAGCTTCATCGTTCAAACAATGATGATTGATGATCATGTGATCTTTGGTTGGTGACACTACATCGTAAAGCCAGGTCTTTGTGTTAGGTTGTGTCTTATATTCGATAGGATCCACATAGTTATTAGGTTGTATTTGTATTTGAATTTGAATAAATTACAAGTACAAAGGTTAATTAGTAATTATGTGGGATTAGGGTTTCTAGGGATCATATATATTGTCTCTATTCGGAAAACCTAAGGAAAGATCTGAGCAAAGGAGAACACTTTGTCATGTGGAGAGAGGTGTAGAACTTTCTTGTGAGTAAAGGAATTCTCTGATTCTCTGTGATGGAGATAGGCATTTCGAATTAGGTGTTGAATCACGATAAATCCTGTGTTGTGTGTGTTTGCTTGATCTTCGTTCTTTCTCTGTGGTTTGCGTTTTCATCCCTAACACTTGGTGCTTCTAGAAGCATACACGAAGTAACAAAATTGAGACTCATACACTAAGCTCTTAGTATCGGGTGAGGAACAAACTGTTAAACTAGAGAGAAAGGCAAGAACAGTTCCCTGTATTGAATTAAAAAAACAGCCCAATTATATAGGCAAAGTATAGAACTAAGTTACATGTCCAGAATTAAATAAACAAACTAACAATAAGTTGATCAGTTACATAAGACCCAGGTGGACCAAATGGACTTAGTGATGTGGCTATCTTTTAACATGCCTTCGCAGGCTAGAGGAGGGTGAGACCGAAGACCAAGCTTGCCCAAGAGGAAGTGAAACTGTGTACCACCAAGAGCCTTGGTAAGAAGATCAGCTTGTTGATGATGCGTACGAACATGACTAGTATCAAGTAGACCACGTTGAATCTTCTAATGTACGAAATGGCAATCAATTTCTATATGTTTATCACGAAATGACAATCAATTTCAATACGTTTAATACGTTCATAAAATACGGTATTAGCAACAATATGTAAAGCCACTTGATTGTTACCACAATGGTGCATGGGAAATGAATGAGAAACTCCCAAATCCAATAATAAGGAATGAAACCCTGTGAATTCCTAGGAAGCCACAACCATAGCAGGGTATTTGGCCTCAACAAAGGACCAAGATACAGGGGTTTGTTTCACTCGACGCATATACCAATACATCAATATATCTGTCAGGTGAACTTCAAATGTTGAATCAAGACTAGAGGAACTGGACAACAGTAGATGATCTTTGGCATGTAATGGCATTTTCCTAGCCAAGCCAATTGGCACACAAGCCACGTGCAATTTTTTTATTTATTTTATAATTGCAAACTCACATAGTCACATGGTAGGGAGGGGAGTGGTTTTTTTTATGGCAAAAGTTTATGTAAAAGGCCATGCGCATATAAGGTTGTTCTTTCAGCATCAAATGAAGTGTAATCTCAAAATTACCTCTCCCTTGTTAAGTTGCCAATATTTGACTTTAAATCTTAAAAGAATCTATCTTGATCGAGGCACACTCATCACCTTATACAATGCATCCTAGTAGCACCAAATGTAAAAGGATTCGGAAAAAAAGTTACTAGTGGAAAGGAGTGAAGGCTGATGTAGCTATATTGGTATTCATCTTATGTGTCAACAAGTTAAAGCTGAACGAAAAAGACTGTTTGGTTTATTACAACAACTTCCAGTGCTGAAATGAAAATGGGATCACATCTTTGTCATTGAACTGCCATTGACATCTTATTTAATCAACACAATTTGGGTGATTGTAGATTGCCTAATGAAGACAACCCGAGGCTATATTCAATAAAGAATCCAAAATAAAATACAAAATGTATTTAAAGAAAAAAAGTTAATGCGATGGAGTGTCAAAGTTTCCATCTGAAGCACAAGAGGCCCAAAATGCAATTTGAAGGAGTTGCTAAAATTAATCTGGAGGAAGAGAGAGAATAATATTATGGTTGGGATACTGGAATTATTAATTATCTACCATTCAACATACATGGAGTTGGGTATTTGTGTGGGATTAATTGAGGATAGATGACTGTATACCATGGAATCTCTTACTTGATTGCCAAACTCGAAAAACTTTTCTCTTTAATTATATCCAAAAGAATGGTTTGAACTACTCTAACTTTGACGACTTCGCTCGGATCAATCACACAATCGATCCGAGTCCTACCCAAGGTGAAAAATTGTTCTATTTCCATGCATGTGAAGCAAAGTTTAGGGTTTGGTGGACTGACTCAACTGTTGACACTTGGCCTCAATGGCCAGGGATTACGCAATTAACCCTCTGTATGTGTGATTTTCATGATAGCCAACTCCCCAATGTGAAAGGGAATCATTCTTGACACCAGCCAATAACAACAAGAACAACCCTAATATGAATATCCTTAATGTCACATTCAATCTAAATCTCTTCCATCATTAAGGCTTTGTTTGGTTGCAAGGGAAATTAAAGGGAAGGGGAGTGAAATTTTAAAAAAAATTAATTATTGTAATCGTTATTGTACATGTTAATGATAAGTGTATAATTTCATATTTTTTTTATTCATTTTGCATTATGATTTTTAAGGTGTTTTACATTTTATTGAGCATAATAGAATTTATTTTATGTGTTTGGTATATTTTAGAAATCTTGTTAATTAATTAATAAAAAATGAAAAAATTCTAGCACTCTCAATATTAACGTTTTGAATTTCATGTAGGATTCTCACATGGAAAGATTTCGTTTGAGTTTCCAAATGTGGTTTCAAAATATAATCTGAAAAATTGATCCAAATTCAAACCAGAAAATGAAGGTTGCTACACACGGAATGTTCACTATTGGAAGACCTTGATTGATTGTTAGAAATCTTGAGGAGAATATACACAACTATAAAATCTTATAAAATTTGATAAATTTAGGGGTGGCAATTGGTTAATAATGGAATAATTTTCATTTAATCTAGGAAGGAGGATTATGTTTAATTTTTACTTTCATGTAATAAGGTTATCAAATCTAGGCATACCAATTTTAGTCTTCTATTTTGGCTATTTAAACAATGTAAAACCTATGTAAAGAGGCATTCAAGAGTGATTGAGAAAGAATGCAGTGACTGAAGAACAACTCTCTTTCTTTTATTCTTGTATTCTTGAAGAAGTCATGTGTGGCTAACTTTCTTATTTTTGGTTAGACGGAACTGAAATCATCATTGTAAACTTATGAAACTTGTTCTTATTTATTGATTTTTAATTAAATAATTGATTTTCTTTCAATTTATGTGTAAAATGATTGATGAATGGATTGATTAGAAGTACTACTAATTGATTTATTTATCTAATAGATTGTTAGATTAGAATTGGATTGCTATCAATTGATTACTCTATGTCAGTGGCAATGGGGATTGATGTTAATGGAGAAGTTAATGTTATATTCCTAGGAGAAATCAGATTAAAGTGATTAAACCACGCTGGTATATGCTTAATGTTTAATTTTAATCGTCTTTCTAATTTTTAATGCTATTCCTGAATCAAATCGAGAGCCTAGTCTTGAGATTGATTTAGGAGTAAGGATACTATTAATAAACTATCTTTTAATAGACCAATATTAAGAAAAGACTAATGATTTTAGGCCTAGTCCTGATTTTCTTAATTAATTATTCAATTGAAATTAATTATTCTTTATGTCAATGAACAAGTTTACGAAGATGGTGTAAGTATCATTTTCACTGAAGCTTTCTTTTATTGGTTTAATCTCTGATATTTTTATTATCTTGCCCTTTATTCTTGCATTTTAGATAATTAATTACTGTTCTTTTCTATTGCAAACAAACTCCCCCCCCCCTCCATACATAGGACAGTTAGCGAAATTATGCTAATAAGATCAATCAGAATCTGCTTTAGTAGAACAATTAATCATTTTCTGAGTCTTATTTTATTTTCATTTGTTTTTCTCTCTTTAAGTTAACCAAACATTTTAATCTTAATCATATAATCCTTGTGGGTTCGACCCTTACTTGCTACTATCTACGTTTCAAAATAAGATAATTTAATTTGAGCGCTCGACACACATTAAATTTTGGCGCCGTTGCTGGGGACTTGTTTTGATTAAGTTGATTTATTTGGTTATTTAATTGATTTTTTTTATTTGTCTATCTGCGTGTTCTGTTAAGTGAATGACCCGATCCTCTGATTTGGGAGAATTACAATTTGACCTAGATGTAAAAAGAACTCCGCACAAGCTAAGGAGAGAAAGTAGAAAGACAATAAAAAAAAATTTCACCAGACAACCATTAATTTAGCTTCTGACAATACTAGTAATTCAGACTTTGAAGAAATGGCAGACAACAACAATCGCACTCTTAAGAAGTTAGTGGCTCCCAATCTGAACCAACAACCACTTTGCATCGAGTATCATAATCTCGATGTTGCCTTTGAACTTAAATCTGGTCTAATCCATCTCCTTCCTACTTTTCGTGGTCTTGTAGGTGATGACCCACACAAGCATCTAAAGAATTCCATGTGGTATGTTCGAGCATGAAACCTATTACTACTACGGATGAATGAACCTTCGCTGCACTCGACCAACAGAAATGGCAGGGAAGGGCATTTCTTTGCTGTAATCCCCATGTTCAGCTGCTAATCCGTACCTATCCACCCAATGTGATAGAGCGATAACCAACCAAAATTTCTAAGGAGCAAATCAAGCTAAGGGAGTTTCCATTCTCATTAGCAGACAATGCAAAAAATTGACTTTATTACTTGCCATCAAAATCCATTACCTAATGGAATGAGATGAGGTGGTTTTTCTTGGAGAATTATTTTCTAGCTTTAAGGGCAACCAATATTCGAAAGAAAATCTGTGATATTAGGCAATATAATGGAGAAACACTTTATGAATACTTGGAGAGATTTAAGAAGTTCTGTGCTAGCTGCCTTCACCACCAAATTAGCGAGCAATTACTCATTCAGTACTCTACGAAGGGCTTTCTCATACTGATAGGGGTATGATTGACGAAGCGAGCGGAGGAGCATTAATGGATAAAACTCCAGGGGCAACTCATAATTTGATTGCAAATATGGCTGCTAATTCTTAATAATTTGGTGTAAGAAATGACCCTCCATCAAACAAAGTTAATGAGGTAAGCACTTCTTCTCTTGAATTAAAAATTATTGAATTGTCTTCACTTGTTCGTCAATTGACTGTGGATAAGGTACAACAGGTTCAAACTTATAGAATTTGCTACATCGCGGGACACCCAACTAATATGTGTCCCACGCTTTAAGAAGAATCTACGGAGCAAGCAAATGCTGTGGGTGGATTTTCAGGACAGCCTCAACGTAAGTACGATCCATACTCGAATACTTACAATCTGGGATGGAGGAATCACAAATCTCAGCTATGATAATCAAGATGGCCCCAATCGTCAGTATGGGTATCAACAAGGCTAACAACCTTATCAATCCAAACAACAAGCACCTTCAAGTTCTTCAAGTTCACGTATGACATTGGAAGATATTGTTAAAACATTTGATAATGATTCATTGCAATTTAAACTGGAAACAAGGGCATGTATAAAGAACTTGGAGACTCAAATAAGCCAACTGTCCACTTCAATGAGTAGAGTAGAAGCTCGAGGCTCGGGAAAGCTACCTTAGCAATCGATCGTGAATCCGAAGGAAAATACAAATGTCATAGTCTTGAGAAGTGGAAAAAAAATAGAAAAAAGAAAAAAGAAAAAGCGAAAGAGACTTCAAAATCAGCTTCGACATCTATTTCCTCATCTGGGGTAAACTCTAAACCTTTTATTTCTTCTATTCCTATTCAGCCTCTTTTTCCTAGCAGATTTGCTCAATCTAGAAAGGAAGAAAAAGAAAAGGAGATGTTGGAGATTTTCGAAAGGTAGAAATAAATATACCTCTTGTTGAAGCAATTAAGCAAGCGCCACGGTATACTAAATTTCTCAAGGAATTGTGCACATCCAAGATAAAATTGAAAGAAAATGAAAAGGTAACTATGGGTGAAAATGTCTCAGCCATTATTCCACGAAAACTTCTCCCTAAGTGTAAAGACCCAGGTACATTCACTATCCCATACAAAATAGGTAACACCAATTTCAATAGAGCTATGTTAGATTTAGGAGCATCAATTAATGTCATGCCTTATTCAATATATGCTTCATTGAATCTAGAACCTTTAAAAGAAACTGATTTGACTATTCAATTAGCTAATAGGCCAAATGTGCATCCTGAAAGTGTAATTGAGGATGTGCTAGTACAAGTTAATGAATTGGTGTTTCCTGTAGATTTTTATGTATTAAAAATGAAGGATGACTCATCTCATAATTCTACACCTCTTTTGTTGGGTAGACCATTCTTAAAGACTGCTAAAACAAAAATAGATGTTCATGATAATACCCTATCTATGGAATTTGATGGCGAGATAGTTTGCTTTAATATTTTTGAAGCTATGAGATATCCTAGTGATATAAATTCTATTTTTGCTATTGCTGTAATTGATTCTATGGTACAACAAGTTTTTAAATTAAATGGTGAAGATGAGTTGATGGTGGCCATTAGTAAAACATTTGAATAGACGGATTTCAATTCAGAATTTGTGTTAAATGTTGAATTAGAGAAGATATTGATGGTATTGCAGGTCTTACCCCTAATTCTAAAAAGGTATGATGTTGCTCATATTGAGTTATCAATATCTCATACAAAGTTGTTATTTTTCATTATGCAGGCACCTATTGTTGAGCTAAAACCACTTTCAGACCATCTCAAATATGTCTACTTAGGAGACAATGAGATGTTACCTGTGATAATAGCAAGACACTTGACCAAGATGTAAGAGGAGAAACTCATTCTAGGTTTGAGATGCCATAAGACAGCCATTGGGTGGACAATAGCCGACATTAAGGGAATCATCCCGGTCATGTGCATGCATCGCATACTTCTTGAGGAGGGAGCCAAACCAATTAGAGAAGCACAACGTAGACTCAACCCTCCTATGATGGAAGTTGTGAAGAAGGAGATACTAAAACTCTTTGATGTTGGAATTATCTATCCCATCTCTGATGGTAATTGAGTAAGTTTGGTTCAGGTAGTACCTAAAAAGACTAGCATAACTGTTGTTAAGAATGAAAATAATGAGTTAATCCCTACTAGGATACAAAATGGGTGGCATGTTTGTATTGATTACAGGAAATTGAATGTTTCAACTCGTAAAGACCACTTTTCTCTTCCATTTATCAATCAAATGTTAGAGAGATTAGCAGGTCGTTCGCACTATTGCTTTTTTGATGACTATTCAGGTTACTATCAAATTGAAATTGCACCTGAAGATCAAGAGAAAACAACATTCACCTTCCCATTTGATACCTTTGCTTATCAAAGAATGCCATTTGATCTTTGCACTGCCCCAGCCACATTCCAGAGGTGTATGGTTAGTATTTTTTTCTAATTATGTAGAGAACATTATAGAAGTTTTCATGGATGACTTTACTGTTTATGGAGACTCTTTTGATATATGCTTGGATAACCTTACACTTGTTCTTAAGAGGTGCATAGAAACTAACCTTGTTTTGAATTCTGAAAAGTGTCATTTTATGGTAACACAATGAGCAGTTTAAGGTTATGTGATATCTTCTAGAGGTATAGAAGTTGACAAAGCAAAGATAGATCTTGTTCAATATTTACCTTACCCCATAACTATGCGGGAAGTGTGTTCCTTTCTTGGACATGCAAGCTTTTATCGACGCTTCATCTAGGATTTCTCAAAAATTTCATTGCCCTTATGTAAGCTCTCACAAAAGGAAGTGGTATTTTACTTTAATGATGAGTGCAAAAGAGCTTTTGACAAGCTCAAGGAACTGCTAACAACAGCCCCAGTGATTCAATCACTGAACTGGAAACTCCCACTTGAGATCATGTGTGATGTCAGCAATTATGCTATTAGAGCTATTTTGGGCCAACGTGTGGGGAAAGTTGTTCATGCTATCTATTATGCCTCACGGACACTAACTAAAACATAGTGTAACTACTCTACAACGGAGAAACAGCTATTGACTATAGTTTTTGCTTTGGATAAATTTAGATCTCATTTATTGGGATCTAAAGTTATTGTCTATTCAAATCATGCAGCTCTTAGGCATTTGCTGGCAAAAAAAGAATCTAAATCAAGATTAATCAGATGGATCATCATTCTTCAAGAATTTGATTTGGAGATTAAGGACAAGAAGGGAGCTGAGAATTTAGTTGCAAACCATCTCAGTTGGGTGGTCAAGGAGGGTGATACGATACCACTACAAGATTTCTTCCCAAATGAACAACTACTTAAGGTGACAAATGTAATGCCTTGGTATGCAGATTTAGTCAATTATTTGGCTACCAAAACCTTACCACTAGAGCTGTCTAGAGTACGAAGAGAGAAAATTAAGAGCGATGCTCGGTACTGCATTTGGGATGACCCTTATCTTTGAAAGCAATGTTCAGACCAAATGGTTTGGAATTCCATGGGCAATGATCAGTGATAGAAGGACTCACTTTTGTAACCGCACTGTAGCAGCACTGCTTAAGAGGTATGCTGTGACCCATAAGATTTCTACTGCCTACCATCCGTAAACTAATGGGCAAGCTGAGGTATTTAATAGAGATGTGAAGTCAATTTTAGAAAAAATAGTTAATCCGAATAGGAAAGACTGGAGTACAAGACTTGACGATGCACTATGGGCTTATTGGACGGCTTATAAGACACCTATAGGGATGTCTCCATATCAGTTGGTTTATGAAAAAGTATGTCATCTACCGGTGGAATTGGAGCACAAGGCATTCTAGGCAATTAAGCAGTGTAACATGGAGACGGATAAGGCAAGGGAGCAACGAAAGTTACAATTGCAGGAATTAGAAGAGATTCGCAATGGAGCTTATGAGAACTCTCGGATTTATAAGGAAAAGACGAATGTCTTTCATGATAAAATGATTTCTAAGAAGCAATTTGTTGTCAGACAAAAAGTGTTCATTTATAATTAAGGCTTCGTTTATTTCCTGGTAAGATGCAGTCTTGCTGGATTGGTCATTTTATTGTTATTAATGTCTTTCCACATGGTGCTATTGAAATTCAACATTTGGACACCCAAAAGGTTTTCAAGGTTAATGGATATTGACTTAAACCTTACCGTGAAGGTTTTCAAGTTAACTCATTGGTTAAGGAAGCTATGGACTTAGAAGATCCACTTTATTCAGATTGAGGAAAGCTACGGAGTCAAGCGAACGACGTTAAACAAAAGCACTGCTTGGGAGGCAACCCAAGAAATAAGATTTCCTTTTTTAACCCTTTCTCTTTTTATTTTCATAGATATTATGTTTGTTTTTGCCTTTTTTTTCTTTGCATTTAGCCTTACATTGGGGACAGTGTAAGTTTTAAATATGGGGGAATTCTTAGACATGTTTTGCTTTTATTTTTACATGTTGTTAGGATTCACTAAATTAACCGTTAGATTTTTTAATATATACTGGTTGTATATACTAGCTAAAAAAAAATACTAGTTGTATATACTAATTGAAAAAAAAAATTATTTGTCCAGTTACAAGTTTGGATTATTTCTCTAAAGTGACCATGTAAGTCCCGCACTCCATGAACCCGATCTAAACATCTATTTCATGTCGTAATAGGTTTTTCAATCATCATTTGACCATACGAGACTAGTGACTGACAATCAGGTATGAAAATGGACCAAAATAGAGATAATTTTTATACCGGTCTCATGGAACCGGTAGGTACCGATCAACCAGTATGTCTGTGCAGGCAGACTAGTTAGATTAGAAAACATATCTCTATGGGTCCCGCTTGCCATATCTCAATCCTAGAAACTTTCTTAACGTAGGAAAACTTCCAAAAACCTAATCTAGCATATTTAAGCACCTCTAAACCTCCTTAAACCTCTTTAATTGATTCTCACAAATCCTAGAGAGGAGAAAGATCTAAGAAATATGGAAGAGGAGCCGCCGTTGGACGAAGAATACCATAGTTGAGAACCAACGGTAAGTGCTTGAACTTCTCTCTAAGTTAAGCATTATAGATGACTAATCATGACTGATCAATACCATATGCAAGGCTAGGTATTGATCAAAATCTCTAAATCCCCGTCAAACCCTAATTCGGTGGATAAAACCTAGATTTGAATTATAAACTAAGATTTCATAGAATGTAGGCTTTGAATGAAAGATAAAAAAAATCCTAAAATGTTGCCCATGCCGATAAGACATATGAGGAACCCTAGAAACCATAATGGGTGACTGACGGGAGACGAACATTAAGTTGGTGGTCTTCTAGAGGCGAACCAGTCGCACCATATGCGACCGGTACCACTCGGGAGCAGGTCATGAAGGGACCGGTTGACCATACCGGTCGCACCATTCCCTATAGGGCAGCGATCGGTACTTGTGACTGATATGCACTGTATAGGATATTTGACCTGGTTGGTTTTCGACCAACGTAAACTCTAAGGAACTAATCCTAATTAAACCCTAACATCGTGTAGGACCTTGTGATAGCAAGATTGGACGATGTGACGAGGAGCAAACTAGCAATCAAGTGTCAGGTAAGAGAATCAGACTCAAACCCTAATTAACTAATAAGAGTAAAACATTGCTAATAACTATTGTTCTATGGAGTGTTGCTTGTGAATTTTCTCATGTCATCTTTACTTTCAGTTATTATATTGTTCATGCATACTCGCTACGCTAAGTTGTGATTGTTAGGCATGTGATTGTTTTTGTTGGTGTGTAGAATGGGAAGGGCCCGGGGTCTAGGATCATTCCTCACACTAGCATTTTTTTGTATTGCTTCTGTCTTAGCATACTTGGTGTTGATAGGGTATCAGGGGGAGGACGTGGCACTGTGGTCTCTGGCCTGGCCACCAGACGCTAGCCCTATCTCTATGCCGTAGGAAGCTGTGTTCGGATAGGGCCTACTGTGATGACATATAGGATTGGTTAGTTGCGAGCCCAATTTGTAAGCCCTCACAATAGGGGCTTACATTTGGTATGGGTAGGGCATTAGGAAAAGTGTTGGCGGTGTGTGATCCGAACACTTTAGCTCTATCTCTATTCTATATTGGGTGCATATGGGACGAAAATGATGTTTGATCCATTAGGCCGATTCACACACTCGTGTATAGAGGTGCGATGGTCGCTAATCCTTTTTATAGCACATTACAAACTTAAAATCAGACCATAATGTGAATGTTACCCATGCATGTTCCTTATTGCATTGTCTAATTTTCTTACTGTGCTAAGTTGTGAGCTCACCCTTGTATATATACATATTTTTAGATGTTGATGTAGGTTACACTGTGGAGGACTATGTGGATACTCCAGTGTATGAAAGTGCAGCTATCTTGGAAGACAAGCAGGGAGGACGACGAGCATGACGCTTCATGCGAGTGCCCTTTCTACGTGTACCTGTAGGATGATTTTATTTTATTTTATTTTATTCTAGTTGGATTCATAAATTGTGTAAAGATATTTTATTTACATTTTGGTGTAGAGAATAATTTGTTAATATACTTACAATGTAGAACTCAGTTCATTTAATTTAAGACTTTCGTTGTATTTAATCTTATCCTTATTATGGTTATGTGCAATAATTTGTATAAGTGGATACGGTCTTATCGAGATCTTGGTGTGAACCGTTGGTTCAGTGGCGGTTCACTCACACTTTTGGTTCGATCGAAATTGGGGTGTGACAAGGATAGCTAGTGAAATTGTGTTAATAAGATCAATCAGAATTTGATTCAGTACAACAATTGGTCATTTTTTGAGTCTTATTTCATTTTCATTTGTTTTTCTCTTTTTAAGTTAATCAAACATTTTAATCTTAATCATATAGTCCTTGTGGGTTCGACCCTTACTTGCTACTATCTACGTTTCAAAGTAAAGTAATTTAATTTGCGCGTTCAACACGCATCAATTAAGTCAGTAATTTAAATTATTCTATTTAATTATTAACATTAGATATTCAATTAAAACATAACCTTTAGCCTTGATAAGATACCGATAAGATCCTACCAGGATATATAAGGAGATAAGATAGGATCTAGTCAGGATATATATAAGAAAATAAGATAAGATTCAGCCAAGGTATATAAGGAGATAATTAAAATAAGATCCAACCAAGATATACAAGGAGATAAAATAAGCTCCAACCAAGATATACAAGGAGATGAGGTAAGATCCAACCACGATAGCATTCCCGAAATAGGATAGCTCAACAACCCAATATGTTACAGTTTTGAAGTATTTTTGAATCTATTAGTTTGGATCTTACAATACATATATATCCAATCTTTGTATCCCTTGACTCTATCCATAATATCATGGAAAGACGACTCATGTATATGTCTCATGTATATCTCAAATTAGTTTATAAATACAAACGCTTGTAGTGAAAAACTTCTCAAATCAAAACCTTTTCAAGCCTTGAAAAAGCAAGAGGGAGTGGAGTTCCTCAATGCTTGCACCTCAAATTGACTAATGAACATATCTGATTCATATGTCAAAAAAATTTTGGGAAGCATAGGTAGTGAAATTGGCATTAAATAACTTTAACCCGAGTACTATGGATAACTGTAGTACCATGTGGAAAGATGACATGGCAAATCTAACAATTGGATATATGGGATAAATGGTTAGGATGAGAATTCCAATGTGAAAGTCAGACCCAGATTTAATTATAGTACCCCCATATATTTACATGCACCCTCTCTATGTCAATTACCATAGAATTTTCAATGCTTTATTTTGCCACTTGAATTCTATTTCTCACAAAATTTCAGTCTCCCAACTGATCAATCATATGGCATAATTAGGCATGCAAATATTCCATTCATAGATTCAATAGTGGGTGTGTTACATGGAAAAGGGAATATCTTGTTGTAATCAAAGTCAATGAAAATATATTGTAACCTTAGAAAGTATTCTCATCAAATTCTAATTCTAAAAGTTTAGAATCCACATGAGCAAGCACATTTTTCTTTTTTTTATTTAGGGTGAGGCGGGTTGATGGGTTTAGGGAACACTTCCATGCTAGCAACTTTACTCTTTTGTCATATAAATATTAGGGAATAGAGAAGCATCATGTTGGCATAGGATGTATTTTGTATCCTTTTCTTAGCTAAAGATAGAGAAAGAATTGAAATAAGAATAAAAAAAGATATTTACATGGAACAAAAATAGAAAAGCAACAGAAATTCACCCCTAATGTCATCAGCAATGAGGGCAACCAACACCTAACAAAAAAAAGAAAAGGGGGCTTTTCTTGGGCATCCCAACTGACCTCCCTAAGCACAAAGGTGGGGAGGGGGGGCTTTTCTTGGGCATCCCAACTGACCTCCCTAAGCACAAAGGTAGTCTGACACTTGATTTGAGTTCCAAACCAAGATAAACCATTCGCAACCATATTGATTTCATAGAAATAGTGCATAATCCGCCACTAAATCCTGTAGGGGTAAGGGTGAAGACTCATCCACTCCTGCTTGCACCACCATGGGATGCTTCCCTTGTGTCATGTCGCATGAGTTTGTGGAATAATTCTGAAGGGCTGTTAAAAGAAGGGCCATAGTGCTTAGCCATGTGTAGACCAAAAAGGTCTTGCGAAGCCGGTCACAACGGTTGGCTACGATCCTTTCCGACAGTTTAAGAGAATTAGACTTCTATGTTAATGAGGAAGGTATCCATAATGTTCAAATTTTCTTTTCACTATTCTTTTGAAGCGGTGCTCATTCTATAGATACTAGAAGTACCCAAAAGGCATTGGAATTGGAATAAGACATGGAAGTGGTTTAAATTCAAAAACGACATACCATCTCCCCCTTGCCCCTCCGGCCACCGCAAAAACCATAGGGAGCATCCTGTATAGGTTTTGCTATAACTTTACAATGATGACATTTTCTATAACAAAACGAGAGGCATGAAGACAAACAATTGTAACCCTATTCTCCACTAATAATGAAACAATTTCCATCTCAATGTGATGATTATTTTTTTTTATTTGGTTATACATCAATGTCTCATGGGTTAATATCCTTTCAACAAGATTGCTGAAAATTCAGTTCCATCAGCTAAATAAGATATGGATTAGAACTTGAGCAAAGTCATGTGTGGAGTCTCCATCCTACACCTAACAATTAATAGCCCGTGGGGAACCACAACGGAATGTGGAAATGTAACCACCATTGTTGAGCACTCACCTCATAACTCAGTACCCAAATTAAATTATTAAACCATTAAAGAGATTGAGAGAAGCTGAATATGACAACACACATACTATAAATTTAACGATCATAACTGAATAAAAACAGATTTCAGTTCAATTTCTTTATAATTCTGATTTTTCCACTCACAAATCATAACTTTACAACAGCATATACCAATCAACATGTTCATATCACTCTCTCTGATTCTCTATTCATCTCCTCATTTTCTTTCAAATTAATAATAATAAAGAAAAAAAAAAAACAGAAGTATCTGGTTTGGCTTTGTCTCCCCAGATAAAGAAGATAATAAAAATACTGTGATTTTCTTCTTCCTCTAACTTTTTATTTTGGGTTTTTTAAGTATAAACAGATTGATTAACAGATGTTGGTGCAGCATCTCCAATCAACCCTGACTTCCCCTGATCCAGCTACATGCTGACTCGGTTTTCGAAACGACACAATATGGCTACTTACCATGAAAGCAGTGACGCGCTCTGAAACTCGTATGTCCTCCATCCGCAATTCCTGCAATCTCTGCACATACTCCGGTACATGAACCAGGTCCCATACCACTCCAACCCCATCGGGCTTCAAAACCCTAACTACTTCCACCAAACCCTTCATCCTCTCTGCTGCAGCCGCCGCCGTTTTATGCCCAAACTCCTTCCCCACTGTGTGCAAACGCACGGCCGATACCACCACATCAAAGTAATTATCGCCGAACGGCAACCGGCGTGCGTCACCCTCTCTGCAAGTTACGTACTCCTGAACCCCTTCCATCCCCGCCGTACGAAGCGTCGCCATCGCTGTTTTCCGATTGTCGAGGCCGACGACGCGACCGGAGCTGCCTTCCTTTTTCAGCTGTAGCGCCACTGCATTGAGAAGGATGCCTCGGCCACATCCGACGTCGAGGGCGGTTTTGACCGTTGACCAGTCGCTGACGACGTTGATCATGCGTTGTGCCATCTCCCAGTGAAGAGAGACGGAGGAGTATAACATGTTGCCTGCGGCGAAGAAGAGACAGACGGCAGAAATTGCGGTGACGGAGCCGGTGAAGCCGGCGATGAAGCGAGGACCTCCGGCGGGAAGAGCAGGGAAGAAAGATTCGACTACCGAACTGAGGGGATTGAAGTAAAAGAGGAAAAGAACGGCGACGAATGAAAATAAGAGAGCATGGATTAGCAGGAAAATCACGGTTTGCCATTCGTCCATGCCGTAGATCGCGTAGATCTGAGTCCAATCTCTCCCAGCTTTCCCCATTTCTGGAGGGAAAATAAAAGGAAAGGGCTCAAACTCCTGCAAATTTGAAGAAACTCAAGTAATGAGAAACAATTGAAATTAATAGATCCAAAAGTTAAAAAAGGAACAATTTCCTCCGAAAAGAATCTTACAATAACGACAGACGAACTCTAAAAGTTAGGGTACCGGCTGAAATCCATGAATAAGAGCAGAGAAATAAGAATTACGAAACCAGAGACAGAATGCTTTAGCGATGATGAAACTTCAAATCCATGGCAGGCTTTTGAATCAATCACAAACTTATAAAAAAATAGAAATCAGGAAAAAATGTCAGCAGAATCGGATAATTTCCCACTGAGACAGTATCACAAAAACGCGCTTTGATCTGTCGCTTTCCTAAAATTTCCCTCCAAAGGCAGATCACATCTACCCAAGTTCACCCATTCCTGCATTCTGCCAAAATCTCCATTAGATTAAAACTAAGAAAAGCTCAATACAGTGTGCGAGAGATTAGTGACAACTGTTTAGTGTCCAAATCAATCTACTTTAAGTAGTGTGAGAAGACGGTAAAATCAATTCCGTGAGGACGTTACTACTACCTAGTAACCTGCTAAAGAGGTCAACGGTAAATTAAATAAAAAATTACTAAAAGTATATTTTGGAGAGATAAATCAAAGCTTATTTATATAATTTTATGTCGGTGAGGGATCTACATCCTTTCCTCCCAAACTCCTCCCAGATTTAGAAGGAGAGGCAAGATTAGGGGGGAGAGGCGGTAATCCCATTAGATGGCCTACACTTGGGTTCAGATCCTCCATCCAAGCAAACATTCTGGGAAAGAGAGGCGGCAACCCCTTTGGATGATCGATACCTGGGACTCGAATGAATCCAAGTCTTCTATTCAAGCCAACAATGGACTTGGATTCTTCCAAACTCGAGGTGTTGGCCATCCAATAGAGTTGTCACCTTCCCTCCCGAACCTATGAGAGAAGAAGATTTGGATACATCAATGAGACATTAACTTGAAAAATTATTGGGAATGTCAGTAAATACATAACAAACATTACATATTGCACATTCACCCCATGATGAACCATGCCTTGAGCGTGAGTGATGTATCAACTTAGGTGGGACCCACTGATTATATTTATTTATTTTTTCCTTAATACAAGTTATGATCAAATCATTTATTTCTAGATCTGTTGAATATTTTTTTCTAAGTAACTGAATTTTCATTATATAAATAATAAAAAGAATTTTACCAATAAAATAATAAAAAGAAAACATCTACATAATTAATGGAGAAGAGTGACCTCTTCCCATGTTGTCTCACATAAAACCATGGTTTTTTGCAAAAAAAAAAAAAAATGTGGACCTCTAGTGTAAGATTCCCTTGGTCACTCTTACATTTGTAGTGTGGAAAATCTTTGTTTGGAATATTCTTTTAGCCAATGGATTGAAATTTCGTGGACACATAGACTTTAGTTCTCATGCTCACATATCAATCCGTGGATGAAATTGTCGCATTGGCAATATAAAATAAAAAAATTGTAATACTTCCAAGGAAAAATTGCATGGCAAACTTGGAATATCAAGAGCACACACATAAAGAAATAGAGGATATATGATTAAATTTGGATATTCAAATATATGAGTTACCATGTCATCCTTCTACATGGTATAGTTAGCTACATAATCCAAAGAGTTTTGTCTAAAAATTTCTTACATTAATAAAATAAATTATTATAGTAGTTGAATATTATAAAGTTAATTTTTTTACCCGTTATTGTATTTATCAAAAAAAAAATAATGTTATTTTATTTTATTTTTTTGATGAAAATTCCTCCTGATATCATGTTACAACTACTTATCTGAAAAACCTGAATTATTAAGTAAGAAGTCACAACAATATATATCAACAAACATTAATATTATCAAATCCAATATCTAATAGATTAAAAAGGTGAATTATCAACCCATCTAATAGGGCGAAAAAAAGGGTGCAAAATATGCATGAAACCGAAAAATACAAGTTTTAAATATTTTATTCAAACCCAAAAGGATAGTTTAATTGATAATAATGGACTATATCTTAAGAAGCATAATCAATAATTTAAACACATGCATGGATATACATAAAATGTAAATTAATTTAGATCATGTTTTCACAATCCAACATCCATAATGGATACATCACATGTGCACGTGGTAGTATAGATATCTTGTAACCACAATAATATTACCTAAATAAAATAAAATAAAATAAAATAAATTTTCAAATAATTTATAAAGATGTTTGTTTATGATTTTTCCATTTAAAATATATTTTTCTTGTTTGTGATTACGACTTAATAGCAAAGCAAAGAAAGCAGGTGGGAGTCAAATGATAAAGTATTATAATCCTTGCGATTTTAGTTTAATGGAGAGGACCCACACAAGCAAAGATTGTTAATGGAGGGTTGAGATTGACTGATCAAGCTGACTGTTGACTCATGTGAAACCTCGAGAATTAAAATCCCACCATGCATTTAATGATTGGATCTAACTTTGTCTATAATTATTATTTGTTACTGATGCATCTTGCCGGTGTTACTGGTTACCGGTAGAACCAGTTCCAATCTTTGAACTTTAAACGGACGTCTAAATCAAAGAGCTTTAAGACTTTTTTCAAAGAAAAAGACGAATATGACTTAAAAGTCGTTCTCCACCTCTCCCAGTCTACTTTCTGCTCCCGATAAATCCGGTGATTGAATGGATATTTTATAGCTTTTGTAAGGGTAATATTGTCATTAAGAAAAATGAAACTCCTTAAAATGGTGGGAACATTGACCATAAGTTACGGCGGGTCCCACGGTTTGAAATATGCGGCAACGGCCAAAAAGCGATTTTAATAAACTTTACGCTACGAATACGAGACGACATAAGGAAACCAAACGGGACCTTGCCTCGGGACAAGCGTCCCATTTAATATGGTCTCTTTGAAGCACCAATAGAATAAAGATGCATTTTCTATCACTGCTATTGGTCAAAAGAGAATCTTGGTATTAGTTTACGGGAAACCCATAGATATATTAGGGTGTTCTAACGGACGGTTGGTGAGGCTTCAACAGAACGATGTAGAGGAAGAAGCCAGAGATGATTAGAGATTATAGGGGAAAGTTTGATTAATAATGATTTACTCACTGGTACAAACCAATGATTGAGGGATTGGTCCATTTGGATCGATACGAGTTCGGATAATCTGCATGTACATCTACTCTCTATGGAATCCCATCACCCTCGATGTAATGTGTGACCTACCTCTAGAATGTGAAACCCACTGGATATGGATGATAATGGGATCCCATCGAGAGTACGTGTACATGAGGATGAATTATTCGATACGGATACGATGAAGTCGACAAGGTTTGCAAGGGTCGATCCTATATGGCAAGGCAATAATCATGGAAGAAATAATCGATCCCGTGTCTGACTCTGTGCTCTAAAACCTTGATTGAATCTATCTTGAATGTCTAGATTCTATTCTCGTGTCTCAGTCAAAGATTGAAGATATTCGTCTTCACCATGGGCCAAAAAAAAAGCCTACGTCAAGATTATAAGTCATATTTTTTGTCTTATGGGGCTGATTAGCTTTAGGGATCCAGTTCGTCTCTTATTGTTGGAGAGGCACCAACCGTGATGATCGCACGACTTACCTTAACTCTGTGTATAAGTATGCATATTGGGTGAAGATTAGCTGTGCGATCACAACTGTCGACAAGAGACAATTTTTATCTCATCTTTAAATGGATTTGCAAATGCTTGAAGTTGGAATTGACTCACTCTATTCTCATGGAGTTTAAGGTCAGGTTGTTCAAGTTATGGTTGAGTTAACTTAAAATCGCATGATCTTATCTCTAATTTTGAGCCCTAAATATTTTTGTGTCATGGAAATAAGAAAAAATAACTAAAGTAATATAATCATTTCACTCCTTATATAAAAAAGCATAAAGAAACATAACCAAGAACAGCAAAAGAAACTCTTATAAAGAAGGTATAAATCAATTTGAATCCTAGTTTAAAGTGGGGCTTATAATGACATTTTATTGTAGTAAAATATCATGGAGCCTTTTTACTGTAGTAAAGCATTTTGCTTTTAAAAAGTAGAATCTGAAGAAGCAAGTTTTAGTATTGCTTTATGGTTTTCATCTAATTTTTATTCCAGGGAAAAGTAAAAACAAATTAATTAGTTATTTAAAAGCATCTCGAAGGAATCTGAAGGTAGCAATTTTAGGTTTTCTTTATAGTTTTTCATATGATTTTTATTTCAGTGGGAAAAGTCTTTTCAAGAAAAATTAATAGAAAAATCTTTGTGATGGTAATGGTGAAGATGTGATGTCAAGTGAACAACATGTCATCCTTCAGTCGGGGAGTACTAGACTTTAATCTTATATATTTCATTTTATTAATAAAATTTTAATCCATGACCTTTTTAGTACAAAAAAAATCCCCAAGGAGATGCAGATTTTTTTTCGTTGTTCAGGATTGGTAAATTAAAAAATAGTTAAAATGTGTTTATTCATCTTTATGTCCTAATACAATCAATATATATATATATATATATATATATATATATATATATATATATATATATATATATATATATATATATATATATATCTTGAAAAGAAAAACTGAATATTCAATCAAAATCGAATATTAAACAATTTTAATAAACATTTTCAAACTGTTTAAAAAATGTTTCAGTTTCGGGTTTAGCACATATGCCATTTGATAAATGTTTCACTTTATTACATATGCCGTTTAGGATGGCTATGGGATCCCACTCCTGATAGTTTTGGTATGGTATGTGAACCATAATAATTAAGTTACTTTTATTTATGGCATATTAAGAACCTTGTGACCTAATTTGCCTGATAATATGGTTGAGGTTTGATTATCTTTTAATTAAAAATTATTGTGAGACAAATCTATATCATGGGAAAAGTTTTAGGATCGGATGGCTCCAGACTTCAGTCGTCCATTGGACGGACAAGGGTGATGCAACTCATGATGGACAACTTGACGATTAAACAACAGGAGACAATCTTCGCTCAATTTTCTACTGTCAAGGGTACAATATTTCAAATGGTAATTTTAAAAATATTTTAATAGAATGGCATCCTGCTTGATAATTAAGAAAAGGTAAAATGTGACCCAATAGTGTTTTTCATGGATACCCTTGTGAAACAATTTTAAGTGTGTATTCCATTGATACCCCTCTAGATTTTTGCAAAGTGGAAAACCTGTTGCCTTGCCTCATAAAAATCCCTATTAAATCTAAAAGTGTTAATCGAGACGGTTCTAAATGATCCCAACAGTTCCTACTTAGTGACGGTTCAATAGGGCTATGATCATAATCGTTGCGATTTGCTAATCAGTGGCTTATCCTGGGCCATGATATATGAAATGAATATAAGAAAATAAAAATAAAAATAAAAAAAGACCTTCTTTTTTTGGTAAATCATAAATTTATCAAATAAAGTTCTCAGAGCTATGGAAAGGAATTTGACCATGTAATTAAACCCGGACGGATCACAGTCTTCCCAGCAAAGGTATGAAGAATATCGTTCCCTTGTGAGGTTAGGGCCAAAGCGAATTCATTTGGGATCGGTTATTTGGTTAGTCTTAACATCTCTGTATCATTTTTTTTTTAAGTTTTGCATCTACTTGAGCTTTGCATATAATCGGCCCATAATGGTTTCTTATCGGGCTGGCAATTCGGCTCAAACCGAATCAGCTGACAAATCCAACCTGATAAGAAACCAAAACTGGACTTGCCTGGTAGTGAATGTTCACAGTGCAGCATGCCCAGTCTGAAACCCCAACGGGCATGTTTTGGGCTGATCCTGTCGAGTCCGAAACTGAATTGGGCTAAACCAAAACCGGCCCAGACTGCCTAATTGTCACCCTTACGCAATTGGCAACCAAATCTAGATGTCATAAACAGTGGTGACAATAACCAAAACCATCTAGTCCATGGGCTAACGTGGGCTTCTTTCAGCCCAAGGCCATAGTGGGCTGACTCAAAATAATTGGAATTAACTGTGAGCTATCATCTCTTTGAGACCCTGAATGCCATTGAGGTTGGGTTGGGCCGATCCGTTTGAGAACACGGAATGGGAAGGGATTGGTCCAATCCGATCCCAATCCAGGTTGGGATCGGTCCTCTTTACCCTTGCTTTAGACTTAACCCAGTTTAACACACCCGAGCCCAACCGTGCTATACCGAGCTGACACAGGATCGGCCCTGACTGAATCCAATCCTATTTTGATTCTCGTACTGGATTTCTATCGGCCTAATCAAAATCGGTAGAGACCGATTCCAGTTTATTATTAATTTAATAGCACGTAATCATGATTGCGAATGAACACATTCATTGAACTTTCTGAGTTCACTTTCATAGGTTTTTCTAATTTACAGTATATATTTTCCAAGTGGAGGGCTGTCTTGTTGGCTTCTTCCTCGGTATGACACGTGGAAAAATTGGATAATGACGTATCCCTTTCCCTCTTTTGCATGGGAATCAAGATTTCTCATTAAAAAACTGAGAGTATTGAAGTTCATGGGCTTATCGTGTTACGTAGCTATCAAAGTCAGCTATTTAATCTAATGAAGTCAAGTAAATTGACAGTGAGGTTAGCTATTTGAACGGTGGAGAATTAATCAATTGTATCGTATTGTATCGTCTCATGACGGTGTGATGACATATTGGGTCCCACGTACTGTCACCTGGATCAGAATGGGGTGCTGGACTTTCTGCGTCAAAATCACGCTATGTGGTTTTTTTTTTTTTTTTTTTGTCTGGCTGGCCTTTTGTCGGTCCCACAAGGGGTTGTACTCATGGTCAGGTGGTAAGGGCTCCACCATATCCTTCCCGATTATATAATACTCTCACAACTGAATTGTGGGGCCCATCTAAATAAAAACAAAAGAAAAGCACATGGTAAAAAAAAAAAAAAAAATGGAGATGTCTTAACCCTTAAGGAGTTCCTATCCAGTGGCAAACGACGTAAGCGAGAGGAGTTAGCGTACTTTCACACGTCTTTCATTAACCATCTAGTTTAAAGACGTAAATACCCTTTCAACGGTTTATATGACTATCCAGCGCTTAGAGCCGTTCAGTGATCCAGTCCCGTCAAGTTTGCTCAGGACCGTCGGATCTGAATCACACATCTCTCCATCTCTCTTTGGGTGTTCACATGTGACACCCTATTCCCACCCTTCTATGCCATGGATTGAAATCTTCTATAGTGAGATCAAATTGGCAGTGAAAATCCTAACCACTCAAAGTACATTATGATCTTCACTATCATTTTAGTCACTACAGAGGATTTTTTTTTTCCTTATGCCACCCCATACGTGTCCACTTGAAGTAGGATGGATTGTGGAGATGGATAATGGTAAGGTTAGGATGCCAATTTCGGTTTAGTGTCGTGGCTTACATAATTAATCTATTCAAAAAAAGAGAAAAAAAAAACGAGTTTTAGATTTTATGTTAATTAACTCAAATTCATGTTGTTAGGTACAAATAATATTGATCAATAACAACGTATTACGTAGATATAATACCAATCAATGGGAATGCGACACCTCAACTCACACGTAGTAGTATTGTAGTCAAAGAGAGCTCGACACATCAACTTAAGCAGACCTATGACCTAAAGCAATGCGTCACGCAACTTTTATATACTAAAAGCAATTTAAGTGATTCACATTTATTGCACCATCCCTTACACCTCTACTGAACCACATAGCACGACCATAGCGTTTAACAAAAACTCAATACGTCAACACATGTCTTACTCTCAAAATCTATGGAAGTAATTTCTGCTTGTCTGTAAACAAGATGTCGAACACACAAGCGTGCTCGAATAACAATTACCCACCTGTGCTTAAGTCAACGACAAATCTAACTTAATTCATCATTGTAAACGGACTTAGCTCATTTGTTGTTTTTTGTAAAAATACTAATTTAAGTATCAGAGTGATCACAAAACCCAAAACCCGTTTCCCTTTTACACATGTCTTTTGCAGATTATCTTATCCCGCATCTTAACAAATTTAATGAATAAATACGTTATTCTCATTTTACCAAAAAAATATATGCTAATCTCTTCATGACCGTGACTATCTCAATCCGATAAAACTTCCACATATGTCTGACCACCCAAAAATAAATAAAATGGCCCATCTAGACTTGGTTCTATACTGTCTGATTGATAGTTACAACAATGGCAAATCTGGCCTTTTTTTTTTTTTTTTTTTTTTTTTGAGGTAAAAGTCACCACATTAATTATATTGATAATTAACTAATGGTTGAGAAAGAGACTAGAAAAGCAAGTATAATAAACACATGGCTGAATTTGAAAAAAAAATGTCCATATCCCAATGCCAGCTGTAGATATTATAACTTGTAAGGATGTTTGTGTAATTTCACAAAAAAATACGACGGCTGTTTTTGACTGTCCTAATTTGGTCCGGTCTCTATCACAACAAAGGATTCCCACGACACTTCAGATCACTCATTTTTTTAAGAAAGAAATTTCGTACATGATTCCTCGATTAGGGACAACAGATAAAGTTAGCAAACCTTTTTTGAAAATATTTTTTTTTTGACCGTTAAAGGGGAGGAGAAAATATAAAATAAAAAAAAGAAAGAAATAAAGAAAATGAGCTTTGGTGGACTTTCCATTTGAGATTATGAATGGATTTTATTTCAGGGATTTAATTCTTCTTTGGTCATTAATCTGTTCAGTCTCTGCTAGCACTATTGGATCACGTTTTACCTTAGAAAAGAAATCCAATAAACGGGTTGGAAAGGAGAGATAATATTTTTTTCTATTTCAAAGGAGTTTTCGAGGATTTTTTCAAGCGGGATTATGAATAGATTTTATTTCAAGAATTCGGCTCTTCTTTAGTCACTTGTCCGTTGAGTCTCTGTCAGGACTATTGGATCATGGTTTCACCTAGGAAAGATATCCAATGGACAGGTTGGAAAGCTGGAGAAATTTTTTTTTTCTCTATCTTAAAGGGGTTGGCCGTTGGTCCCCCACCCATGACAAATAATGGATTTGCCCATTAATCTAATCATACAAGTTAAGTTTAACCTCAAGCTAATCAATATTTTTATTGATTATTTACTCAAGTGCTGAATAAGCTTCAAAGATAAGTTTGTCTTGCAAGTTGAAAGTATAATATGGTTATTTCATGATAAGGACTATTAGGCCAAAAAGAAAAAGCATGAAAATTGTTGCTTATTAATCATTTTTTTATTTTTCGATAAAATATAGCCATAATGGTTCTTTGATTTTAGCCATGATCATATCATATGCTAAAATCCGAATTGATTAGGAATTCATGAATTTTGGTTCTAATTAACTCTGATTCCAATCAGGGCAAATAATTGATTGATTCCTAACTGATTCAATATTCGATTTTTAAAATTTAACACATTTTTTATAATGTATAATTACTAAAATACCCTTGGATAAGTTTTAATTTGGTAGGTTTAATGGCATGAGTTAGGTTTTAAGTTTTTGGTTTATAGTTTCCCATGATTATGGAGAGAAAAGAAGTATAAGAAAAAGGTTATTTTTTTTTTTTTGGTAAAAAAGTATAAGAAAAAGGTGAGAACTTCAAAAAGGGAAAACAAATAAAGTTTATGGGCCATAAATGGGCTTTTGAAGGAAACAAGCCCATGAATAAATAGAATTAACGGTCATAAACCTGACGGCGCCTGTCTTGGCATTTCTTCTAGATAGATTTGATCTCATCCGTCATATTTGACTATTTTTGTAAGAACACCATCTTGAAATTTTTTTTTTTTGGTAATTAAAAATCCTTAAATCTCCCAAACTTTACAGTTTTCACTCAATCTTCAGCTCTTCACACTCCAAAAATATAAAAATAAAAAATTCCAGTGTCTGCAATTGTCTGTTAATATTTATTGCCTTTGAGTAGAAAAGTAGGAGAGAACTGCAGAAACTAAAGCCACCATTTTTTCTGAACCTTTTGAACTTTTTTTTTCTCTTATTTGTTGAATCAACTCTAAGACTCTATGCGCTAGCTTTTTTTTTTTTTCTCTGTTGCAGCTCTTTCCAAGGTTAGGGTTTGAAGATTGTGGATTGCTTTTTGTTTTCTGAACTAAATTTGGATATGATCTTTTCATTTATGTCTTGTTCTTGGTTAATGGAATCGTGGAATCTTAGCCGCTAAGTGTGGCGTAGCTTTTGCTTAAATTTGAAAGAATATATGGTTTTTAAAGTCAGTGGAGGCTTTCTTGGGATAATGGCTTTGTTTGGAGAGGTGGAGGCTATCAGCTGCTAAACTCTTTCCGGTGCTGCGGTTTGATTTGGACTTCAAAAGTTGTTGTACTTTTTTTTCCCTTCCTGGTTTTGCTTTTCATCGTTATGTTTCTGTTGCTTTGGTTCTTCTGAGTTTTCGCTGTTTGATTTCATTTATTTGTAGCATAATTATCGTTACTAGCATTAGTTTAACATTTTTTTATTCTGCTTCTTTAGCTTTCAGGCTTGAGAGGCTTCATTATCGGGAACTTTTTATGCACAACGGATTTTGACAGGAAAAGCTAAGCTTTCGAAGTGCGAGAAGGTAGAGATTGGCCATGGGTTACTTGAATTGGCAGATCTATGCTCGCGTATTCTTTGGTTTGGTGGTAATTTTGACTGCTCCGTTTACCAGTGGATACACTGACCCGCGGGATGGTAAGGATGAATTTTGACATTATGGCCTGCTTTCTTTCGAGTTGTTAGCAGTCCACTTATTTCCAGATTGGTCCTGATGGCATTTATGATGGTCTGCTCTGTACGGTTTCCCAAATTATTTTAATTTATTTTTATTCCTAATATAAATTTTCTAAAATGATAGGTTCCTAGACCTGATGCATGCTTTATTTTCTATAATCTTGCAGTTTTTGCAATGAATAGCTTATATGTTGCGCTGGGCAGCCCTTCTCTTCCTGGATGGATTCCAAATGGAGGGGACCCATGTTTGGAGTCATGGCAAGGTGTTCAATGCGTGAATTCAAACATAACCACAATGTATGCTACTATGGTGATCCTACTCGAGCGAACTTCTAGTGATTGATGTTCTGCTTTTCCCCCCTTCTAAAGTTTGGTTTTCCTAACAGTTTTTTGTATTGTTTTTGCAGAACCATAAATGCGGCAAATTTGGGAGGGGGATTGGGTGATAACTTGGATTCTTTTGCTTCTATTATAACAATGTGAGCATTACCAGTGCAAAGATATGCTTTTTGGCCTATTTTTTGTTTTTTTGGTAAAAGCTTTTTGGCCTATTTACATGCCTCTTAATGTTGTTATGAAACTTGAGACAGTATCTGATAATATTGTGCCAAAGAATAATTTATCCATTTGTCATTCCCAAGTTCTCCATCCACGCTCTGCAGCATTTTGTTGCCGGACTGAACAAGGAGATCACTTATCACCATGAAAGTAGCCTAATTGGATGGATATGATCATCTTTACGTGCTTTAGGTTGTATCCTGTCAGCAACTCAAGCAGTGGCCTATGCATTGGATGGTTCTCCTCATAATCCTTATGTGGAAGGCAAATTGAGGAAGACACATGCACTGCCATATCATACTCCGACATTCATCTAGACTAACTTTCTTTAAACTAAAAAAAAAAAAAATCTACCTTAATATATGTCTTTGTGGATGTGGTCATTGATGTCTGTTACTTTTGTGGCCTGAGGCAGAGATTTTAGCAACAATCATATTGGAGGGAGTATTCCAGCCAATTTACCCATCACCATGGTGAACTTGTATGTTTATCTTGACTATTCTCTTATAGTTTCTTTATCTAGTAAACTCAATTAATCAAGTCATAGATGCCTACTTTTAGCTTGTGCCCGTGATATATCCTTAAAATTATTGGTTCCCTATATGAAGTATGAAGGTTTATGTAATGTTTTCTTCACTTATGGCAGTTTTCTTTCAGCTAACCAGTTCACGGGAAGTATCCCAACTTCTTTAGCCTCACTTACTCAATTGTCAGCCCTGTAAGTTCAAGCTTCTTTCTTTTTTGTTTTTTCCTCATGTAAGTTCATGCTTCTTTCTTTTTTGTTTTTTCCCCCCAACACTTGGGTTAAGGAGGAGGTGTTTGTCCAGAGTTCTTTTTTCTTTTCTTTTTTACTTTATTTTATTTAATTTTATTTCAAACTGATAATTCTTTTTCCTTGATTATTCCCTGTAGGTCACTCAACAATAATCTTTTGACTGGAGAAATGCCAGATTCTTTTCAAAGTCTTACTGGATTGATAAATCTGTAAGGCTTCCTCCTGTATTTTGGCATGCAATAACTTTACATGTGCCCTTTAGATTGATGGCTTGCGATTATTTACCTTTCTGCAGGGATCTATCCAGTAACAATTTGAGCGGGCAGCTGCCACCCTCAATGGGAAGCTTGACTTCTCTAACCACCATGTGAGTAATCTGTTTTTGTAAGTTATCTTGTTATTCCTATGCTTCCTCTATTTCAATGAATTTGAAATTTTGGTTGGCAGGCATGTGCAGAATAATATGCTTTCTGGGACCCTCGATGTTCTCCAAGATCTCCCCCTCAGAGATTTGTAATATTCTTGACTGTTGATGATTTTAATATTGAATTAGACTTTTTAGTTTTGTAAAGTAGCTTTATTGTTTTAGGCATCACTTAAAATTGTGGTATTTAATATATGATTTTCAGTTTCTGTGATTTGAAAGGTCTGTTTGTTTGCTTGACAGGGATATAGAGAATAATCAGTTCTCTGGACCTATACCTGCAAAGCTGTTGAATATTCCGAATTTCAAGTGAGAGCTACATACAAACATTTGGTTTAATTTATCATTGAATGTATACTATATGGATGCATTTGTTGTTTATACAATCATTAATTTTTGTATTGAACACGATATCTCTTAGGAACAGTAAGATCAATAATTTCACCTGTGATTGCATTTTCACATAATATCAGCTGTCAGAGGCTATATAACCTTTACGCGGGGGGAGCAAAAAGAGGAGAGGCTATATAACTATGCAAACTGGTTGGTAAATGGATGTGATTATCAAGTAATGGATTAACTTCTCCAGGACCTAAAAATTGCTAAAGCATGCATAATCTGACATAAACTCACCTTTACTAATGTGGTGCATGTGGCAATGAATAAGGAACCTTATAGAAGCATAGTGTCTCCTATATGCACCAACATGTGTCTTACCCTCAAAGATGGACATACTAAAGAGGAAGAATGTAATACAAAAGTATTTTCCTATTTGTTAGGTCTGCGCATGCAGAAGGAGTGTGTTAGAAATAATGGCAAATGTAGTCGTGTCACTTTCCTGGTAATTGCATCAACACACATCTGGTAGAGGTTTCGTGGACAATGTGAATGCTTTATTTAGTTATCTTTCCAGTTGAAACATATACATCTGTCTATTCTTTGGTATGCGAATCTGCACTTTTCTGTTTTGATATTTTCATATGCAAAAACTTAATAATGTGAAGAGAATTTTACTGTTGGTTCAGTTTTTGGATTAAGATTTTATTATGACCTTCTGGTAACTGTTGAATCAAACATTGTAGGAAGGATGGCAATCCATTCAACACTAGCATTGCTCCATCGCCCCAACACACGCCTCCATCTCAAGCACCTCTTCCTTCTGGGGCACCATCTTCTGGAGTACCACCAGGGAAGCAGACGAATAGAACATCTCCAGCAGAAGAATCAAGCCCAGCAAGAAAAAATAAATTTTTGACTACTAAAAGGCTTGTCTGGATTTCAATTGCAGGAGTGATAGTATTTATTGTACTTTTATTAGGATGTGTGTTTTTCTTGGGAAGTTGTTGCAGAAGAAGGGAAGAGGCTGAAATATTTGCCGAGAGGCCTGAAGTCGGGGCTCATAAAGGCCCCAAAGAGAGGCCTAAAGATAATGGATCAATGGCACAACGAGACAATCAACAAATAGATAAAGGTAAACCTTATATATCTTCTTCAGTTTAGGTCTTCTTTTTTTCCCTGTCTATTAGTTCTGTTTCACACTCCAGTAATGGTTTAGTTTTGCAACCAGCTTCAAATGAAGCACTTGTGAGGTCCAAGGATGAACATGAGATAGATATTGGAAGATTGACTGCTGTTCCAAGACGAAATTACTCCGAGGAGATAGATACTAAAAGAATGGGTGAAATTCCGAAGCAAAAGGAGGATAATGATATAGATATGTTTCTAATGCCACCACCTCCTCCTCCTCCTCCTCCGCCTCCTCCACCTCCTCCTCCACCTGTTGAGAATGTCATTGTTAAGCCAATGTCTCCTCCTAACACTATCAAAAGGAGCAGTCCCACTAAAAGTATGAATCTCCCTACTTCTGTGAGGCCCTTCACCATTGCATTGCTTCAGCAATATACAAGCAGCTTTTCTCAAGAAAATCTTATTGGAGAGAGCATGTTGGGAAGTGTTTATCGGGCAGAACTTCCTGATGGGAAGGTAAATTTTTGTGGTTTTGATATGAACTGGTTAGTTGGATTATTATCTGTCAGTTTGATTGATGTAACCTTTTATTGAGGTTCTTAATCTTGAAGGCTCTTTTAATCTTTTGCTGTTAAGTTATATGCTTATCTTCTTGAGCTTCCTTTTCTGATGTTCTAAAATATCTCACATGCTGCTGCTATCCTTCTTCATGCTGTCTGTGTCATAGGATTTTGATTTTTAAAATGTCCTTATGGATCAATAAAATCTCTGAAACTCTCTTTGTTTCAGATTTTCAGGAAAATATTTAACAGGAATTTTTTTGGAAATAAATTGTATGGCCATAAAAAGGATTAGGACTTCTTTTCTTGCAGAAATTTAGTACAAAAAAATATGGGGAAAAAAAGTCTTCCAATTAAATTTTTTGATGCTATTTTTCAAATATATGTTTGCACTTGGTTAGTCATATTATTGTCACCATGGAGAACACCGCCTCCATTACATAGTTAGATTATTTTCCCCAATTCCCCATTTTTAAAGATGCTTTGTCAAGTGCAATTAATAAAACTCACCCAAAAAAAAAGAAAGTGCAATTAATAAAAAATAAGAGAAAATAATAAAGAACAAATTTTATAACCATGAATTGATTTGTCTGGGAAATATTATTCCATAGAAATCAATGAACTACATGACCGAATATATTGTAATACTTTTAGAAATATTGAGAACGATGTGATTTCATTTTTTCATGGTGTGGAACTTTTTACCAAATTGCATAGCTTCTGTTCAGGAAGAAAAATTTCTCTATGTTGTATTTGTTGGGAGTTTAGTCCCACCGACTATCAAGTAGTCTACAGTGCCCGTTATGCACCTGGGAGTCCCTCCACTTACTAATTTGAACTTTTAGGATGAAAACTTTACATGGTATAAGAGCGCAATCCTCTGTTTCCGTTTTGAGAGTCGTCTAAGGATCTTCGTTGCGATGGCTGCACACCACAACACGGCTGCATCTGAAGATTGGGTTTTGAATGGAATTTATTTGAGTTATATGCTGCTGTAAGGGATGAACGGTTGGTTCAACTGGTGCTTGGGGCTGGTTCGATCGATCTCAGTTGCTTCTGTTACAAGAATAATGCGGTGCTCATGTGCATTGCGTGAATTGGGAGAATCAGAAACTGGCCGATGGTTTCTATTCCTCCCTCTCCTATTTTCATGATTGCTATTCTCCTTCCTTTCTCATTTCTTCATGCTTTTTTTTATTTTTTATTTTTTTTATTTTCCCTTGCAAACAGCCAACTCCCAGTTTCTGGGCAGTGCCTGCAGCCCATTTGCATTGCTTTGCTTCCTTTCAATTAAGTTTCTTTTGTTCTGGTTTTTGATGGTTTGTTCACCAACCCTTGGGCGACCCAATCTGCAAAATCCCAGTGTGAAAACTTCATTTGCTTTCAATTAAGTTTCAGAACTTCCGCCAGATCTGGTATCAGCATGTGGTGGTTTGGATAATCCCCCTAATTTGGAGCTATCGTGGTCTGGAATCAACAGGCCTGCTGATTGCAACCCTCTCGTGAAGTCTCATTTGATTTGGAGATTTGGTCAATTCTTGTTATCGCCACCTACCTGGTTCGTTAAACTGGTTTCTAACGTGAAGAAGGAGATTGTAGTGAATCCAATATCTGTTATCTCTATTGTCACCAGGCCTTGTGACAAGTGGTGTGTCACCACAATCCTACATCTACTATTTCCCCAGTTCTATTATGAAATTCTAGAATAACCTTTATTCTCTGAACTTGTTTCCGCTTATCCTCACTCTTTTGTGAAATATTAGTTTTTGTCCCTTCCCTTTCAATTAATCCCTTTTACATCCCAGATTCAGTTATCTTCTCAAAAAGGTCCTAAATTGTTCTAGAAATAACAGACTTGCTATTACCTTATTATTTGAGTTTGTACTATCCGGAGTGGGCCCCTTCCAACTCGTAAGTGGGGTTTTGTGACTGAAGCTGCATTAATATCTACATTATGGTTTCTGGAATCCGTGGATTCAGAGGTTGTTCTTTCATGGCACTATTTAGCTGCTAGCCTTTTTGCTCAGTATTATTGCCGAAGCCTATTTGCTCAGGATTTTTGCTGAAGTTTATTGAAGATTGTATTATTGCATTGAAGATTATTTGCCCGTCACATGTTATTTTCTCCTTATCAGTGGTTTGCAGTAGCCTATACTGCTCCTAATCAATGGTTTGCAGTAACCTATATATACTGCTCTTTTGTTAGTCTTCCTTGTGAAGTTTATTATGTGCTTCCTTGTGAAGTTTATTATGTGCTTCCTTGTGGAGTTTATTTGTCTGCCTTTGTCTCAATAGAGGTTTATTATTTAATTGGAGTTCATCTTGTTGAGAGGTTCTCCTTGTTGTATGCTTTTCAGTTCTTCTTATTGGAGATTGCAGGTGTTGGCCTGCAATGATGATTTATTCATTGTCCCTTGCCTGCTATTTTCTGGGTCTTATTGCTGCTGTTGTAGTTGTTGGTTTTGTTGCAATTTGTTACCTGTGTCATTGTCCCTGCACCTGCCACTTTTTTTACTGGGTTTTTTTTATAGTGAGATTTCTCTCTGTTATATGTGATAGTGGTTGGCCAGTTTATTTTTATTTGGAACTGCAAACTGGATGGTACTTCTTCATGCAGATTTTTTGTTTCATGCGACTGGGTTTTGTGCAGTTTTTCTATTTACCATGTGCCTAGGAGTGATGGGTTATTTCTGTACTGATTATTCCAAGTCGGAGTATGCTTCAGCTTGTGGGGAGTGTTAAGAGTCCACATGTAGGCTAGTTTAGGTATTCATAGTGGGTATCCTTAACTCCTTATTATGTGTGTCAGCTAGGTAGTAGGGGTACTTATGTAATTTTTGCTTTATCTTTATTATAAATAAAGTTGGACTTCACGGTTGGGAGTACTTTTCGACTTCCACCACAATCTTCTGATTCTCCATTGTTTTCTTTTTCTTGGTTTACTTTGTTACATGGTATTAGAGCAGGTTTTTCACCATATCCACGTGCCCACGATACGTATCGCCATACGTGCGGGGGGAGTATTGGGAGTTTGTCCCACTTAGACTACCAAATAGTCCCACTTAGACTACCAAATAGTCTATAGTCCCTCTTATACACTTGGGAGTCCCTCCACCCACGAAATCGAACTTTTAGGACAGAAACTTTACAGTATTATTGTGAGAAATTATTTACTCCAATAATTAGTTGTAAACTCACCAAACATCTGGATTCAGAGAGCTCGGCAGCTTTCTTATCATTAATAATGAAGATGTTGCTTTATTTTATTCACAAAATATTGGAACCTTTCTTTATTTTGTTCACAAAATATTGGAACCTTATGTGGTTGAGCTTGATGTAGTTCTAAGCGTAGTTCTAAATCTTGGCGAATCTCGGTGAAACCTCAGAAATCTCAACCTCCTCAAGATCTCATAAATCACAGAAATTTCCATCTTTATGTGTTCAAAAAAGGCGGTGACTCAATGAGATTTTCAAGATCTCAAAAATTTCGGACCTCACCGAGACGGGGTTGAGATCCGAGATTTAAAACCTTGGTTCTAAATGACCTAAGGGTTAGAGCTTTATTAAACCAGAACCGGAGAGAAAGGAATAGAAACCAGTCAACAAAGATTTAATTTAAGGCAAAAAAATTTCTGCACTACCCCTCAGCTAAGGGACTTCATGGTTTGGAGTCATCCACCCTCAAAAAAGCATCCCCCCCTCCACCCCCCTTCCCCCCTCAAAAAGTTACCCCCTATCCCATCCTAGAGTCATTATGACTCCTTTTTCCTATTCCACTCCCCCAAACTCTCCCCTTAATTTAAATAGGAGCAAAACAAACCTGATGTTGTCGGAAATCTGGTCGAGTTGCCTTCTAGGGATAGAGAAAGAACCCCAAAAGTTCGATTCAGATCTAATGATCAGATCCCAAGATATCAGATAGTCATGAAAATAGCAAGTTGTCCAATTAAGTCAGAAAATAAAAAGTAAAGCAGAAATAAAAACAGTTTGCTAACAGATCTAGGAAGTAGCAAATAGGAACTGAAACTGGAATTAGAAACAAATAAGGGCAACAGTAAGTGGATTCTGAATACAGAAGACAAGGACAACAGAACATCAAGCAGCTTCGGAAATCAATTGGCAGGATGAAACAGACTGATTGACCAGCAAACAAATAAAGTTTAGGAAACTTACCAGCCACAGGGAATAAAGGACAGAAAACTGAGCTCTTTTGATGGAGGAGAAGGAAAAGAGGAGGATATGCTCAGGACACCCTCTTGAACTGTGGAGCACGAATCTCACCCTAGCCCCAATCCTGAAATCCCACCATGTATTCCTACTGAATCCCACAGTAGAATAGGTCTGAATCTTACAGAATCAGATTCTCACTTAGAACAAGAAAGCAAAGCTTTTCTGAAACCCAAAATCCACGCCCCGCCCGGGGGGAAGAGGTAGCTCCTTCTCTTTATTTATAGTTTTGGAATAAGACAGGAAGTAGAAACTCTCCATGCGCGAGCTAGAAGAATTCCAATACAGCCATAGTAGATGTCTCTGGAACTAGAGAAAATAGAAGCTATGAGGACTGCTGTCCAGCCTTCTAGAAACAACAGGGTAAAAAAAAAAATTACAAAAGTGAATCAGAAAACCGGTCCAACCAGCACCAAGGCGAACCACTTGCCTTATTTTCTCCTAATCTTCCTCCTGTGGGCATACTTGTGAAGATATGGTGATTCTGCATCAGAGCTCTTAAAAGTCATTTCCTTGATAGAATCCTGTTGAGCTGGAGCAATTTGGTGATTACATCCTCCTTAAGTTCTGAACTAACTATAGTTTCCATGCTTTGGTGTACCCTTTGTTAATAGTTTCTCTATCCCACCTGTTGTTCTTGTTGTACACTACTCTACTTCTCTTCCCACTTCTAATAAATTTTTGGTTATCTATCAAAAAAAGAACAGGTTTGATGAATAGCAAAGCTCGAGTTACAGTGCTGAAATTCTTGAAACCTGTATGAAAAATGCCGGATTTGGCAAAACTCTTGATGTTAATGATGATCTGGCTAACTAAGTTTGAATTGAGATGGTTTATCCCCACAATTTTCAATTCCATATGTGTTCTCTCTGTCTTTCTCACATGTTTATGTTTCTAAGCATGTTTCTTAATGTCTATGGAGTTGTTTTTGATTCATGATATTTATGCTTTTCTTTCTGGATGTTTCATTAGTTATTGGCAGTGAAAAAACTGGACAATTCTGCTTCCACAAGGCAGACAGATGAAGAGTTCCTTGAGCTTGTGTCTAGTATCACTAAACTTAGGCATGCTAATGTTGTCGAGCTTGTGGGTTACTGTGCTGAACATGGGCAACGGCTACTCATCTATGAATATTGCAGTAACGGGACACTCCATGATGCACTGCACTCTGATGATGAACTCACTAGAAAACTCTCATGGAATGCCCGAATCCGGGTGGCCCTTGGAGCTGCAAGAGCTTTAGAGTAAGTAGAAGACCTGTTTTGCACAATGTGTTTATTGCCTCATTTCTAATTTTGTATATAGTCATTTTGAAATTGATATCCACTAGCTGTAAAGTAATAAATGAATGTTAATGCTGGATTAAAGCTGGGATTAGCTGTCTTATATTTTTTTTGCATTACATGGGGACGTTATTGATCTGCTAGAATGGATTCTTTAAGTTAAAGATTCCAATCCCTTGTCACCTCTTTACATGCATAACACATATTGGAGGCGGCTGGTCCAGTGCTTCCACTTGCATGTATATTCCATGTGATCTATATTACAATTTTTAGGGATCTGATCATCATTTCTTTTTTCTTGCGGTCAAGATATCTGCACGAGTTTTGTCAACCACCTGTTGTTCACCGGAATTTCAAGTCAACCAATATTCTCCTTGACGATGAACTTGCTGCACGTGTTTCTGATTGTGGTTTGGCTCCTTTGATATCTTCTAAATCTGTGAGTCAGGTAATCTTTCTTTTCATTACTAATAAAGTAATTTGTTAAATGTAAGCAGTGCATTTGAAAGGCATCTATACTTCGATATAATTGTACCAGTAGAACAAGAAGTGTTAAATATAAACCACTCAGGGAGCAAGTGAGCACTTATAATGAACCCTTACAAGTAATTCCTTCATATCATTAGAAGATCTTTGTTTCCAATTGAAAGATGATCTTAAATCTCTGAACCCCAATCCATGTTGAAATGTGAATTCCCATCCTACTCCAAAATCTTCTGAAGATCAAAATCATATGCTCTCGTGGTGTCAACCTTGTCAAATAGGACCAGAACATAAATATTGGATGCAGAACAGTCTTTAGACACTATATTTCCTGAGAGGCTAGGTTACTAAAAGTGCATCTGCCAGCTGCCTAAATCAATATCCATAGAGTTTTGGGTTATTAGTTCCAATTGGTATACCATCCATCCATTGATTGAATGTTGAATTGAATGGGGATCCATTTCTTGATTTCCAAGTTTGACTTGGCTGAATTCATGTCAGTTATACTGAGTGCAATAACACAAAAATGAGTATTTAGTGTCAGCACTCCGCAATCAGGGTTTCAGTTGTGAAAAGAGTACTGATTTAGGATGTCAGTTGCTTGAGAACCAAGGGCAATAAGCTTGAGAAATGAGTCGGTTCAAGTGTTTGGAAAAAGGGATTGAAGTAATAATTTAGGTCAGTAATGAAGGCATACTTCTGCGGTAGGTGGGACATGATGTCCTCCTCCTTGCTTCATGCTGTGCCTAGAGTACTCTTTCAAGGAAGTTACTATTCACCATAGTTGTCAAGGTGCCAAGACAAACCAAAGCGTTGGAGGCCTAACAGACACATAAGGAGAGGCACCTGGACGCCTAGGCAGTGGTGCCTAGGTGACGCCTTGACAACTGTGCTTCTCACTACTTAATGGGTAGTGACTAGGAAATATTCCAGTCTGTAATGGATTCAATTCAATGTCTTAGTCATCTGATTTATTATAAGGACTCGTATTTGGACCATTCCATTTTTCACCTACTTATACAGTACACTGATTTTATTAATGTGTTCTTTGTTGCCCAACATTATCTGCTCTCACGTCACTAGTCCCATTATTCATATTTTCCTAATGGTATGTGTACATAAGCACTGCATCTATCCTCTTTGTTAGTCTGTTTTAATTTTATGGGTATTGTCCTCTCCAATCTTCTTCACCCAATGGTTTATTGAACCTGGATTAGGAAAATATAGGCTCTTGGGATATCTGGAATTCTATTTTTTATATTAGAATAAATCTAATTTATATAAAAATGTCATAACTGATACTGGTGCATTTATAATCAGTTATCAGGACACCTCCTATCAGCTTATGGTTATGCTGCTCCAGAATTCGAGTCAGGAGTTTACACTTATCAGAGTGATGTTTACAGCTTTGGTGTTGTAATGTTAGAACTTCTTACAGGACGGAAGTCCCATGACAGGTTTTGCAATCTTTATTTAAATTGATTTGGATATTTGAAGGTTCACCAATTTGTTTCTCAGCTACTTAGATTTTTTTCAAAAAAAAAAAAAAAAAAAAAATGTAGGTCACAGCCTCGGGGGGAGCAATTTCTGGTGAGATGGGCAATCCCTCAGCTTCATGATATAGATGCATTGTCAAGAATGGTTGATCCTTCTCTTAATGGAGCATACCCTGCTAAATCTTTATCTCGTTTTGCTGATATTATCTCTCTGTGTGTCCAGGTGAGTTTCTTTGTTTTCTTTATTAATCTGATGCTTTTCTCTTGTTAAGATCTTCTAGATGGTTGTGGATGTGTAGAATTATCTTTAATCGTAACTCAGTTAAGCACAATGATCTTGAGAAGCCAACTTCGATTTGAGCTGTTAGTTTATTGGAAGTGAATTGTGGCTCTATGATTATGGGGATCCAAATCTTGTCTGGAAGTGCGTACATCTAATGCATGCACTGGAATTTCCATGGTCCTAGTAACATCTATTTCAACTTAACTTTTCATTTTTAATGTTTTGTTTACATGGATGGTTCGAAGAATTGATATTATGTTGGTATTCTACCTCATAAGATATTTAACCTATAACATTGTTTTTGGAGATTCTAAAACTGTATTTAGTTCCCCGGGGCATGTCTGTTTCTGGCAATATTGTCTCAGAGACGAGACATGGGGTAGTCGCAAATTCCACATCTGTTCACATGGCATACTTATTTCCTTGAAAAGGATTAGGAATTTTTGTCATTGTTTGATCTAGTCATCAGTACATTGTTTTTTGTTTTTTTTGGTAAGGGGGTGTTAGCTGGTGGGAGCTTCAATACTGTTTGTTATTGGTGATATGAAAGTTTCGTAATTTATTTTGGATCTGGTTTGCATACACGGGCCAATGTACATACATGGTCACGTATTGGGCACTTTGCATAGTAGGAGGGGGTAAGTTTGGTATCACACACATTTCCTTCTCCCCATCTGATGACGGAAGCCACGGCCGTATATGTGTATAACCGTGCCCAAATATTTTTTGCCATTTATTTTTCATGGGTGTGTATCACAAAGAATCCAATTTGCTGTCTAGTGCACATTAAGTCAGCTAACCTGTTAACCTTTTTGTGCAGTCGGAGCCGGAATTCCGGCCACCTATGTCTGAAATTGTGCAGAACCTCTCACACATGATACGGAGAGAGTCCCCGAGTAGGATGTCAAATGAGGACTGATTCAGGTTATAAGAATTTGAGCACATATGTCGGTCTGCTTATGAATGGCCAACTTGTAGGGACAGTATATGCAGGAAACAGTTCAACCAAGACAAGCTTTCCTCTGTTAACTGCAGCAAACCTGTTGCCTCTGTTAACATCCCAACAATTCAAATATAGCCAACCCTATAGGTAATTTATTACAATATTGTGTAGATCCTTAGGTTTTTTTTTCTTTTCATTTTCCTTTTGATTCCTCTTCCTTTATTAGTTTGTGATCATTATGATGTTTGTTAATTATGCAGGACTCATTTGTGTCGGAGCTAAGCCAATTATTATTATTAATTTTTATTAGTAGTGTGTTTAATTCTTTTCAATGGCAATTTTTTAGATGTAGTAGTGGTTGCCTCAGTTTCATTATGAAGAAAGTGAAATAATAGGTTGTGCTTCAGTTATTTCTGTTTCTGTTTCTGTTTTTGTTTTATTCTAAATGATCCATTTGTTTGTATATTTTGTCACAGAAAATGTATATTTAATCGAATTCAGAACAGTGCATATGTGGGTTTTGAAAAATACCCCAGGCAAACAAAGGAAAGGGCAAGAAGGACCTTGATATTCACACATACTGCTAGAAACTTTGACTTAAATAGCAACCAATGGAAAATATGGACCATACTATATGCAATACAAGGTCTATTTATAAAAATGGATATGTATTTTCTGAGTTTATATATATATATTTTTTAAAAGAAAGAAAGTACAAGTGGTTCCCCAACCAATCACAAGTTGAAAATAGGATTTGATTATAAGACCGACATGATCAAACCAGAGTCCCAAAGTTTCTTACTTTAAATTGAATAAGGATTTGGTTTTTTTGTCATTCACAATGGAGAGGAATATCTTTACAGAATAAGGTTATGTTTGATAATGTTTTTGTTCTTTAAAAATGTATTTGGATTCAATATATTTATTTATATTTTTATATTAAGAAATAGTTATGTAAGAAAAAAAAAATCCTTTTGGTAATATTGAATGAGATGTATTTTTTAATTTTTTTAAAAAAAAATAGAAACATGTTCGGGAAACAGAATAGTAGATATTTTTGAATTAAAAAAAGAAAAGAAAAGTATTTGAGAAACATAATAACATAAAATATTTTTGATATTTATACAAAATATTTTTCCAAGAGAACATAAACACTTTAAAAAATAAAAATAAGAAGTTACGAAACATGACAAATCTCTGGGATTCAATTTATTGCTGGTCCCAAAAGAGGGATGCAGTTTATCAGCAAAAGATAACCCTCCCACCTTCTGAAAGATTTGTCTCTAGGTAGAAGATATCGTTTTTGGCCTGCAAAGTATGAGAGAGAAAGAAATTGTTGTTTCCAACTATTAAAAAAAAAAACTGTAAGAAAGCGAATTTGGTCGGTGAGGACATACCTACAAGAGCTAACCCAATTCAAATGAGGGTTGGCATAGTCTTTCTTTTTTTTATTCTTGCAAATAAACACTCTCATAATATTTCTTTTTTGAATTCCATCTCATTCATATTTAGTGGGTCCCACCCCTCATAGATGGTGATAGAATCCTTTAGAGTGTACGTATATTTGGAGATGGTAATCTGAACCATAGTTACTTAAAATGGGAATGACAAAAATATGAAACAAACAGGATGGAATGGGTTTTAAATAAAACAAAATAAGAACTGAATGATAAAAAAAAAGATCAAATATTCGAAGAAAGGTTAAAAAACTAAAATGGAGGATACAGATTTTAAACAGATTAGATATAATACAATACAACCAAAAAAAGGCAATATAATCTTATAAATTGAAGAATTATACCTAAATGAACACATGACATTTATGATATATACAGTCATAAAACGGTGAGAATTCTCATCTTCAACCAAATAGTTAATTGATGTTTTATGTTTGTCCACAGCTCCAAGCATGAATCCATAAATATGAAGAGAGAGAGAGAGTGTGTGTGTGTGTTTTATGGTGGCTTACAATGAGTAATAGAATAATGAGTTTAGAAACAATTATGAGGAATAACAACACCATCAGAATTGCGTAGCACATATTCTAAAGCACTTCTTCGACCTTCATCTTGAAACGCAGCATGAGTATTAAGTTTGATAAATGTTGGAGGTGGAGGTTGCCACACAGTTGAGGCATGTGAAGCGCCATCTACAGCATCAACCAAAGGATCAGCAAGACCATTCGTCCCTAAAAACTCGAAACAGGTTACTTCTGCTTTGAGAATAACATCCTGAGGGGAAAAAAACTTTTGTTCAAAATATAGTCGATTATGAGACAGCCATAGGAGCCAGCAAATGAAGGTGATAAAAGAAAAAATTTGTCCGCTATAAGCCTTAGGAATTGACTGAAAATTTTCATCGCCAAAAATGCCATTCCCTCGCTATTGATCTTTATTGACGGAATGGTTTTCGTCGTATTTTCCATCATTGTATATTCCGTGGTATATATTCACATTTTTTCAGACGGAAAATATATTCCCATTGGCTAAATCCGTCCGTAAAAATATGTATATTTTACCAACGGAAAATATATTACCGTCGGTAAAAATGAGTAATAGAATAATTGAAGAATCTACATCTGTTATGGCTCACATGATTAATACAATAATGAATTTAGAAACAATTATAAGGAAGTGGTCAACCTTTAATCCCACAATGATTACATGTAGAAGGCAATAATATTACGGGTACATGGGTACAGTATCTGTATTAAACATGTTTTAAACTGAGATTTTAACTATATCTTTGAGATTAATAAGGCAATACAAGTTGTAAATGATTGAATACAGTATACATTTTAACTAATAAAAATATAAACCCGGAAAAGCTAGTTGTTATCCGAATAGGTGATAATTAGACTTGTCAGCAAAGGATTTGAAACTCTAAATATAGCCCCTCTCCTTGAATACATCATGATTTTCATGATGAATAATGAGTATGAAATCAAAGGAAATCCAAGACAACCGGAGCAACCTACATAAATATGTTGAGTCACATCATAATCCAATAAGATTACCTACCACCAAGTGTGAACATATAACAGAATGCAGGGTAGAGGGGGTGGGTTTAATCTACACATTCTCGGAGCCAAACACGGAACGTGTTACCATAACGATGTCTTCGGATCGTACTATATACCCATATGCATGATCACTGACAACTAATAAATCAATAAAACAAACCACCAAAGAACCAGAGTCTCTTTCTTCAATGGAGAGATTAATATAAAAAAAGAAAAGAAAAGGATGACAGAACCACAGATGATCTGAATCTATCATTCACATGGGATGATAAGCATACAAACAAGAAAGCTCACATGGAGATAAGAGTCATGGACTCAGAAATTTTCTTGTCTGTTCTGGGTAGTCAGGTTATATCTGTTTCATCCCTTGTGGAGGTCTGGTCCTGCCATTCCACTTGTCACATAGATTGGTGATTCTCTAAATTCTCCATGCAACCCTTGTAGTATTCACAAGATTTTATGATAATTCAATTTCAAATTAAAATTTTAATTATTTTTTAAATTAATTTTTATTTTTTTTTTCTAAATTATTTTAAAAATCTTTTTAATATTTACCTTAAATAATTATGGAAATATTATAAGAGGTAATCAAAAGAATGTCATTATTTCTTAGTTCACCTCTTTGGTGATAACAAGTGAAACTGTATTTATCATTATGTCATTCTTGAAAGACTGTTTGGTTTTGCAAACTTTTTGAATACTCACTTGAAATGATAAGGTTTTTACTTTCATTGAAAGAAGAAGTATGACATATTAACATTATCAGAAAAAAAGAAGTAAAGTCACAAATTATTTGAAAAATGTATCAATAAGAAAATTCTTAGGATTGTCTAAATGACACATGTATTTAGAACACGAAACTTTTTAATTGTCTTTTATTTTATTCTCAAAAGTTTTTAAAATCCTCAATAAAAAGGGTTTTCACAAAATTTTGTAAAGTAACCATCGACCATCATGTCTTTTTTTTTTTTGTTGGGAGTCCATCTTCATGTCATTATCAATAATTGTCATTGTTGATACGTTTTTCGTATAGACATGTGAAGTAATAGAAACTTACCGTCACTTAAAAAAAAAATGCTATGGTGTTGTATTTGAGGAGTAAAAAAAAATAAGGCTTTAAATTATTTAACTCAAAGGTGTCAATAAGAAAATCCATTCATGTAATTATCTTATGATATTCTTTAGACCTTCAAAACCCTTGAGGAGATAAGAACTAGTGATTCAATTAAGATCAGTGAGAGATATGGAAGAATTTTGCATAAAAATAAATAGAGAGATATTGAAGAATCAATTAAAATCTAGAGAAATTTACTTAGATACCTCATTGACAATTGGTTTACTATACAAAACTACCCTCTCTTGACAAAAGTTACACAGACTACCCCTGAAATAATGTTTTATAACAGTATAATCTACACCGGGCATTCAAAATTGACAAAAATTACACCTACTACCTTAAAGTTACAATTACACCGGGCATTAAAAACTAACAACAACTACACCTAGTACCCTAAAGTTACAATTACACCAGGTGTTAAAAATAGTATAGTTCATTTATTTTTGGGAAAATAACTCTTACCATCCCTGGACTTTGATCCAAATACACCTACTACCCTAAAGTTGATAGCAATTACACCAACTACCCCTAAATACCAAACATGGTTACACAGAGACCCACTCTGTATTTTTTTTTTTTTTTTCTGTTAATGGCTGATGTCTGCACGATTTTATTTTTTTAAGGTTCAAAATACCTTTATAGGTATTGTAAAAAGACTATAATAGTGTAAAATGAGAGAACAAGAGTGTTTTTTTATATAAAGGTTTGGGAGGATACTTTGGTCATTTAATCATTCCATATTTATATTGGGTTATAAAAGTCATTTCACCTATTTTGTTTGTAAATGCAATAAAGGTAAAATTATCCATAAAATTTTTATTTAGGAAAAATTAATCATACCACTCCTGGACTTTGGGTCAAATACAACTCCAACCCTAAAGTTGACCACAATTACAAACCGCAACGTGAAGTAAGTTGAATTTGATGGCAGCTCGACGACATCACCATCGCACCACTTGATGTTCTTGTTAGTTAGGGAGAAGAAAGGAGAAGAAGAAACCCTAGATTTGCAAAAGATAAGAGACATTGATCAATCGGGAGAAGGATACAACAAATTAAGAGGAGTTGAAGGATTGCTGGAAGAGAATTAAATCCAAATGTGTCATTGTTTTTTGTTGGTGGACTATTGAGATTTTCTTTTGGGGGGAATTCTTTCTTCCATCTTAAAAATCCGATCTTTAATTTTTGTTCTTTTCTTTTTGGCTTTTGATTTATATGTTTGTCTCAAAATTGTGCTCGAAAAAAAATGAAGCTTCAAACTGTTCTAAAATTATGGGTTCATCTTCAAATATGATATATGGGGGTTGTAAGGGTGGAGGGAGGAAAGGGTTGGGGGTTGCAGAGAGATGGGAGTTCCATATGGAAAAAAAAAAAGGAGGGGGGGGGGGTTTAGATCTGAGAGCTTAGATCTAAGAGCAAAAGATAACTTTACTCGTTCATTAAAGGGTGGGGGAGAGCAAAAGATAACTTTACTCGTTCATTAAAGGTAGTGACAATTCAAAACTATGATAACATGTACGTCATACTTTAACGAAGGACAACTAACGGAATGGGGTTAAGTATAACAACTCGTAAACTAAAGGGAATATCCATTGTATTGATTCCAAATAAGGATGTAGATGGTAGCCAAAAATCATATCCGATTTGAATTCGCATCCGTTTAGAGGAATCCGAATTCAAACAGTTGGACTCAGATTCAAATTCGGATAGCTGTGGTCGGATTCGGGTATCAGTCAAACAGATAGGATTATATCCGCTCCGTTTAGCTTACTGTTAGGACGCATATAACCTTATGTTTTAGAGTGCTAAGACGCATATAGCCTTAATATTTACATACAAAACTATCCTCTCTTGACAAAAGTTACACAGATTACCCCTGAAATAATGTTTTATAACAGTATAATCCACACCGGGCATTCAAAACTGACAAAAATTACACCTACTACCTTAAAGTTACAATTACACCGGGTGTTAAAAACTAACAACAACTACACCTACTACCCTAAAGTTACAATTACACCAGGTGTTAAAAATAGTATAGTTCATTTATTTTTGGGAAAATAACTCTTACTATCCCTGGGCTTTGGTCCAAATACACCTACTACCCTAAAGTTGATAACAATTACACCAACTACCCCTAAATACCAAACATGGTTACACAGAGACCCACTCTGTATTTTTTTATTTTTTTTCTATTAATGGCTGATGTCTGCACGATTTTTTTTTAAGGTTCAAAATACCCTTATAGGTATTGTAAAAAGACTATAATAGTGTAAAATGAGAGAACAAGAGTGT